>CM060285.1:7883982-8250173 GCA_030684275.1 Acipenser oxyrinchus oxyrinchus
AGGCGTATCTGCAGTCACTGAGAAGTTATTTAAAAAGTCCTCCGGAACGACTAGTGCGGTTGGTAACTCTAGGGGTATGTACTCTCCAGGTTTCGGTTCTGTAATTTAAAGGAGGTATGAATACTTAGAGGAAAAAAAAAAAAAAACCCTCGCGATATTTTGGTCTAGCGGCAGTAAAAACTCACCATCCTGAGTCTCGAGAAACCAAGTGGGGGACAGAGGAATGATCATAGGATGCTGTTCAATCACTACCTCCTCGTGTGAAATTAAATGTTCTTCTTTAAGTTCCTCGATATCTATAAAATATGAAAAATATATAATTTAAAATAAATAAATAAATAAATAAATAATAACGACATAAAATAAAATACATAAATAAAATTCTCGACGTTAAAGTATGTATTTATATTTGAGTTTATATCTCTGAGTTATAAACCCGTCACCGATAAACACGTTAGAGTATTCATTCACAAGTTAAAAACACCGTTTTCTATAGTGCCATACAAACATTTCTAACACATAGAGACTTACGCTCTGAGTTAAAACTCATTTCAAACATTTTTACATATTAACATTATACAGACAATTTTCAAAACGCTACATCCATACAATTGAATTAACATTGTTTTTGCACAGAGTTAAAACAGTATTTAAACATTAAACATCGGTACGCACCTTGTAAAAGATCATTGTTCTTGCTTGATTCTCTGTCCATTTATGGAGAAAGTGTGGCTTTACGGGATTTCGTTCTTGAGAGGGATCGTCCTTTTTCAGAAGTGAATACTTCGCTCTGGGCTGCGTGTTTATATCGTCGATAGCTCTGTGGTTAATGCGGTTGTAACCACAGGGGTCCGTATCAGGAAAACGTATCCAGGTGGAGATAAACACGACACCTGAGCGTTCCCTAGAATATGCAACGCCTCAAATCTCACCTCACCCTTGATTTTCGGTTTTCAGGGGCTCTAAATACATTACAAAACCGGAGGCCTTATTTAGTGGAATGCTTTACTTATATTTTCTTTACTCTATATTTAACATGTTTAGTACAGGTTTTTACTGTTGAAAAATCAAGTAGTACTGTTGTTTTATTCATGTACACATGTGTTTAATTTTCCTTCAATTGTTTCTTACAGAATCATAACATTTTGTTTTCATTCAGTTATATTCAATTCAATAAGCTTTATTGGCATGACAATGCAATTACCTATACCTGTTTGCTTGTTTATAGTTAAACGGTGGCGTAGTTATATCTATTTTTCTTTACGTGGTATTACAAGCAAAAAATATTCTCGCATTATGTTAATGTTCATGCAGTATATTTTAAAACGTCTTTCATTTTAGCATTTTTAATTTTATTTGCTTCATGATAAAAATGTTCTCATTTTAATGTTAGCTTGCGTGGTTCAGGGGCGTGGAGCTGGGTGGCTCCTAATCATCTAATCTTCTAATTTTCTAATTTCCTGCTAATTAGCATCTATTTTCTATTTAAGCCTTGATCACCTGCAACTTTTCTGTCGAGTGTTTCGTTTTCCTCCTCCTCCACCTTCTTACATGCCTTCGCATTGGTCGTCTCTGGGGGCAAGTGAGTCTCACTTCCCGACCTCAGGGCTAGGCATCTGCCTCCCTTACTTTCAGGGAGGTTCTCACCATGTGAGTCAGAGCGGACCCCGGCCAAACTCTGTCCTGTCGCAGCTCCTGCGCTTATCTTACCTCACTCGAGGCTCTGTTCTATTCTGCCTCTCTTTCAGGACGTGGTCACTCGTGCTGAGTCCTATACTAACCTCTATGCTTTGTCCTTATTTTCAGGTCCCAGGCAGCGTGACGTCTCAGCCAATCAGGGGTTTTACGAGCGCCCTTACAGAAGTCTCAGATGCTGGGTACCTCTCTCATCTCCTCTCGAGGCGGCTCTCCGAGTCATAACCCTCATATGTGTTTTCGGTTGCTGGGTCCTCTGCCCCTGGGATGTGTCGGCATCGTCGCCCTCAGTCAGCGACCCCTTTTCTATCCTGTCTTCGGTTGCTGGGTCCTCACCCCTGAGATGTGTCGGCATATATATAAACTTATAAATGGGTCATTACCTCAGGATGGGGCCACCATCCCCAAAGCAAGTTTAGAGTAGTTTGGAGATTTGTCTTTTAGCAGGGTTAACATTAATGTTTTGAGGATCTAATTGAATCCCTCTTTCTGAAAATATTCATCAATATATCGCTCTTTACTCACCTCATCGGTACAATGAGAGGGGTAACCTGAACTTTCCTGTTTCCCCTTGAGATGACTATTAACCCTTTGCGGTCCATTTATTAATTCTGCGTCAGGCTCATGAGGTCTAATTAATTTTCACACGCCGCAGTTAATTTTAGAGCGCTGTTTAAAAGTATTTTTTCACAGTCAAACGGGTTTAAATGGCCCTGCATATCAACAAAGCACTCACTAGGGCTCTCCAGCCCCGCCCCACCCTTTCGTTTGCTATCGCTTTCACATATGCTACCAAATAAAAATAATAATAATAATAGTCGTACATACCGATCAATCGTCTCCTGATGACTCGTTTTATCACCAAACTCCTCAATAATGCAATCCAAGTCATTATTTTATTGCTATAACATCTCAAAAAGCTCTGCAAATGTCCGTGATAGTCTCTGTGCGCTGATACTATACTCCCAGCTTGTTTCCATACTGACCGCCCCATCTGATGCCAATGGGGTACTATGACTATTCATGAGATACGCCTTTTTTTTTTTTTTTTTTCCCGACTTGTCTCGGCTCCTGTCGCTCCCATTCGGCAATTGAATGGTTTTCTCGGCTTTTCCGGAGAAAAACGACTAGAAACCCGTTTTTGCGTTGCTAGAATGATGTCGGACCCAGTCCGACAAAGGACCTATGAGGAATAATTGCAATGTCGGACCCAGTCCGACAATGGACCGGAAAGGGTTAATGTAGCCTGTAAAGAGAGTGTGAGATTTCTGAGGAAAATGCCAAACCTTGTGTATTTTAGACACTTTGTAACCTTTCTCAAGAGCTTTGACTACCTCTACACTGCACCATGTTCCTGTCAAGGCTCTTTCTCCAGAGGTATGGTTACATACACCTGTCTGGTTTAGTGTTTCTGCAAGAACGGCAGAGGGTAAACATTAATTTGCCGCAGATTCTTGCAGGCAGTACGGGAAAAAAGACCCCTAGGAGGCAGAACAGTTAATTTGAACAAGCCAAAGTACTGCCTCAAGTCCTGAAAATTATGGTAAATTATGGTAGGGTGGTCTACAGGGTACACTTTTGTTTTGTTGACAAAGGGATACAAGCTAGTGAAATCAAAGTATTCCAACCTTTCATTTCACGAGGATTGATACGTTCTGGAAAATCAGAGCGAACCAAAAATCGTGAACTTGAGGCTGTTTTTTCAGAGCGTTCCATTCATGCTCCCAAATAACTCTGACTTCCAACCCGTTAACCTTTTGCAATGTTTCAATCTTTTCATCAAAGTGATGATACATCGTACTGCAGGATACTTTGCTTAAGGGGTTTAAATCGGCGGAATCATAGCATTGGGGCAACCATGAAAAAGCACCCTGCAAATTCAAAAGCCGCACGCTTACCATTAATTATAGCATACCCGTCAAAGAAAAAGGGCCCTATTTTAAGCTCTCCATAGTTTAAAGCATGTTGAATGAAAACATTTTCAGTTTCAGATACACACATTAACCATTGTATCGAGGCATTTGAAAAGCTTTTTGCTGGTCACTGTAATTGTCTGGAGGAACGATAGCTATTGTGTCTTTAGGCATAAATTTACTTCTATACATAGCCATGCACAGTGAAGCAATTGTAGTACATTGAAAGGGGTCTATCTGTCCTATAGCATACACCTCTGTACGGAATCTGATACAGGCCTCTTTCAAAATTTCAACATCATTTTTGCAGTAGAAAGCTATTTAATTTCTGAAATTAAAAATGCCATTCTTAATCGAATCGTAGCATTTGTAAAAGTCATCACGTTCTTTAGTTGAACACCGTAGTAACTGGGTTCAGGATAGGGCCCAACGTAATTCTGGTTTTCAAGAGTATTGAAAAATGAGGAAAATATCCTTTTCTGGCTTCAAATCCCATAGCTGAAGGCATTGCACTTAACTTCATGGGCATAAAGTTATAGGAATCAATGTAGCGCATCTTAAAAGCCTCGTCTGTAAAACACATTAACTTGCTACCCTGAGCTATGATATGAGGGTTAACACCGTTGGCAACTAAATAATTCATCAGTAAATAACTGTCATACGACTTCGCATTGTGTGCCAAGAAAGTATAGCCTGCGTAACTGGGTCTGCGATACCTTTCGAAAAATTTTTCACACAAGCCTCACCCTCCCAAAACCATGATTCACCATCCATGTGCATGCAGTACAAATAATTCGAATGTGTAAGCCATCTTCCTGCCGGCATTCAAAATCATAAAACACATATTTATCTGTGGGCTCATAAGGTTTTGGCACTTGAATGAAGCATTTGTGATCAGTGTGAGGTAACAACACAGCCTTACATATCTTACAGTAGGGACTAGGACATTTATGAGCCGTAGTTTTAGTAGGGTCACATTTATAGAGAGAATAACAACTTGTACACAGTTTTAAAATGTCACACATAGAGAACTGTTTTTCACTGTTGGCTTTATCTCGAAGAATCTTATGCTCATCATAACAGCGCTGTGATCGACAATAACGATTGCAATCGTTACATTTTACCTTTACAGAGGACTCGCTATTACAGGCTGGTGAAAAACACACATTACAATGTCCCTCACAACGATGTCCAGATCGGTTACTGTAGGCTGTGTAACAGTAATTGCACAGATAGGCGGTGCCCAGAAAACCTTTCAAGTTAACAATACCGTAGAAATGATTCGCATGAAGAAACAGAAATACAGTTTTGTTTTTTGGTCGAGTATCTGTTTGGTGTTTCAGCAACACGTCCTTTTGAGGACACCTGTACCACACCACAATTTTAACATCTAGAGCCTGTTCAAATTTATCTATGTCAGCAAATGAAACCATCTGATGTTCACTTAACCCCACACGTTGTTGAAGTTTTAAAGCCTCAGCGATACACATATCATAGGCACCCTGAATTCTGGAAATAACAAGCTCAGAACGCTGTAAGCAAAACATAATTAATTGTCTCCGTTGTTACATATAATCAGATGTTTGGCTTTTTTCTAATAAGCTCACTTTTCATTAAGGTCTGCAAACCTCTCCTTAAACCCCTCCTTCAGGACACCTTATAACCTGGACAATCAACATTAAAGAGTCATCAGCCAAAATTTCACTATGACTTTGAAGGAGAGCTTCAATCTGACTGAGAAAATCGTCTAGACTTAAATTGTCTCCAGTCATTTTTACATACACGGGTATATCTAAGGATCCGCTCTTAATTCAAGCTGCACAATGTCTGCAGGTCTTAACGTTCTAGAAACCTCACTCAACATATTCTCTAATGTTTCATGCAACACAGTAAAAACTTCAGCGTAGGAATCCAAATCATACAGATGTGTAAAGTTAAGAGGGTGCTTCAATTCGATATTGTTAAACATTGGTCTATGTCGAAGCTGTACACCTTCCCCCAATTCTAACACCATCGCTATCCCTATGGGGGCCTGTAAACCAGAAGGACCAGCCACTTGATCATCATGTAATACACCATCCCCAGGGGCTTTTATGCTAAAAGAATCATCTTGGCAAGACCCCTGTTTAAGCCTTCCCCTATCTGGTTTTCCATATCAACTACACTCTCTGTAGTAACATGATTTTCTCTAGACATTTCTTGCAAAAGCTTATCCAAAGAGTCAAAATTGATCTGAGTCAAGGTAGCATCGTTAATAAACCCGGGGCACTGGGAGTTATTAGTGTATATATTAGGGATGATGTCATTTATGGGGGACTGTCTGTAGAAATTTCATCAATCAGAGCCCTGATTGACGGTAAATTATATGAGTTATGATTTAAATCATTTAATAGTTTGTCTAGATAGTCAAAATTCTCAAAACCTCCTAAATTTTGGGGGTGTACAGTGCTTGGTCGGACATTTTGGGTTGGAGATATACTATGTGTATGGGAGCTTGTTGAAGGATTTGTATTTAAGGTATTTTGGGGAATGATTATAGAATTAAGCACAGAATTTGACACAGTTTGACTCGGATCAATTGAAACCTTTTTATTTTTTTGAACACCAGTCACAGCATCATCATTGTCAGAATCATCATCAACAGTAAATTCCAAATGTTTCCTCTTACAAGTTTTTTTCGAAAGGGCTCCATTATTGCTCTACAAATACAAAGTTACTGTTTTAAAACCCCAGAGTTTTCAACAGGGTAATTAAGGTTTGTATATTCTGAGCCACCTCAGGGTCAGAAACTAGGGCCCTTATAGCAGGGTGTCTATAAATGATCTGATCTATAGTCAGTTCTACATGTTTCAATAGCTCTACGCTGTGATACCTAGTAGTTGAAGATGTGGTAGGCGTTGGTTTTAGCCTTTGAGGTACTTCTGAGACTGGTGAGGTAACTCTTGATTGCAGCGAAGTGTGAAACCTTCTGGAAATTTTACGCAGCCTTTTAGACTTTGTGTCCCTGATGAATGATGTTTCGTCCTCGGTAGATTCGCTGTCCACAATAAGAGTAGGTCTAGTGGGCCGTTCTAAATGAAAATATATCAAAATATACAATCAGACCAAAATACATTAACAGATGTTTAATGAAATATTTAACATACATTTTAAAAAATGCTTCATTTTAAATAGTTACTTACTTTTGAGAGGTCTTTTTCAGATTTTTGTTGTTTATTGGGTGGGCCTAAGGGCGTCCTCGTCTGCACATCTATGCCCTCCGTGTACTGGCCACGTCTTTCCTTGGGGTTTTTCAGGCTTTTCTAAAATAATATAAATGGTTGAATATGAATGTTTTATTAACCTAAAATAATTAATATTACTTATAAACGAACAAGCATATTTTATTAATCTATAAAACAATACTGTTCATACTACATTAACAGATGTTTAATGAAATATTTAACATACATTTTTAAAAGATGCTTCATTTTAACCCTTTGCGGTCCTTTGTCGGACTGGGTCCGACATTGCAATTATTCCCATCAGGTCCTTTGTCGGACCCTGTCCGACATCATTTTAAAACGCAAAAAGTCGGTTTTTCAACGGAAAAAGCCTAGAAAACCATTCAATGGCCGAGTGGGAAAGAAAGGAGCCGAGACAAGCCGATAAAAAAAAAGGCGTATCTCATGAATAGTCATACTAGCCCCTGGCATCAGATGGTCGTTTTTCAGATTTTTGTTGTTTATTGTATGGGCCTACAGAGACTCTCGTCTGTACATCTATGCCCTCCGAGTGTACTGGCCACGTCTTTCCTTGGGTGTATTTTCAGGCTTTTCTAAAATAATATAAATGGTTGAATATGAATGTTTTATTAACCTAAAATAATTAGCATATGTAGCTTATAAATGAACAGAGCCCTAGTGAGTGCTTTATTGATATGCTATAAAACAATTTGACTGTTCATACTACATTTAACAGATGTTTAATGAAATATTTAACACGACATTTTGAAAAATGACTTCATGGGTTAAATAGTTACTTACTTTTGAGAGGTCTTTTTCAGATTTTTGTTGTTTATTGGGTGGGCCTAAGGGTGTCCTCGTCTGTACATCTATGCCCTCCGTGTACTGGCCACGTCTTTCCTTGGGGTTTTTCAGGCTTTTCTAAAATAATATAAATGGTTGAATATGAATGTTTTATTAACCTAAAATAATTAATATTACTTATAAACGAACAAGCATATTTTATTAATCTATAAAACAATACTGTTCATACTTTTAGACACTTCGAGTCTGACTGTAGGTCACTGAAAGATGTCATGAAGTATTCTTCCAGTTGTGCGGAATCTTCAACGTAGTCAGATTCTAAAACAGAATGAAACAGATATGTTTTAAAATGAAATAATAATAAATAATTTAAAATAATGTCTGTAAACTGCAATAATTATACATAACTTAATATCCAAGTATATAATAATAATGATATATCCGTATACGCTATCAATAAAACAAAACAGACATAAATATACGTAGTATTAATACACACAATATTACTCACTTTCAGGCGTATCTGCAGTCACTGAGAAGTTATTTAAAAGTCCTCCGAACGACTAGTGCGGTTGGTAACTCTAGGGTATGTACTCTCCAGGTTTCGGTTCTGTAATTTAAAGGAGGTATGAATACTTAGAGAAAAAAAAAAAAACCCTCGCGATATTTTGGTCTAGCGGCAGTAAAAACTCACCATCCTGAGTCTCGAGAAACCAAGTGGGGACAGAGGAATGATCATAGGATGCTGTTCAATCACTACCTCCTCGTGTGAAATTAAATGTTCTTCTATAAGTTCCTCGATATCTATAAAATATGAAAAATATATAATTTAAAATAAATAAATAAATAAATAAATAATAACGACATAAAATAAAATACATAAATAAAATTCTCGACGTTAAAGTATGTATTTATATTTGAGTTTATATCTCTGAGTTATAAACCCGTCACCGATAAACACGTTAGAGTATTCATTCACAAGTTAAAAACACCGTTTTCTATAGTGCCATACAAACATTTCTAACACATAGAGACTTACGCTCTGAGTTAAAACTCATTTCAAACATTTTTACATATTAACATTATACAGACAATTTTCAAAACGCTACATCCATACAATTGAATTAACATTGTTTTTGCACAGAGTTAAAACAGTATTTAAACATTAAACATCGGTACGCACCTTGTAAAAGATCATTGTTCTTGCTTGATTCTCTGTCCATTTATGGAGAAAGTGTGGCTTTACGGGATTTCGTTCTTGAGAGGGATCGTCCTTTTTCAGAAGTGAATACTTCGCTCTGGGCTGCGTGTTTATATCGTCGATAGCTCTGTGGTTAATGCGGTTGTAACCACAGGGGTCCGTATCAGGAAAACGTATCCAGGTGGAGATAAACACGACACCTGAGCGTTCCCTAGAATATGCAACGCCTCAAATCTCACCTCACCCTTGATTTTCGGTTTTCAGGGGCTCTAAATACATTACAAAACCGGAGGCCTTATTTTTAGTGGAATGCTTTACTTATATTTTCTTTACTCTATATTTAACATGTTTAGTACAGGTTTTTACTGTTGAAAAATCAAGTAGTACTGTTGTTTTATTCATGTACACATGTGTTTAATTTTCCTTCAATTGTTTCTTACAGAATCATAACATTTTGTTTTCATTCAGTTATATTCAATTCAATAAGCTTTATTGGCATGACAATGCAATTACCTATACCTGTTTGCTTGTTTATAGTTAAACGGTGGCGTAGTTATATCTATTTTTCTTTACGTGGTATTACAAGCAAAAAATATTCTCGCATTATGTTAATGTTCATGCAGTATATTTTAAAACGTCTTTCATTTTAGCATTTTTAATTTTATTTGCTTCATGATAAAAATGTTCTCATTTTAATGTTAGCTTGCGTGGTTCAGGGGCGTGGAGCTGGGTGGCTCCTAATCATCTAATCTTCTAATTTTCTAATTTCCTGCTAATTAGCATCTATTTTCTATTTAAGCCTTGATCACCTGCAACTTTTCTGTCGAGTGTTTCGTTTTCCTCCTCCTCCACCTTCTTACATGCCTTCGCATTGGTCGTCTCTGGGGGCAAGTGAGTCTCACTTCCCGACCTCAGGGCTAGGCATCTGCCTCCCTTACTTTCAGGGAGGTTCTCACCATGTGAGTCAGAGCGGACCCCGGCCAAACTCTGTCCTGTCGCAGCTCCTGCGCTTATCTTACCTCACTCGAGGCTCTGTTCTATTCTGCCTCTCTTTCAGGACGTGGTCACTCGTGCTGAGTCCTATACTAACCTCTATGCTTTGTCCTTATTTTCAGGTCCCAGGCAGCGTGACGTCTCAGCCAATCAGGGGTTTTACGAGCCCCTTACAGAAGTCTCAGATGCTGGGTACCTCTCTCATCTCCTCTCGAGGCGGCTCTCCGAGTCATAACCCTCATATGTGTTTTCGGTTGCTGGGTCCTCTGCCCCTGGGATGTGTCGGCATCGTCGCCCTCAGTCAGCGACCCCTTTTCTATCCTGTCTTCGGTTGCTGGGTCCTCACCCCTGAGATGTGTCGGCATATATATAAACTTATAAATGGGTCATTACCTCAGGATGGGGCCACCATCCCCAAAGCAAGTTTAGAGTAGTTTGGAGATTTGTCTTTTAGCAGGGTTAACATTAATGTTTTGAGGATCTAATTGAATCCCTCTTTCTGAAAATATTCATCAATATATCGCTCTTTACTCACCTCATCGGTACAATGAGAGGGGTAACCTGAACTTTCCTGTTTCCCCTTGAGATGACTATTAACCCTTTGCGGTCCATTTATTAATTCTCGTCAGGCTCATGAGGTCTAATTAATTTTCACACGCGCAGTTAATTTTAGAGCGCTGTTTAAAAGTATTTTTTCACAGTCAAACGGGTTTAAATGGCCCTGCATATCAACAAAGCACTCACTAGGGCTCTCCAGCCCCGCCCCACCCTTTCGTTTGCTATCGCTTTCACATATGCTACCAAATAAAAATAATAATAATAATAGTCGTACATACCGATCAATCGTCTCCTGATGACTCGTTTTATCACCAAACTCCTCAATAATGCAATCCAAGTCATTATTTTATTGCTATAACATCTCAAAAAGCTCTGCAAATGTCCGTGATAGTCTCTGTGCGCTGATACTATACTCCCAGCTTGTTTCCATACTGACCGCCCCATCTGATGCCAATGGGGTACTATGACTATTCATGAGATACGCCTTTTTTTTTTTTTTTTTTCCCGACTTGTCTCGGCTCCTGTCGCTCCCATTCGGCAATTGAATGGTTTTCTCGGCTTTTCCGGAGAAAAACGACTAGAAACCCGTTTTTGCGTTGCTAGAATGATGTCGGACCCAGTCCGACAAAGGACCTATGAGGAATAATTGCAATGTCGGACCCAGTCCGACAATGGACCGGAAAGGGTTAATGTAGCCTGTAAAGAGAGTGTGAGATTTCTGAGGAAAATGCCAAACCTTGTGTATTTTAGACACTTTGTAACCTTTCTCAAGAGCTTTGACTACCTCTACACTGCACCATGTTCCTGTCAAGGCTCTTTCTCCAGAGGTATGGTTACATACACCTGTCTGGTTTAGTGTTTCTGCCAAGAACGGCAGAGGGTAAACATTAATTTGCCGCAGATTCTTGCAGGCAGTACGGGAAAAAAGACCCTAGGAGGCAGAACAGTTAATTTGAACAAGCCAAAGTACTGCCTCAAGTCCTGAAAATTATGGTAAATTATGGTAGGGTGGTCTACAGGGTACACTTTTGTTTTGTTGACAAAGGGATACAAGCTAGTGAAATCAAAGTATTCCAACCTTTCATTTCACGAGGATTGATACGTTCTGGAAAATCAGAGCGAACCAAAAATCGTGAACTTGAGGCTGTTTTTTCAGAGCGTTCCATTCATGCTCCCAAATAACTCTGACTTCCAACCCGTTAACCTTTTGCAATGTTTCAATCTTTTCATCAAAGTGATGATACATCGTACTGCAGGATACTTTGCTTAAGGGGTTTAAATCGGCGGAATCATAGCATTGGGGCAACCATGAAAAAGCACCCTGCAAATTCAAAAGCCGACGCTTACCATTAATTATAGCATACCCGTCAAAGAAAAAGGGCCCTATTTTAAGCTCTCCATAGTTTAAAGCATGTTGAATGAAAACATTTTCAGTTTCAGATACACACATTAACCATTGTATCGAGGCATTTGAAAAGCTTTTTGCTGGTCACTGTAATTGTCTGGAGGAACGATAGCTATTGTGTCTTTAGGCATAAATTTACTTCTATACATAGCCATGCACAGTGAAGCAATTGTAGTACATTGAAAGGGGTCTATCTGTCCTATAGCATAAACCTCTGTACGGAATCTGATACAGGCCTCTTTCAAAATTTCAACATCATTTTTGCAGTAGAAAGCTATTTAATTTCTGAAATTAAAAATGCCATTCTTAATCGAATCGTAGCATTTGTAAAAGTCATCACGTTCTTTAGTTGAACACCGTAGTAACTGGGTTCAGGATAGGGCCCAACGTAATTCTGGTTTTCAAGAGTATTGAAAAATGAGGAAAATATCCTTTTCTGGCTTCAAATCCCATAGCTGAAGGCATTGCACTTAACTTCATGGGCATAAAGTTATAGGAATCAATGTAGCGCATCTTAAAAGCCTCGTCTGTAAAACACATTAACTTGCTACCCTGAGCTATGATATGAGGGTTAACACCGTTGGCAACTAAATAATTCATCAGTAAATAACTGTCATACGACTTCGCATTGTGTGCCAAGAAAGTATAGCCTGCGTAACTGGGTCTGCGATACCTTTCGAAAAATTTTTCACACAAGCCTCACCCTCCCAAAACCATGATTCACCATCCATGTGCATGCAGTACAAATAATTCGAATGTGTAAGCCATCTTCCTGCCGGCATTCAAAATCATAAAACACATATTTATCTGTGGGCTCATAAGGTTTTGGCACTTGAATGAAGCATTTGTGATCAGTGTGAGGTAACAACACAGCCTTACATATCTTACAGTAGGGACTAGGACATTTATGAGCCGTAGTTTTAGTAGGGTCACATTTATAGAGAGAATAACAACTTGTACACAGTTTTAAAATGTCACACATAGAGAACTGTTTTTCACTGTTGGCTTTATCTCGAAGAATCTTATGCTCATCATAACAGCGCTGTGATCGACAATAACGATTGCAATCGTTACATTTTACCTTTACAGAGGACTCGCTATTACAGGCTGGTGAAAAACACACATTACAATGTCCCTCACAACGATGTCCAGATCGGTTACTGTAGGCTGTGTAACAGTAATTGCACAGATAGGCGGTGCCCAGAAAACCTTTCAAGTTAACAATACCGTAGAAATGATTCGCATGAAGAAACAGAAATACAGTTTTGTTTTTTGGTCGAGTATCTGTTTGGTGTTTCAGCAACACGTCCTTTTGAGGACACCTGTACCACACCACAATTTTAACATCTAGAGCCTGTTCAAATTTATCTATGTCAGCAAATGAAACCATCTGATGTTCACTTAACCCCACACGTTGTTGAAGTTTTAAAGCCTCAGCGATACACATATCATAGGCACCCCTGAATTCTGGAAATAACAAGCTCAGAACGCTGTAAGCAAAACATAATTAATTGTCTCCGTTGTTACATATAATCAGATGTTTGGCTTTTTTCTAATAAGCTCACTTTTCATTAAGGTCTGCAAACCTCTCCTTAAACCCCTCCTTCAGGACACCTTATAACCTGGACAATCAACATTAAAGAGTCATCAGCCAAAATTTCACTATGACTTTGAAGGAGAGCTTCAATCTGACTGAGAAAATCGTCTAGACTTAAATTGTCTCCAGTCATTTTTACATACACGGGTATATCTAAGGATCCGGCTCTTAATTCAAGCTGCACAATGTCTGCAGGTCTTAACGTTCTAGAAACCTCACTCAACATATTCTCTAATGTTTCATGCAACACAGTAAAAACTTCAGCGTAGGAATCCAAATCATACAGATGTGTAAAGTTAAGAGGGTGCTTCAATTCGATATTGTTAAACATTGGTCTATGTCGAAGCTGTACACCTTCCCCCCCCAATTCTAACACCATCGCTATCCCTATGGGGGGCCTGTAAACCAGAAGGACCAGCCACTTGATCATCATGTAATACACCATCCCCAGGGGCTTTTATGCTAAAAGAATCATCTTGGCAAGACCCCCTGTTTAAGCCTTCCCCTATCTGGTTTTCCATATCAACTACACTCTCTGTAGTAACATGATTTTCTCTAGACATTTCTTGCAAAAGCTTATCCAAAGAGTCACAATTGATCTGAGTCAAGGTAGCATCGTTTATAAACCCGGGGCACTGGGAGTTATTAGTGTATATATTAGGGATGATGTCATTTATGGGGGGACTGTCTGTAGAAATTTCATCAATCAGAGCCCTGATTGACGGTAAATTATATGAGTTATGATTTAAATCATTTAATAGTTTGTCTAGATAGTCAAAATTCTCAAACCCTCCTAAATTTTGGGGGTGTACAGTGCTTGGTCGGACATTTTGGGTTGGAGATATACTATGTGTATGGGAGCTTGTTGAAGGATTTGTATTTAAGGTATTTTGGGGAATGATTATAGAATTAAGCACAGAATTTGACACAGTTTGACTCGGATCAATTGAAACCTTTTTATTTTTTGAACACCAGTCACAGCATCATCATTGTCAGAATCATCATCAACAGTAAATTCCAAATGTTTCCTCTTACAAGTTTTTTTCGAAAGGGCTCCATTATTGCTCTACAAATACAAAGTTACTGTTTTAAAACCCCAGAGTTTTCAACAGGGTAATTAAGGTTTGTATATTCTGAGCCACCTCAGGGTCAGAAACTAGGGCCCTTATAGCAGGGTGTCTATAAATGATCTGATCTATAGTCAGTTCTACATGTTTCAATAGCTCTACGCTGTGATACCTAGTAGTTGAAGATGTGGTAGGCGTTGGTTTTAGCCTTTGAGGTACTTCTGAGACTGGTGAGGTAACTCTTGATTGCAGCGAAGTGTGAAACCTTCTGGAAATTTTACGCAGCCTTTTAGACTTTGTGTCCCTGATGAATGATGTTTCGTCCTCGGTAGATTCGCTGTCCACAATAAGAGTAGGTCTAGTGGGCCGTTCTAAATGAAAATATATCAAAATATACAATCAGACCAAAATACATTAACAGATGTTTAATGAAATATTTAACATACATTTTAAAAAATGCTTCATTTTAAATAGTTACTTACTTTTGAGAGGTCTTTTTCAGATTTTTGTTGTTTATTGGGTGGGCCTAAGGGCGTCCTCGTCTGCACATCTATGCCCTCCGTGTACTGGCCACGTCTTTCCTTGGGGTTTTTCAGGCTTTTCTAAAATAATATAAATGGTTGAATATGAATGTTTTATTAACCTAAAATAATTAATATTACTTATAAACGAACAAGCATATTTTATTAATCTATAAAACAATACTGTTCATACTACATTAACAGATGTTTAATGAAATATTTAACATACATTTTAAAAGATGCTTCATTTTAACCCTTTGCGGTCCTTTGTCGGACTGGGTCCGACATTGCAATTATTCCCATCAGGTCCTTTGTCGGACCCTGTCCGACATCATTTTAAAAACGCAAAAAAGTCGGTTTTTCAACGGAAAAAGCCGAGAAAACCATTCAATGGCCGAGTGGGAAAGAAAGGAGCCGAGACAAGCCGATAAAAAAAAAGGCGTATCTCATGAATAGTCATACTAGCCCCCTGGCATCAGATGGTCTTTTTTCAGATTTTTGTTGTTTATTGGGTGGGCCTACAGGCCCTCGTCTGTACATCTATGCCCTCCGTGTACTGGCCACGTCTTTCCTTGGGGTTTTTCAGGCTTTTCTAAAATAATATAAATGGTTGAATATGAATGTTTTATTAACCTAAAATAATTAATATTACTTATAAATGAACAAGCATATTTTATTAATCTATAAAACAATACTGTTCATACTACATTAACAGATGTTTAATGAAATATTTAACACACATTTTTGAAAGATGCTTCATTTTAAATAGTTACTTACTTTTGAGAGGTCTTTTTTCAGATTTTTGTTGTTTATTGGGTGGGCCTAAGGGCGTCCTCGTCTGTACATCTATGCCCTCCGGTGTACTGGCCACGTCTTTCCTTGAGGTTTTTTCAGGCTTTTCTAAAATAATATAAATGGTTGAATATGAATGTTTTATTAACCTAAAATAATTAATATTACTTATAAACGAACAAGCATATTTTATTAATCTATAAAACAATACTGTTCATACTTTTAGACACTTCGAGTCTGACTGTAGGTCACTGAAAGATGTCATGAAGTATTCTTCCAGTTGTGCGGAATCTTCAACGTAGTCAGATTCTAAAACAGAATGAAACAGATATGTTTTTAAAATGAAATAATAATAAATAATTTAAAATAATGTCTGTAAACTGCAATAATTATACATAACTTAATATCCAAGTATATAATAATAATGATATATCCGTATACGCTATCAATAAAACAAAACAGACATAAATATACGTAGTATTAATACACACAATATTACTCTCTTTCAGGCGTATCTGCAGTCACTGAGAAGTTATTTAAAAGTCCTCCGGAACGACTAGTGCGGTTGGTAACTCTAGGGGTATGTACTCTCCAGGTTTCGGTTCTGTAATTTAAAGGAGGTATGAATACTTAGAGGAAAAAAAAAAAACCCTCGCGATATTTTGGTCTAGCGGCAGTAAAAACTCACCATCCTGAGTCTCGAGAAACCAAGTGGGGACAGAGGAATGATCATAGGATGCTGTTCAATCACTACCTCCTCGTGTGAAATTAAATGTTCTTCTATAAGTTCCTCGATATCTATAAAATATGAAAAATATATAATTTAAAATAAATAAATAAATAAATAAATAATAACGACATAAAATAAAATACATAAATAAAATTCTCGACGTTAAAGTATGTATTTATATTTGAGTTTATATCTCTGAGTTATAAACCCGTCACCGATAAACACGTTAGAGTATTCATTCACAAGTTAAAAACACCGTTTTCTATAGTGCCATACAAACATTTCTAACACATAGAGACTTACGCTCTGAGTTAAAACTCATTTCAAACATTTTTACATATTAACATTATACAGACAATTTTCAAAACGCTACATCCATACAATTGAATTAACATTGTTTTTGCACAGAGTTAAAACAGTATTTAAACATTAAACATCGGTACGCACCTTGTAAAAGATCATTGTTCTTGCTTGATTCTCTGTCCATTTATGGAGAAAGTGTGGCTTTACGGGATTTCGTTCTTGAGAGGGATCGTCCTTTTTCAGAAGTGAATACTTCGCTCTGGGCTGCGTGTTTATATCGTCGATAGCTCTGTGGTTAATGCGGTTGTAACCACAGGGGTCCGTATCAGGAAAACGTATCCAGGTGGAGATAAACACGACACCTGAGCGTTCCCTAGAATATGCAACGCCTCAAATCTCACCTCACCCTTGATTTTCGGTTTTCAGGGGCTCTAAATACATTACAAAACCGGAGGCCTTATTTAGTGGAATGCTTTACTTATATTTTCTTTACTCTATATTTAACATGTTTAGTACAGGTTTTTACTGTTGAAAAATCAAGTAGTACTGTTGTTTTATTCATGTACACATGTGTTTAATTTTCCTTCAATTGTTTCTTACAGAATCATAACATTTTGTTTTCATTCAGTTATATTCAATTCAATAAGCTTTATTGGCATGACAATGCAATTACCTATACCTGTTTGCTTGTTTATAGTTAAACGGTGGCGTAGTTATATCTATTTTTCTTTACGTGGTATTACAAGCAAAAATATTCTCGCATTATGTTAATGTTCATGCAGTATATTTTAAAACGTCTTTCATTTTAGCATTTTTAATTTTATTTGCTTCATGATAAAAATGTTCTCATTTTAATGTTAGCTTGCGTGGTTCAGGGGCGTGGAGCTGGGTGGCTCCTAATCATCTAATCTTCTAATTTTCTAATTTCCTGCTAATTAGCATCTATTTTCTATTTAAGCCTTGATCACCTGCAACTTTTCTGTCGAGTGTTTCGTTTTCCTCCTCCTCCACCTTCTTACATGCCTTCGCATTGGTCGTCTCTGGGGGCAAGTGAGTCTCACTTCCCGACCTCAGGGCTAGGCATCTGCCTCCCTTACTTTCAGGGAGGTTCTCACCATGTGAGTCAGAGCGGACCCCGGCCAAACTCTGTCCTGTCGCAGCTCCTGCGCTTATCTTACCTCACTCGAGGCTCTGTTCTATTCTGCCTCTCTTTCAGGACGTGGTCACTCGTGCTGAGTCCTATACTAACCTCTATGCTTTGTCCTTATTTTCAGGTCCCAGGCAGCGTGACGTCTCAGCCAATCAGGGGTTTTACGAGCGCCCTTACAGAAGTCTCAGATGCTGGGTACCTCTCTCATCTCCTCTCGAGGCGGCTCTCCGAGTCATAACCCTCATATGTGTTTTCGGTTGCTGGGTCCTCTGCCCCTGGGATGTGTCGGCATCGTCGCCCTCAGTCAGCGACCCCTTTTCTATCCTGTCTTCGGTTGCTGGGTCCTCACCCCTGAGATGTGTCGGCATATATATAAACTTATAAATGGGTCATTACCTCAGGATGGGGCCACCATCCCCAAAGCAAGTTTAGAGTAGTTTGGAGATTTGTCTTTTAGCAGGGTTAACATTAATGTTTTGAGGATCTAATTGAATCCCTCTTTCTGAAAATATTCATCAATATATCGCTCTTTACTCACCTCATCGGTACAATGAGAGGGGTAACCTGAACTTTCCTGTTTCCCCTTGAGATGACTATTAACCCTTTGCGGTCCATTTATTAATTCTCGTCAGGCTCATGAGGTCTAATTAATTTTCACACGCGCAGTTAATTTTAGAGCGCTGTTTAAAAGTATTTTTTCACAGTCAAACGGGTTTAAATGGCCCTGCATATCAACAAAGCACTCACTAGGGCTCTCCAGCCCCGCCCCACCCTTTCGTTTGCTATCGCTTTCACATATGCTACCAAATAAAAATAATAATAATAATAGTCGTACATACCGATCAATCGTCTCCTGATGACTCGTTTTATCACCAAACTCCTCAATAATGCAATCCAAGTCATTATTTTATTGCTATAACATCTCAAAAAGCTCTGCAAATGTCCGTGATAGTCTCTGTGCGCTGATACTATACTCCCAGCTTGTTTCCATACTGACCGCCCCATCTGATGCCAATGGGGTACTATGACTATTCATGAGATACGCCTTTTTTTTTTTTTTTTTTCCCGACTTGTCTCGGCTCCTGTCGCTCCCATTCGGCAATTGAATGGTTTTCTCGGCTTTTCCGGAGAAAAACGACTAGAAACCCGTTTTTGCGTTGCTAGAATGATGTCGGACCCAGTCCGACAAAGGACCTATGAGGAATAATTGCAATGTCGGACCCAGTCCGACAATGGACCGGAAAGGGTTAATGTAGCCTGTAAAGAGAGTGTGAGATTTCTGAGGAAAATGCCAAACCTTGTGTATTTTAGACACTTTGTAACCTTTCTCAAGAGCTTTGACTACCTCTACACTGCACCATGTTCCTGTCAAGGCTCTTTCTCCAGAGGTATGGTTACATACACCTGTCTGGTTTAGTGTTTCTGCGCAAGAACGGCAGAGGGTAAACATTAATTTGCCGCAGATTCTTGCAGGCAGTACGGGGAAAAAAAGACCCCTAGGAGGCAGAACAGTTAATTTGAACAAGCCAAAGTACTGCCTCAAGTCCTGAAAATTATGGTAAATTATGGTAGGGTGGTCTACAGGGTACACTTTTGTTTTGTTGACAAAGGGATACAAGCTAGTGAAATCAAAGTATTCCAACCTTTCATTTCACGAGGATTGATGCGTTCTGGAAAATCAGAGCGAACCAGAAAATCGTGAACTTGAGGCTGTTTTTTCAGAGCGTTCCATTCATGCTCCCAAATAACTCTGACTTCCAACCCGTTAACCTTTTGCAATGTTTCAATCTTTTCATCAAAGTGATGATACATCGTACTGCAGGATACTTTTGTTAAGGGGTTTAAATCGGCGGAATCATAGCATTGGGGCAACCATGAAAAAGCACCCTGCAAATTCAAAAGCCGTACGCTTACCATTAATTATAGCATACCCGTCAAAGAAAAAGGGCCCTATTTTAAGCTCTCCATAGTTTAAAGCATGTTGAATGAAAACATTTTCAGTTTCAGATACACACATTAACCATTGTATCGAGGCATTTGAAAAGCTTTTTGCTGGTCACTGTAATTGTCTGGAGGAACGATAGCTATTGTGTCTTTAGGCATAAATTTACTTCTATACATAGCCATGCACAGTGAAGCAATTGTAGTACATTGAAAGGGGTCTATCTGTCCTATAGCATAAACCTCTGTACGGAATCTGATACAGGCCTCTTTCAAAATTTCAACATCATTTTTGCAGTAGAAAGCTATTTAATTTCTGAAATTAAAAATGCCATTCTTAATCGAATCGTAGCATTTGTAAAAGTCATCACGTTCTTTAGTTGAACACCGTAGTAACTGGGTTCAGGATAGGCCCAACGTAATTCTGGTTTTCAAGAGTATTGAAAAATGAGGAAAATATCCTTTTCTGGCTTCAAATCCCATAGCTGAAGGCATTGCACTTAACTTCATGGGCATAAAGTTATAGGAATCAATGTAGCGCATCTTAAAAGCCTCGTCTGTAAAACACATTAACTTGCTACCCTGAGCTATGATATGAGGGTTAACACCGTTGGCAACTAAATAATTCATCAGTAAATAACTGTCATACGACTTCGCATTGTGTGCCAAGAAAGTATAGCCTGCGTAACTGGGTCTGCGATACCTTTCGAAAAACTTTTTCACACAAGCCTCACCCTCCCAAAACCATGATTCACCATCCATGTGCATGCAGTACAAATAATTCGAATGTGTAAGCCATCTTCCTGCCGGCATTCAAAATCATAAAACACATATTTATCTGTGGGCTCATAAGGTTTTGGCACTTGAATGAAGCATTTGTGATCAGTGTGAGGTAACAACACAGCCTTACATATCTTACAGTAGGGACTAGGACATTTATGAGCCGTAGTTTTAGTAGGGTCACATTTATAGAGAGAATAACAACTTGTACACAGTTTTAAAATGTCACACATAGAGAACTGTTTTTCACTGTTGGCTTTATCTCGAAGAATCTTATGCTCATCATAACAGCGCTGTGATCGACAATAACGATTGCAATCGTTACATTTTACCTTTACAGAGGACTCGCTATTACAGGCTGGTGAAAAACACACATTACAATGTCCCTCACAACGATGTCCAGATCGGTTACTGTAGGCTGTGTAACAGTAATTGCACAGATAGGCGGTGCCCAGAAAACCTTTCAAGTTAACAATACCGTAGAAATGATTCGCATGAAGAAACAGAAATACAGTTTTGTTTTTGGTCGAGTATCTGTTTGGTGTTTCAGGAACACGTCCTTTTGAGGACACCTGTACCACACCACAATTTTAACATCTAGAGCCTGTTCAAATTTATCTATGTCAGCAAATGAAACCATCTGATGTTCACTTAACCCCACACGTTGTTGAAGTTTTAAAGCCTCAGCGATACACATATCATAGGCACCCCTGAATTCTGGAAATAACAAGCTCAGAACGCTGTAAGCAAAACATAATTAATTGTCTCCGTTGTTACATATAATCAGATGTTTGGCTTTTTTTCTAATAAGCTCACTTTTCATTAAGGTCTGCAAACCTCTCCTTAAACCCCTCCTTCAGGACACCTTATAACCTGGACAATCAACATTAAAGAGTCATCAGCCAAAATTTCACTATGACTTTGAAGGAGAGCTTCAATCTGACTGAGAAAATCGTCTAGACTTAAATTGTCTCCAGTCATTTTTACATACACGGGTATATCTAAGGATCCGGCTCTTAATTCAAGCTGCACAATGTCTGCAGGTCTTAACGTTCTAGAAACCTCACTCAACATATTCTCTAATGTTTCATGCAACACAGTAAAAACTTCAGCGTAGGAATCCAAATCATACAGATGTGTAAAGTTAAGAGGGTGCTTCAATTCGATATTGTTAAACATTGGTCTATGTCGAAGCTGTACACCTTCCCCCAATTCTAACACCATCGCTATCCCTATGGGGGCCTGTAAACCAGAAGGACCAGCCACTTGATCATCATGTAATACACCATCCCCAGGGGCTTTTATGCTAAAAGAATCATCTTGGCAAGACCCCTGTTTAAGCCTTCCCTATCTGGTTTTCCATATCAACTACACTCTCTGTAGTAACATGATTTTCTCTAGACATTTCTTGCAAAAGCTTATCCAAAGAGTCAAAATTGATCTGAGTCAAGGTAGCATCGTTAATAAACCCGGGGCACTGGGAGTTATTAGTGTATATATTAGGGATGATGTCATTTATGGGGGACTGTCTGTAGAAATTTCATCAATCAGAGCCCTGATTGACGGTAAATTATATGAGTTATGATTTAAATCATTTAATAGTTTGTCTAGATAGTCAAAATTCTCAAAACCTCCTAAATTTTGGGGTGTACAGTGCTTGGTCGGACATTTTGGGTTGGAGATATACTATGTGTATGGGAGCTTGTTGAAGGATTTGTATTTAAGGTATTTTGGGGAATGATTATAGAATTAAGCACAGAATTTGACACAGTTTGACTCGGATCAATTGAAACCTTTTTATTTTTTTGAACACCAGTCACAGCATCATCATTGTCAGAATCATCATCAACAGTAAATTCCAAATGTTTCCTCTTACAAGTTTTTTTCGAAAGGGCTCCATTATTGCTCTACAAATACAAAGTTACTGTTTTAAAACCCCAGAGTTTTCAACAGGGTAATTAAGGTTTGTATATTCTGAGCCACCTCAGGGTCAGAAACTAGGGCCCTTATAGCAGGGTGTCTATAAATGATCTGATCTATAGTCAGTTCTACATGTTTCAATAGCTCTACGCTGTGATACCTAGTAGTTGAAGATGTGGTAGGCGTTGGTTTTAGCCTTTGAGGTACTTCTGAGACTGGTGAGGTAACTCTTGATTGCAGCGAAGTGTGAAACCTTCTGGAAATTTTACGCAGCCTTTTAGACTTTGTGTCCCTGATGAATGATGTTTCGTCCTCGGTAGATTCGCTGTCCACAATAAGAGTAGGTCTAGTGGGCGTTCTAAATGAAAATATATCAAAATATACAATCAGACCAAAATACATTAACAGATGTTTAATGAAATATTTAACATACATTTTAAAAAATGCTTCATTTTAAATAGTTACTTACTTTTGAGAGGTCTTTTTCAGATTTTTGTTGTTTATTGGGTGGGCCTAAGGGCGTCCTCGTCTGCACATCTATGCCCTCCGTGTACTGGCCACGTCTTTCCTTGGGGTTTTTCAGGCTTTTCTAAAATAATATAAATGGTTGAATATGAATGTTTTATTAACCTAAAATAATTAATATTACTTATAAACGAACAAGCATATTTTATTAATCTATAAAACAATACTGTTCATACTACATTAACAGATGTTTAATGAAATATTTAACATACATTTTAAAAGATGCTTCATTTTAACCCTTTACGGTCCTTTGTCGGACTGGGTCCGACATTGCAATTATTCCCATCAGGTCCTTTGTCGGACCCTGTCCGACATCATTTTAAAAACGCAAAAAAGTCGGTTTTTCAACGGAAAAAGCCGAGAAAACCATTCAATGGCCGAGTGGGAAAGAAAGGAGCCGAGACAAGCCGATAAAAAAAAAAAGGCGTATCTCATGAATAGTCATACTAGCCCCCTGGCATCAGATGGTCTTTTTTCAGATTTTTGTTGTTTATTGGGTGGGCCTAAGGGCGTCCTCGTCTGTACATCTATGCCCTCCGGTGTACTGGCCACGTCTTTCCTTGGGGTTTTTTCAGGCTTTTCTAAAATAATATAAATGGTTGAATATGAATGTTTTATTAACCTAAAATAATTAATATTACTTATAAATGAACAAGCATATTTTATTAATCTATAAAACAATACTGTTCATACTACATTAACAGATGTTTAATGAAATATTTAACACACATTTTTGAAAGATGCTTCATTTTAAATAGTTACTTACTTTTGAGAGGTCTTTTTTCAGATTTTTGTTGTTTATTGGGTGGGCCTAAGGGTGTCCTCGTCTGTACATCTATGCCCTCCGGTGTACTGGCCACGTCTTTCCTTGGGGTTTTTTCAGGCTTTTCTAAAATAATATAAATGGTTGAATATGAATGTTTTATTAACCTAAAATAATTAATATTACTTATAAACGAACAAGCATATTTTATTAATCTATAAAACAATACTGTTCATACTTTTAGACACTTCGGAGTCTGACTGTAGGTCACTGAAAGATGTCATGAAGTATTCTTCCAGTTGTGCGGAATCTTCAACGTAGTCAGATTCTAAAACAGAATGAAACAGATATGTTTTTAAAATGAAATGATAATAAATAATTTAAAATAATGTCTGTAAACTGCAATAATTATACATAACTTAATATCCAAGTATATAATAATAATGATATATCCGTATACGCTATCAATAAAACAAAAACAGACATAAATATACGTAGTATTAATACACACAATATTACTCTCTTTCAGGCGTATCTGCAGTCACTGAGAAGTTATTTAAAAAGTCCTCCGGAACGACTAGTGCGGTTGGTAACTCTAGGGGTATGTACTCTCCAGGTTTCGGTTCTGTAATTTAAAGGAGGTATGAATACTTAGAGAAAAAAAAAAAACCCTCGCGATATTTTGGTCTAGCGGCAGTAAAAACTCACCATCCTGAGTCTCGAGAAACCAAGTGGGGACAGAGGAATGATCATAGGATGCTGTTCAATCACTACCTCCTCGTGTGAAATTAAATGTTCTTCTTTAAGTTCCTCGATATCTATAAAATATGAAAAATATATAATTTAAAATAAATAAATAAATAAATAAATAAATAACGACATAAAATAAAATACATAAATAAAATTCTCGACGTTAAAGTATGTATTTATATTTGAGTTTATATCTCTGAGTTATAAACCCGTCACCGATAAACACGTTAGAGTATTCATTCACAAGTTAAAAACACCGTTTTCTATAGTGCCATACAAACATTTCTAACACATAGAGACTTACGCTCTGAGTTAAAACTCATTTCAAACATTTTTACATATTAACATTATACAGACAATTTTCAAAACGCTACATCCATACAATTGAATTAACATTGTTTTTTGCACAGAGTTAAAACAGTATTTAAACATTAAACATCGGTACGTACCTTGTAAAAGATCATTGTTCTTGCTTGATTCTCTGTCCATTTATGGAGAAAGTGTGGCTTTACGGGATTTCGTTCTTGAGAGGGATCGTCCTTTTTCAGAAGTGAATACTTCGCTCTGGGCTGCGTGTTTATATCGTCGATAGCTCTGTGGTTAATGCGGTTGTAACCACAGGGGTCCGTATCAGGAAAACGTATCCAGGTGGAGATAAACACGACACCTGAGCGTTCCCTAGAATATGCAACGCCTCAAATCTCACCTCACCCTTGATTTTCGGTTTTCAGGGGCTCTAAATACATTACAAAACCGGAGGCCTTATTTAGTGGAATGCTTTACTTATATTTTCTTTACTCTATATTTAACATGTTTAGTACAGGTTTTTACTGTTGAAAAATCAAGTAGTACTGTTGTTTTATTCATGTACACATGTGTTTAATTTTCCTTCAATTGTTTCTTACAGAATCATAACATTTTGTTTTCATTCAGTTATATTCAATTCAATAAGCTTTATTGGCATGACAATGCAATTACCTATACCTGTTTGCTTGTTTATAGTTAAACGGTGGCGTAGTTATATCTATTTTTCTTTACGTGGTATTACAAGCAAAAAATATTCTCGCATTATGTTAATGTTCATGCAGTATATTTTTAAAACGTCTTTCATTTTAGCATTTTTAATTTTATTTGCTTCATGATAAAAATGTTCTCATTTTAATGTTAGCTTGCGTGGTTCAGGGGGCGTGGAGCTGGGTGGCTCCTAATCATCTAATCTTCTAATTTTCTAATTTCCTGCTAATTAGCATCTATTTTCTATTTAAGCCTTGATCACCTGCAACTTTTCTGTCGAGTGTTTCGTTTTCCTCCTCCTCCACCTTCTTACATGCCTTCGCATTGGTCGTCTCTGGGGGGCAAGTGAGTCTCACTTCCCCGACCTCAGGGCTAGGCATCTGCCTCCCTTACTTTCAGGGAGGTTCTCACCATGTGAGTCAGAGCGGACCCCCGGCCAAACTCTGTCCTGTCGCAGCTCCTGCGCTTATCTTACCTCACTCGAGGCTCTGTTCTATTCTGCCTCTCTTTCAGGACGTGGTCACTCGTGCTGAGTCCTATACTAACCTCTATGCTTTGTCCTTATTTTCAGGTCCCAGGCAGCGTGACGTCTCAGCCAATCAGGGGTTTTACGAGCGCCCCTTACAGAAGTCTCAGATGCTGGGTACCTCTCTCATCTCCTCTCGAGGGGCGGCTCTCCGAGTCATAACCCTCATATGTGTTTTCGGTTGCTGGGTCCTCTGCCCCTGGGATGTGTCGGCATCGTCGCCCTCAGTCAGCGACCCTTTTCTATCCTGTCTTCGGTTGCTGGGTCCTCACCCCTGAGATGTGTCGGCATATATATAAACTTATAAATGGGTCATTACCTCAGGATGGGGCCACCATCCCCAAAGCAAGTTTAGAGTAGTTTGGAGATTTGTCTTTTAGCAGGGTTAACATTAATGTTTTGAGGATCTAATTGAATCCCTCTTTCTGAAAATATTCATCAATATATCGCTCTTTACTCACCTCATCGGTACAATGAGAGGGGTAACCTGAACTTTCCTGTTTCCCCTTGAGATGACTATTAACCCTTTGCGGTCCATTTATTAATTCTCGTCAGGCTCATGAGGTCTAATTAATTTTCACACGCGCAGTTAATTTTAGACGCTGTTTAAAAGTATTTTTTCACAGTCAAACGGGTTTAAATGGCCCTGCATATCAACAAAGCACTCACTAGGGCTCTCCAGCCCCGCCCCACCCTTTCGTTTGCTATCGCTTTCACATATGCTACCAAATAAAAATAATAATAATAATAGTCGTACATACCGATCAATCGTCTCCTGATGACTCGTTTTATCACCAAACTCCTCAATAATGCAATCCAAGTCATTATTTTATTGCTATAACATCTCAAAAAAGCTCTGCAAATGTCCGTGATAGTCTCTGTGCGCTGATACTATACTCCCAGCTTGTTTCCATACGACCGCCCCATCTGATGCCAATGGGGTACTATGACTATTCATGAGATACGCCTTTTTTTTTTTTTTTTTTTCCGACTTGTCTCGGCTCCTGTCGCTCCCATTCGGCAATTGAATGGTTTTCTCGGCTTTTCCGGAGAAAAAACGACTAGAAACCCGTTTTTTGCGTTGCTAGAATGATGTCGGACCCAGTCCGACAAAGGACCTATGAGGAATAATTGCAATGTCGGACCCAGTCCGACAATGGACCGGAAAGGGTTAATGTAGCCTGTAAAGAGAGTGTGAGATTTCTGAGGAAAATGCCAAACCTTGTGTATTTTAGACACTTTGTAACCTTTCTCAAGAGCTTTGACTACCTCTACACTGCACCATGTTCCTGTCAAGGCTCTTTCTCCAGAGGTATGGTTACATACACCTGTCTGGTTTAGTGTTTCTGCAAGAACGGCAGAGGGTAAACATTAATTTGCCGCAGATTCTTGCAGGCAGTACGGGAAAAAAGACCCTAGGAGGCAGAACAGTTAATTTGAACAAGCCAAAGTACTGCCTCAAGTCCTGAAAATTATGGTAAATTATGGTAGGGTGGTCTACAGGGTACACTTTTGTTTTGTTGACAAAGGGATACAAGCTAGTGAAATCAAAGTATTCCAACCTTTCATTTCACGAGGATTGATACGTTCTGGAAAATCAGAGCGAACCAAAAATCGTGAACTTGAGGCTGTTTTTTCAGAGCGTTCCATTCATGCTCCCAAATAACTCTGACTTCCAACCCGTTAACCTTTTGCAATGTTTCAATCTTTTCATCAAAGTGATGATACATCGTACTGCAGGATACTTTGCTTAAGGGGTTTAAATCGGCGGAATCATAGCATTGGGGCAACCATGAAAAAGCACCCTGCAAATTCAAAAGCCGTACGCTTACCATTAATTACAGCATACCCGTCCAAGAAAAAGGGCCCTATTTTAAGCTCTCCATAGTTTAAAGCATGTTGAATGAAAACATTTTCAGTTTCAGATACATACATTAACCATTGTATCGAGGCATTTGAAAAGCTTTTTGCTGGTCACTGTAATTGTCTGGAGGAACGATAGCTATTGTGTCTTTAGGCATAAATTTACTTCTATACATAGCCATGCACAGTGAAGCAATTGTAGTACATTGAAAGGGGTCTATCTGTCCTATAGCATAAACCTCTGTACGGAATCTGATACAGGCCTCTTTCAAAATTTCAACATCATTTTTGCAGTAGAGAGCTATTTAATTTCTGAAATTAAAAATGCCATTCTTAATCGAATCGTACCATTTGTAAAAGTCATCACGTTCTTTAGTTGAACACCGTAGTAACTGGGTTCAGGATAGGCCCAACGTAATTCTGGTTTTCAAGAGTATTGAAAAAATGAGGAAAATATCCTTTTCTGGCTTCAAATCCCATAGCTGAAGGCATTGCACCTTAACTTCATGGGCATAAAGTTATAGGAATCAATGTAGCGCATCTTAAAAGCCTCGTCTGTAAAACACATTAACTTGCTACCCTGAGCTATGATATGAGGGTTAACACCGTTGGCAACTAAATAATTCATCAGTAAATAACTGTCATACGACTTAGCATTGTGTGCCAAGAAAGTATAGCCTGCGTAACTGGGTCTGCGATACCTTTCGAAAAACTTTTTCACACAAGCCTCACCCTCCCAAAACCATGATTCACCATCCATGTGCATGCAGTACAAATAATTCGAATGTGTAAGCCATCTTCCTGCCGGCATTCAAAATCATAAAACACATATTTATCTGTGGGCTCATAAGGTTTTGGCACTTGAATGAAGCATTTGTGATCAGTGTGAGGTAACAACACAGCCTTACATATCTTACAGTAGGGACTAGGACATTTATGAGCCGTAGTTTTAGTAGGGTCACATTTATGAGAGAATAACAACTTGTACACAGTTTTAAAATGTCACACATAGAGAACTGTTTTTCACTGTTGGCTTTATCTCGAAGAATCTTATGCTCATCATAACAGCGCTGTGATCGACAATAACGATTGCAATCGTTACATTTTACCTTTACAGAGGACTCGCTATTACAGGCTGGTGAAAAACACACATTACAATGTCCCTCACAACGATGTCCAGATCGGTTACTGTAGGCTGTGTAACAGTAATTGCACAGATAGGCGGTGCCCAGAAAACCTTTCAAGTTAACAATACCGTAGAAATGATTCGCATGAAGAAACAGAAATACAGTTTTGTTTTTGGTCGAGTATCTGTTTGGTGTTTCAGGAACACGTCCTTTTGAGGACACCTGTACCACACCACAATTTTAACATCTAGAGCCTGTTCAAATTTATCTATGTCAGCAAATGAAACCATCTGATGTTCACTTAACCCCACACGTTGTTGAAGTTTTAAAGCCTCAGCCATACACATATCATAGGCACCCCTGAATTCTGGAAATAACAAGCTCAGAACGCTGTAAGCAAAACATAATTGATTGTCTCCGTTGTAACATATAATCAGATGTTTGGCTTTTTTCTAATAAGCTCACTTTTCATTAAGGTCTGCAAACCTCTCCTTAAACCCCTCCTTCAGGACACCTTATAACCTGGACAATCAACATTAAAGAGTCATCAGCCAAAATTTCACTATGACTTTGAAGGAGAGCTTCAATCTGACTGAGAAAATCGTCTAGACTTAAATTGTCTCCAGTCATTTTTACATACACGGGTATATCTAAGGATCCGGCTCTTAATTCAAGCTGCACAATGTCTGCAGGTCTTAACGTTCTAGAAACCTCACTCAACATATTCTCTAATGTTTCATGCAACACAGTAAAAACTTCAGCGTAGGAATCCAAATCATACAGATGTGTAAAGTTAAGAGGGTGCTTCAATTCGATATTGTTAAACATTGGTCTATGTCGAAGCTGTACACCTTCCCCCAATTCTAACACCATCGCTATCCCTATGGGGGCCTGTAAACCAGAAGGACCAGCCACTTGATCATCATGTAATACACCATCCCCAGGGGCTTTTATGCTAAAAGAATCATCTTGGCAAGACCCCTGTTTAAGCCTTCCCTATCTGGTTTTCCATATCAACTACACTCTCTGTAGTAACATGATTTTCTCTAGACATTTCTTGCAAAAGCTTATCCAAAGAGTCAAAATTGATCTGAGTCAAGGTAGCATCGTTAATAAACCCGGGGCACTGGGAGTTATTAGTGTATATATTAGGGATGATGTCATTTATGGGGGACTGTCTGTAGAAATTTCATCAATCAGAGCCCTGATTGACGGTAAATTATATGAGTTATGATTTAAATCATTTAATAGTTTGTCTAGATAGTCAAAATTCTCAAAACCTCCTAAATTTTGGGGGTGTACAGTGCTTGGTCGGACATTTTGGGTTGGAGATATACTATGTGTATGGGAGCTTGTTGAAGGATTTGTATTTAAGGTATTTTGGGGAATGATTATAGAATTAAGCACAGAATTTGACACAGTTTGACTCGGATCAATTGAAACCTTTTTATTTTTTGAACACCAGTCACAGCATCATCATTGTCAGAATCATCATCAACAGTAAATTCCAAATGTTTCCTCTTACAAGTTTTTTTCGAAAGGGCTCCATTATTGCTCTACAAATACAAAGTTACTGTTTTAAAACCCCAGAGTTTTCAACAGGGTAATTAAGGTTTGTATATTCTGAGCCACCTCAGGGTCAGAAACTAGGGCCCTTATAGCAGGGTGTCTATAAATGATCTGATCTATAGTCAGTTCTACATGTTTCAATAGCTCTACGCTGTGATACCTAGTAGTTGAAGATGTGGTAGGCGTTGGTTTTAGCCTTTGAGGTACTTCTGAGACTGGTGAGGTAACTCTTGATTGCAGCGAAGTGTGAAACCTTCTGGAAATTTTACGCAGCCTTTTAGACTTTGTGTCCCTGATGAATGATGTTTCGTCCTCGGTAGATTCGCTGTCCACAATAAGAGTAGGTCTAGTGGGCGTTCTAAATGAAAATATATCAAAATATACAATCAGACCAAAATACATTAACAGATGTTTAATGAAATATTTAACATACATTTTTAAAAATGCTTCATTTTTAAATAGTTACTTACTTTTGAGAGGTCTTTTTTCAGATTTTTGTTGTTTATTGGGTGGGCCTAAGGGCGTCCTCGTCTGCACATCTATGCCCTCCGGTGTACTGGCCACGTCTTTCCTTGGGGTTTTTTCAGGCTTTTCTAAAATAATATAAATGGTTGAATATGAATGTTTTATTAACCTAAAATAATTAATATTACTTATAAACGAACAAGCATATTTTATTAATCTATAAAACAATACTGTTCATACTACATTAACAGATGTTTAATGAAATATTTAACATACATTTTTAAAAGATGCTTCATTTTAACCCTTTGCGGTCCTTTGTCGGACTGGGTCCGACATTGCAATTATTCCCATCAGGTCCTTTGTCGGACCCTGTCCGACATCATTTTAAAAACGCAAAAAAGTCGGTTTTTCAACGGAAAAAGCCGAGAAAACCATTCAATGGCCGAGTGGGAAAGAAAGGAGCCGAGACAAGCCGATAAAAAAAAAAAGGCGTATCTCATGAATAGTCATACTAGCCCCCTGGCATCAGATGGGTCGTTTTATGCAGACTTGTTGTTAGTTTATTGTATCGGCGCTACAGAGACTCTCGTCTGTACATCTGCATAGCTCTCTGAGATGTTACTGGCAATGACATATTGCCTTGGGTTGCATTATTCAGGCTTTTCTAAAATAAGTCATAAATGGTTGATATATGAATGTTATTATTAACCTAAAATAATTAGCATATGTAGCGTTAGTAAATGAATGGGGCTAGAGATCCCTAGTGAGTGCTTTATTGATATGAGGGCTATATAAACCAATTTGACTGTTCATAAACTACATTTAAACAGATGTTTAACTGAAAATAAATTTAACACGACATCTTTAGAATTAATGAATGGACTTCAAAGGGTTAAATAGTTACTTACTTTTGAGAGGTCTTTTTCAGATTTTTGTTGTTTATTGGGTGGGCCTAAGGGCGTCCTCGTCTGTACATCTATGCCCTCCGTGTACTGGCCACGTCTTTCCTTGGGGTTTTTCAGGCTTTTCTAAAATAATATAAATGGTTGAATATGAATGTTTTATTAACCTAAAATAATTAATATTACTTATAAACGAACAAGCATATTTTATTAATCTATAAAACAATACTGTTCATACTTTTAGACACTTCGAGTCTGACTGTAGGTCACTGAAAGATGTCATGAAGTATTCTTCCAGTTGTGCGGAATCTTCAACGTAGTCAGATTCTAAAACAGAATGAAACAGATATGTTTTAAAATGAAATGATAATAAATAATTTAAAATAATGTCTGTAAACTGCAATAATTATACATAACTTAATATCCAAGTATATAATAATAATGATATATCCGTATACGCTATCAATAAAACAAAACAGACATAAATATACGTAGTATTAATACACACAATATTACTCTCTTTCAGGCGTATCTGCAGTCACTGAGAAGTTATTTAAAAGTCCTCCGGAACGACTAGTGCGGTTGGTAACTCTAGGGGTATGTACTCTCCAGGTTTCGGTTCTGTAATTTAAAGGAGGTATGAATACTTAGAGGAAAAAAAAAAAACCCTCGCGATATTTTGGTCTAGCGGCAGTAAAAACTCACCATCCTGAGTCTCGAGAAACCAAGTGGGGACAGAGGAATGATCATAGGATGCTGTTCAATCACTACCTCCTCGTGTGAAATTAAATGTTCTTCTATAAGTTCCTCGATATCTATAAAATATGAAAAATATATAATTTAAAATAAATAAATAAATAAATAAATAATAACGACATAAAATAAAATACATAAATAAAATTCTCGACGTTAAAGTATGTATTTATATTTGAGTTTATATCTCTGAGTTATAAACCCGTCACCGATAAACACGTTAGAGTATTCATTCACAAGTTAAAAACACCGTTTTCTATAGTGCCATACAAACATTTCTAACACATAGAGACTTACGCTCTGAGTTAAAACTCATTTCAAACATTTTTACATATTAACATTATACAGACAATTTTCAAAACGCTACATCCATACAATTGAATTAACATTGTTTTTTGCACAGAGTTAAAACAGTATTTAAACATTAAACATCGGTACGTACCTTGTAAAAGATCATTGTTCTTGCTTGATTCTCTGTCCATTTATGGAGAAAGTGTGGCTTTACGGGATTTCGTTCTTGAGAGGGATCGTCCTTTTTCAGAAGTGAATACTTCGCTCTGGGCTGCGTGTTTATATCGTCGATAGCTCTGTGGTTAATGCGGTTGTAACCACAGGGGTCCGTATCAGGAAAACGTATCCAGGTGGAGATAAACACGACACCTGAGCGTTCCCTAGAATATGCAACGCCTCAAATCTCACCTCACCCTTGATTTTCGGTTTTCAGGGGCTCTAAATACATTACAAAACCGGAGGCCTTATTTAGTGGAATGCTTTACTTATATTTTCTTTACTCTATATTTAACATGTTTAGTACAGGTTTTTACTGTTGAAAAATCAAGTAGTACTGTTGTTTTATTCATGTACACATGTGTTTAATTTTCCTTCAATTGTTTCTTACAGAATCATAACATTTTGTTTTCATTCAGTTATATTCAATTCAATAAGCTTTATTGGCATGACAATGCAATTACCTATACCTGTTTGCTTGTTTATAGTTAAACGGTGGCGTAGTTATATCTATTTTTCTTTACGTGGTATTACAAGCAAAAATATTCTCGCATTATGTTAATGTTCATGCAGTATATTTTAAAACGTCTTTCATTTTAGCATTTTTAATTTTATTTGCTTCATGATAAAAATGTTCTCATTTTAATGTTAGCTTGCGTGGTTCAGGGGCGTGGAGCTGGGTGGCTCCTAATCATCTAATCTTCTAATTTTCTAATTTCCTGCTAATTAGCATCTATTTTCTATTTAAGCCTTGATCACCTGCAACTTTTCTGTCGAGTGTTTCGTTTTCCTCCTCCTCCACCTTCTTACATGCCTTCGCATTGGTCGTCTCTGGGGGCAAGTGAGTCTCACTTCCCGACCTCAGGGCTAGGCATCTGCCTCCCTTACTTTCAGGGAGGTTCTCACCATGTGAGTCAGAGCGGACCCCGGCCAAACTCTGTCCTGTCGCAGCTCCTGCGCTTATCTTACCTCACTCGAGGCTCTGTTCTATTCTGCCTCTCTTTCAGGACGTGGTCACTCGTGCTGAGTCCTATACTAACCTCTATGCTTTGTCCTTATTTTCAGGTCCCAGGCAGCGTGACGTCTCAGCCAATCAGGGGTTTTACGAGCCCCTTACAGAAGTCTCAGATGCTGGGTACCTCTCTCATCTCCTCTCGAGGCGGCTCTCCGAGTCATAACCCTCATATGTGTTTTCGGTTGCTGGGTCCTCTGCCCCTGGGATGTGTCGGCATCGTCGCCCTCAGTCAGCGACCCCTTTTCTATCCTGTCTTCGGTTGCTGGGTCCTCACCCCTGAGATGTGTCGGCATATATATAAACTTATAAATGGGTCATTACCTCAGGATGGGGCCACCATCCCCCAAAGCAAGTTTAGAGTAGTTTGGAGATTTGTCTTTTAGCAGGGTTAACATTAATGTTTTGAGGATCTAATTGAATCCCCTCTTTCTGAAAATATTCATCAATATATCGCTCTTTACTCACCTCATCGGTACAATGAGAGGGGTAACCTGAACTTTCCTGTTTCCCCTTGAGATGACTATTAACCCTTTGCGGTCCATTTATTAATTCTGCGTCAGGCTCGCGAGGTCTAATTAATTTTCACACGCGCAGTTAATTTTAGACGCGCTGTTTAAAAGTATTTTTTTCACAGTCAAACGGGTTTAAATGGCCCTGCATATCAACAAAGCACTCACTAGGGCTCTCCAGCCCCGCCCCACCCTTTCGTTTGCTATCGCTTTCACATATGCTACCAAATAAAAATAATAATAATAATAGTCGTACATACCGATCAATCGTCTCCTGATGACTCGTTTTATCACCAAACTCCTCAATAATGCAATCCAAGTCATTATTTTATTGCTATAACATCTCAAAAAGCTCTGCAAATGTCCGTGATAGTCTCTGTGCGCTGATACTATACTCCCAGCTTGTTTCCATACTGACCGCCCCATCTGATGCCAATGGGGTACTATGACTATTCATGAGATACGCCTTTTTTTTTTTTTTTTTCCCGACTTGTCTCGGCTCCTGTCGCTCCCATTCGGCAATTGAATGGTTTTCTCGGCTTTTCCGGAGAAAAACGACTAGAAACCCGTTTTTGCGTTGCTAGAATGATGTCGGACCCAGTCCGACAAAGGACCTATGAGGAATAATTGCAATGTCGGACCCAGTCCGACAATGGACCGGAAAGGGTTAATGTAGCCTGTAAAGAGAGTGTGAGATTTCTGAGGAAAATGCCAAACCTTGTGTATTTTAGACACTTTGTAACCTTTCTCAAGAGCTTTGACTACCTCTACACTGCACCATGTTCCTGTCAAGGCTCTTTCTCCAGAGGTATGGTTACATACACCTGTCTGGTTTAGTGTTTCTGCGCAAGAACGGCAGAGGGTAAACATTAATTTGCCGCAGATTCTTGCAGGCAGTACGGGAAAAAAGACCCTAGGAGGCAGAACAGTTAATTTGAACAAGCCAAAGTACTGCCTCAAGTCCTGAAAATTATGGTAAATTATGGTAGGGTGGTCTACAGGGTACACTTTTGTTTTGTTGACAAAGGGATACAAGCTAGTGAAATCAAAGTATTCCAACCTTTCATTTCACGAGGATTGATACGTTCTGGAAAATCAGAGCGAACCAAAAATCGTGAACTTGAGGCTGTTTTTTCAGAGCGTTCCATTCATGCTCCCAAATAACTCTGACTTCCAACCCGTTAACCTTTTGCAATGTTTCAATCTTTTCATCAAAGTGATGATACATCGTACTGCAGGATACTTTGCTTAAGGGGTTTAAATCGGCGGAATCATAGCATTGGGGCAACCATGAAAAAGCACCCTGCAAATTCAAAAGCCGCACGCTTACCATTAATTATAGCATACCCGTCAAAGAAAAAGGGCCCTATTTTAAGCTCTCCATAGTTTAAAGCATGTTGAATGAAAACATTTTCAGTTTCAGATACACACATTAACCATTGTATCGAGGCATTTGAAAAGCTTTTTGCTGGTCACTGTAATTGTCTGGAGGAACGATAGCTATTGTGTCTTTAGGCATAAATTTACTTCTATACATAGCCATGCACAGTGAAGCAATTGTAGTACATTGAAAGGGGTCTATCTGTCCTATAGCATACACCTCTGTACGGAATCTGATACAGGCCTCTTTCAAAATTTCAACATCATTTTTGCAGTAGAAAGCTATTTAATTTCTGAAATTAAAAATGCCATTCTTAATCGAATCGTAGCATTTGTAAAAGTCATCACGTTCTTTAGTTGAACACCGTAGTAACTGGGTTCAGGATAGGGCCCAACGTAATTCTGGTTTTCAAGAGTATTGAAAAATGAGGAAAATATCCTTTTCTGGCTTCAAATCCCATAGCTGAAGGCATTGCACTTAACTTCATGGGCATAAAGTTATAGGAATCAATGTAGCGCATCTTAAAAGCCTCGTCTGTAAAACACATTAACTTGCTACCCTGAGCTATGATATGAGGGTTAACACCGTTGGCAACTAAATAATTCATCAGTAAATAACTGTCATACGACTTCGCATTGTGTGCCAAGAAAGTATAGCCTGCGTAACTGGGTCTGCGATACCTTTCGAAAAATTTTTCACACAAGCCTCACCCTCCCAAAACCATGATTCACCATCCATGTGCATGCAGTACAAATAATTCGAATGTGTAAGCCATCTTCCTGCCGGCATTCAAAATCATAAAACACATATTTATCTGTGGGCTCATAAGGTTTTGGCACTTGAATGAAGCATTTGTGATCAGTGTGAGGTAACAACACAGCCTTACATATCTTACAGTAGGGACTAGGACATTTATGAGCCGTAGTTTTAGTAGGGTCACATTTATAGAGAGAATAACAACTTGTACACAGTTTTAAAATGTCACACATAGAGAACTGTTTTTCACTGTTGGCTTTATCTCGAAGAATCTTATGCTCATCATAACAGCGCTGTGATCGACAATAACGATTGCAATCGTTACATTTTACCTTTACAGAGGACTCGCTATTACAGGCTGGTGAAAAACACACATTACAATGTCCCTCACAACGATGTCCAGATCGGTTACTGTAGGCTGTGTAACAGTAATTGCACAGATAGGCGGTGCCCAGAAAACCTTTCAAGTTAACAATACCGTAGAAATGATTCGCATGAAGAAACAGAAATACAGTTTTGTTTTTGGTCGAGTATCTGTTTGGTGTTTCAGCAACACGTCCTTTTGAGGACACCTGTACCACACCACAATTTTAACATCTAGAGCCTGTTCAAATTTATCTATGTCAGCAAATGAAACCATCTGATGTTCACTTAACCCCACACGTTGTTGAAGTTTTAAAGCCTCAGCGATACACATATCATAGGCACCCCTGAATTCTGGAAATAACAAGCTCAGAACGCTGTAAGCAAAACATAATTAATTGTCTCCGTTGTTACATATAATCAGATGTTTGGCTTTTTTCTAATAAGCTCACTTTTCATTAAGGTCTGCAAACCTCTCCTTAAACCCCTCCTTCAGGACACCTTATAACCTGGACAATCAACATTAAAGAGTCATCAGCCAAAATTTCACTATGACTTTGAAGGAGAGCTTCAATCTGACTGAGAAAATCGTCTAGACTTAAATTGTCTCCAGTCATTTTTACATACACGGGTATATCTAAGGATCCGGCTCTTAATTCAAGCTGCACAATGTCTGCAGGTCTTAACGTTCTAGAAACCTCACTCAACATATTCTCTAATGTTTCATGCAACACAGTAAAAACTTCAGCGTAGGAATCCAAATCATACAGATGTGTAAAGTTAAGAGGGTGCTTCAATTCGATATTGTTAAACATTGGTCTATGTCGAAGCTGTACACCTTCCCCCAATTCTAACACCATCGCTATCCCTATGGGGGCCTGTAAACCAGAAGGACCAGCCACTTGATCATCATGTAATACACCATCCCCAGGGGCTTTTATGCTAAAAGAATCATCTTGGCAAGACCCCTGTTTAAGCCTTCCCCTATCTGGTTTTCCATATCAACTACACTCTCTGTAGTAACATGATTTTCTCTAGACATTTCTTGCAAAAGCTTATCCAAAGAGTCAAAATTGATCTGAGTCAAGGTAGCATCGTTAATAAACCCGGGGCACTGGGAGTTATTAGTGTATATATTAGGGATGATGTCATTTATGGGGGACTGTCTGTAGAAATTTCATCAATCAGAGCCCTGATTGATGGTAAATTATATGAGTTATGATTTAAATCATTTAATAGTTTGTCTAGATAGTCAAAATTCTCAAAACCTCCTAAATTTTGGGGGTGTACAGTGCTTGGTCGGACATTTTGGGTTGGAGATATACTATGTGTATGGGAGCTTGTTGAAGGATTTGTATTTAAGGTATTTTGGGGAATGATTATAGAATTAAGCACAGAATTTGACACAGTTTGACTCGGATCAATTGAAACCTTTTTATTTTTTGAACACCAGTCACAGCATCATCATTGTCAGAATCATCATCAACAGTAAATTCCAAATGTTTCCTCTTACAAGTTTTTTTCGAAAGGGCTCCATTATTGCTCTACAAATACAAAGTTACTGTTTTAAAACCCCAGAGTTTTCAACAGGGTAATTAAGGTTTGTATATTCTGAGCCACCTCAGGGTCAGAAACTAGGGCCCTTATAGCAGGGTGTCTATAAATGATCTGATCTATAGTCAGTTCTACATGTTTCAATAGCTCTACGCTGTGATACCTAGTAGTTGAAGATGTGGTAGGCGTTGGTTTTAGCCTTTGAGGTACTTCTGAGACTGGTGAGGTAACTCTTGATTGCAGCGAAGTGTGAAACCTTCTGGAAATTTTACGCAGCCTTTTAGACTTTGTGTCCCTGATGAATGATGTTTCGTCCTCGGTAGATTCGCTGTCCACAATAAGAGTAGGTCTAGTGGGCCGTTCTAAATGAAAATATATCAAAATATACAATCAGACCAAAATACATTAACAGATGTTTAATGAAATATTTAACATACATTTTAAAAAATGCTTCATTTTAAATAGTTACTTACTTTTGAGAGGTCTTTTTCAGATTTTTGTTGTTTATTGGGTGGGCCTAAGGGCGTCCTCGTCTGCACATCTATGCCCTCCGTGTACTGGCCACGTCTTTCCTTGGGGTTTTTCAGGCTTTTCTAAAATAATATAAATGGTTGAATATGAATGTTTTATTAACCTAAAATAATTAATATTACTTATAAACGAACAAGCATATTTTATTAATCTATAAAACAATACTGTTCATACTACATTAACAGATGTTTAATGAAATATTTAACATACATTTTTAAAAGATGCTTCATTTTAACCCTTTGCGGTCCTTTGTCGGACTGGGTCCAACATTGCAATTATTCCCATCAGGTCCTTTGTCGGACCCTGTCCGACATCATTTTAAAAACGCAAAAAACGCAAAAAAGTCGGTTTTTCAACGGAAAAAGCCTAGAAAACCATTCAATGGCCGAGTGGGAAAGAAAGGAGCCGAGACAAGCCGATAAAAAAAAAGGCGTATCTCATGAATAGTCATACTAGCCCCTGGCATCAGATGGGTCGTTTTTCAGATTTTTGTTACAGTATTATTGCACAGAGCCTATCACGGACATCTCGTCTGTGACATCTATGCCCTCAGATGTACTGGCCACTGCTTTCCTTGGGAGTTTGTTCAGGCTTTTCTAAAATAATATAAATGGTTGAATATGAATGTTTTATTAACCTAAAATAATTAGCATATGTACTTATAAATGAACTGAAGCCCTAGTGAGTGCTTTATTGATATGCACTATAAAACAATTTGACTGTTCATAACTACATTAAACAGATGTAAATTAATGAAAATATTTAACACGACATTTTGAAAGATGGACTTCATAGGGTTAAATAGTTACTTACTTTTGAGAGGTCTTTTTCAGATTTTTGTTGTTTATTGGGTGGGCCTAAGGGTGTCCTCGTCTGTACATCTATGCCCTCCGTGTACTGGCCACGTCTTTCCTTGGGGTTTTTCAGGCTTTTCTAAAATAATATAAATGGTTGAATATGAATGTTTTATTAACCTAAAATAATTAATATTACTTATAAACGAACAAGCATATTTTATTAATCTATAAAACAATACTGTTCATACTTTTAGACACTTCGAGTCTGACTGTAGGTCACTGAAAGATGTCATGAAGTATTCTTCCAGTTGTGCGGAATCTTCAACGTAGTCAGATTCTAAAACAGAATGAAACAGATATGTTTTTAAAATGAAATAATAATAAATAATTTAAAATAATGTCTGTAAACTGCAATAATTATACATAACTTAATATCCAAGTATATAATAATAATGATATATCCGTATACGCTATCAATAAAACAAAAACAGACATAAATATACGTAGTATTAATACACACAATATTACTCACTTTCAGGCGTATCTGCAGTCACTGAGAAGTTATTTAAAAGTCCTCCGAACGACTAGTGCGGTTGGTAACTCTAGGGTATGTACTCTCCAGGTTTCGGTTCTGTAATTTAAAGGAGGTATGAATACTTAGAGAAAAAAAAAAAACCCTCGCGATATTTTGGTCTAGCGGCAGTAAAAACTCACCATCCTGAGTCTCGAGAAACCAAGTGGGGACAGAGGAATGATCATAGGATGCTGTTCAATCACTACCTCCTCGTGTGAAATTAAATGTTCTTCTATAAGTTCCTCGATATCTATAAAATATGAAAAATATATAATTTAAAATAAATAAATAAATAAATAAATAATAACGACATAAAATAAAATACATAAATAAAATTCTCGACGTTAAAGTATGTATTTATATTTGAGTTTATATCTCTGAGTTATAAACCCGTCACCGATAAACACGTTAGAGTATTCATTCACAAGTTAAAAACACCGTTTTCTATAGTGCCATACAAACATTTCTAACACATAGAGACTTACGCTCTGAGTTAAAACTCATTTCAAACATTTTTACATATTAACATTATACAGACAATTTTCAAAACGCTACATCCATACAATTGAATTAACATTGTTTTTGCACAGAGTTAAAACAGTATTTAAACATTAAACATCGGTACGCACCTTGTAAAAGATCATTGTTCTTGCTTGATTCTCTGTCCATTTATGGAGAAAGTGTGGCTTTACGGGATTTCGTTCTTGAGAGGGATCGTCCTTTTTCAGAAGTGAATACTTCGCTCTGGGCTGCGTGTTTATATCGTCGATAGCTCTGTGGTTAATGCGGTTGTAACCACAGGGGTCCGTATCAGGAAAACGTATCCAGGTGGAGATAAACACGACACCTGAGCGTTCCCTAGAATATGCAACGCCTCAAATCTCACCTCACCCTTGATTTTCGGTTTTCAGGGGCTCTAAATACATTACAAAACCGGAGGCCTTATTTAGTGGAATGCTTTACTTATATTTTCTTTACTCTATATTTAACATGTTTAGTACAGGTTTTTACTGTTGAAAAATCAAGTAGTACTGTTGTTTTATTCATGTACACATGTGTTTAATTTTCCTTCAATTGTTTCTTACAGAATCATAACATTTTGTTTTCATTCAGTTATATTCAATTCAATAAGCTTTATTGGCATGACAATGCAATTACCTATACCTGTTTGCTTGTTTATAGTTAAACGGTGGCGTAGTTATATCTATTTTTCTTTACGTGGTATTACAAGCAAAAAATATTCTCGCATTATGTTAATGTTCATGCAGTATATTTTAAAACGTCTTTCATTTTAGCATTTTTAATTTTATTTGCTTCATGATAAAAATGTTCTCATTTTAATGTTAGCTTGCGTGGTTCAGGGGCGTGGAGCTGGGTGGCTCCTAATCATCTAATCTTCTAATTTTCTAATTTCCTGCTAATTAGCATCTATTTTCTATTTAAGCCTTGATCACCTGCAACTTTTCTGTCGAGTGTTTCGTTTTCCTCCTCCTCCACCTTCTTACATGCCTTCGCATTGGTCGTCTCTGGGGGCAAGTGAGTCTCACTTCCCGACCTCAGGGCTAGGCATCTGCCTCCCTTACTTTCAGGGAGGTTCTCACCATGTGAGTCAGAGCGGACCCCGGCCAAACTCTGTCCTGTCGCAGCTCCTGCGCTTATCTTACCTCACTCGAGGCTCTGTTCTATTCTGCCTCTCTTTCAGGACGTGGTCACTCGTGCTGAGTCCTATACTAACCTCTATGCTTTGTCCTTATTTTCAGGTCCCAGGCAGCGTGGCGTCTCAGCCAATCAGGGGTTTTACGAGCGCCCTTACAGAAGTCTCAGATGCTGGGTACCTCTCTCATCTCCTCTCGAGGCGGCTCTCCGAGTCATAACCCTCATATGTGTTTTCGGTTGCTGGGTCCTCTGCCCCTGGGATGTGTCGGCATCGTCGCCCTCAGTCAGCGACCCCTTTTCTATCCTGTCTTCGGTTGCTGGGTCCTCACCCCTGAGATGTGTCGGCATATATATAAACTTATAAATGGGTCATTACCTCAGGATGGGGCCACCATCCCCAAAGCAAGTTTAGAGTAGTTTGGAGATTTGTCTTTTAGCAGGGTTAACATTAATGTTTTGAGGATCTAATTGAATCCCTCTTTCTGAAAATATTCATCAATATATCGCTCTTTACTCACCTCATCGGTACAATGAGAGGGGTAACCTGAACTTTCCTGTTTCCCCTTGAGATGACTATTAACCCTTTGCGGTCCATTTATTAATTCTCGTCAGGCTCATGAGGTCTAATTAATTTTCACACGCGCAGTTAATTTTAGGCGCTGTTTAAAAGTATTTTTTCACAGTCAAACGGGTTTAAATGGCCCTGCATATCAACAAAGCACTCACTAGGGCTCTCCAGCCCCGCCCCACCCTTTCGTTTGCTATCGCTTTCACATATGCTACCAAATAAAAATAATAATAATAATAGTCGTACATACCGATCAATCGTCTCCTGATGACTCGTTTTATCACCAAACTCCTCAATAATGCAATCCAAGTCATTATTTTATTGCTATAACATCTCAAAAAGCTCTGCAAATGTCCGTGATAGTCTCTGTGCGCTGATACTATACTCCCAGCTTGTTTCCATACTGACCGCCCCATCTGATGCCAATGGGGTACTATGACTATTCATGAGATACGCCTTTTTTTTTTTTTTTTTTCCCGACTTGTCTCGGCTCCTGTCGCTCCCATTCGGCAATTGAATGGTTTTCTCGGCTTTTCCGGAGAAAAACGACTAGAAACCCGTTTTTGCGTTGCTAGAATGATGTCGGACCCAGTCCGACAAAGGACCTATGAGGAATAATTGCAATGTCGGACCCAGTCCGACAATGGACCGGAAAGGGTTAATGTAGCCTGTAAAGAGAGTGTGAGATTTCTGAGGAAAATGCCAAACCTTGTGTATTTTAGACACTTTGTAACCTTTCTCAAGAGCTTTGACTACCTCTACACTGCACCATGTTCCTGTCAAGGCTCTTTCTCCAGAGGTATGGTTACATACACCTGTCTGGTTTAGTGTTTCTGCAAGAACGGCAGAGGGTAAACATTAATTTGCCGCAGATTCTTGCAGGCAGTACGGGAAAAAAGACCCCTAGGAGGCAGAACAGTTAATTTGAACAAGCCAAAGTACTGCCTCAAGTCCTGAAAATTATGGTAAATTATGGTAGGGTGGTCTACAGGGTACACTTTTGTTTTGTTGACAAAGGGATACAAGCTAGTGAAATCAAAGTATTCCAACCTTTCATTTCACGAGGATTGATACGTTCTGGAAAATCAGAGCGAACCAAAAATCGTGAACTTGAGGCTGTTTTTTCAGAGCGTTCCATTCATGCTCCCAAATAACTCTGACTTCCAACCCGTTAACCTTTTGCAATGTTTCAATCTTTTCATCAAAGTGATGATACATCGTACTGCAGGATACTTTGCTTAAGGGGTTTAAATCGGCGGAATCATAGCATTGGGGCAACCATGAAAAAGCACCCTGCAAATTCAAAAGCCGCACGCTTACCATTAATTATAGCATACCCGTCAAAGAAAAAGGGCCCTATTTTAAGCTCTCCATAGTTTAAAGCATGTTGAATGAAAACATTTTCAGTTTCAGATACACACATTAACCATTGTATCGAGGCATTTGAAAAGCTTTTTGCTGGTCACTGTAATTGTCTGGAGGAACGATAGCTATTGTGTCTTTAGGCATAAATTTACTTCTATACATAGCCATGCACAGTGAAGCAATTGTAGTACATTGAAAGGGGTCTATCTGTCCTATAGCATAAACCTCTGTACGGAATCTGATACAGGCCTCTTTCAAAATTTCAACATCATTTTTGCAGTAGAAAGCTATTTAATTTCTGAAATTAAAAATGCCATTCTTAATCGAATCGTAGCATTTGTAAAAGTCATCACGTTCTTTAGTTGAACACCGTAGTAACTGGGTTCAGGATAGGCCCAACGTAATTCTGGTTTTCAAGAGTATTGAAAAATGAGGAAAATATCCTTTTCTGGCTTCAAATCCCATAGCTGAAGGCATTGCACTTAACTTCATGGGCATAAAGTTATAGGAATCAATGTAGCGCATCTTAAAAGCCTCGTCTGTAAAACACATTAACTTGCTACCCTGAGCTATGATATGAGGGTTAACACCGTTGGCAACTAAATAATTCATCAGTAAATAACTGTCATACGACTTCGCATTGTGTGCCAAGAAAGTATAGCCTGCGTAACTGGGTCTGCGATACCTTTCGAAAAACTTTTTCACACAAGCCTCACCCTCCCAAAACCATGATTCACCATCCATGTGCATGCAGTACAAATAATTCGAATGTGTAAGCCATCTTCCTGCCGGCATTCAAAATCATAAAACACATATTTATCTGTGGGCTCATAAGGTTTTGGCACTTGAATGAAGCATTTGTGATCAGTGTGAGGTAACAACACAGCCTTACATATCTTACAGTAGGGACTAGGACATTTATGAGCCGTAGTTTTAGTAGGGTCACATTTATAGAGAGAATAACAACTTGTACACAGTTTTAAAATGTCACACATAGAGAACTGTTTTTCACTGTTGGCTTTATCTCGAAGAATCTTATGCTCATCATAACAGCGCTGTGATCGACAATAACGATTGCAATCGTTACATTTTACCTTTACAGAGGACTCGCTATTACAGGCTGGTGAAAAACACACATTACAATGTCCCTCACAACGATGTCCAGATCGGTTACTGTAGGCTGTGTAACAGTAATTGCACAGATAGGCGGTGCCCAGAAAACCTTTCAAGTTAACAATACCGTAGAAATGATTCGCATGAAGAAACAGAAATACAGTTTTGTTTTTGGTCGAGTATCTGTTTGGTGTTTCAGGAACACGTCCTTTTGAGGACACCTGTACCACACCACAATTTTAACATCTAGAGCCTGTTCAAATTTATCTATGTCAGCAAATGAAACCATCTGATGTTCACTTAACCCCACACGTTGTTGAAGTTTTAAAGCCTCAGCGATACACATATCATAGGCACCCTGAATTCTGGAAATAACAAGCTCAGAACGCTGTAAGCAAAACATAATTAATTGTCTCCGTTGTTACATATAATCAGATGTTTGGCTTTTTTCTAATAAGCTCACTTTTCATTAAGGTCTGCAAACCTCTCCTTAAACCCCTCCTTCAGGACACCTTATAACCTGGACAATCAACATTAAAGAGTCATCAGCCAAAATTTCACTATGACTTTGAAGGAGAGCTTCAATCTGACTGAGAAAATCGTCTAGACTTAAATTGTCTCCAGTCATTTTTACATACACGGGTATATCTAAGGATCCGGCTCTTAATTCAAGCTGCACAATGTCTGCAGGTCTTAACGTTCTAGAAACCTCACTCAACATATTCTCTAATGTTTCATGCAACACAGTAAAAACTTCAGCGTAGGAATCCAAATCATACAGATGTGTAAAGTTAAGAGGGTGCTTCAATTCGATATTGTTAAACATTGGTCTATGTCGAAGCTGTACACCTTCCCCCAATTCTAACACCATCGCTATCCCTATGGGGGCCTGTAAACCAGAAGGACCAGCCACTTGATCATCATGTAATACACCATCCCCAGGGGCTTTTATGCTAAAAGAATCATCTTGGCAAGACCCCTGTTTAAGCCTTCCCTATCTGGTTTTCCATATCAACTACACTCTCTGTAGTAACATGATTTTCTCTAGACATTTCTTGCAAAAGCTTATCCAAAGAGTCAAAATTGATCTGAGTCAAGGTAGCATCGTTAATAAACCCGGGGCACTGGGAGTTATTAGTGTATATATTAGGGATGATGTCATTTATGGGGGACTGTCTGTAGAAATTTCATCAATCAGAGCCCTGATTGACGGTAAATTATATGAGTTATGATTTAAATCATTTAATAGTTTGTCTAGATAGTCAAAATTCTCAAAACCTCCTAAATTTTGGGGGTGTACAGTGCTTGGTCGGACATTTTGGGTTGGAGATATACTATGTGTATGGGAGCTTGTTGAAGGATTTGTATTTAAGGTATTTTGGGGAATGATTATAGAATTAAGCACAGAATTTGACACAGTTTGACTCGGATCAATTGAAACCTTTTATTTTTTTGAACACCAGTCACAGCATCATCATTGTCAGAATCATCATCAACAGTAAATTCCAAATGTTTCCTCTTACAAGTTTTTTTCGAAAGGGCTCCATTATTGCTCTACAAATACAAAGTTACTGTTTTAAAACCCCAGAGTTTTCAACAGGGTAATTAAGGTTTGTATATTCTGAGCCACCTCAGGGTCAGAAACTAGGGCCCTTATAGCAGGGTGTCTATAAATGATCTGATCTATAGTCAGTTCTACATGTTTCAATAGCTCTACGCTGTGATACCTAGTAGTTGAAGATGTGGTAGGCGTTGGTTTTAGCCTTTGAGGTACTTCTGAGACTGGTGAGGTAACTCTTGATTGCAGCGAAGTGTGAAACCTTCTGGAAATTTTACGCAGCCTTTTAGACTTTGTGTCCCTGATGAATGATGTTTCGTCCTCGGTAGATTCGCTGTCCACAATAAGAGTAGGTCTAGTGGGCGTTCTAAATGAAAATATATCAAAATATACAATCAGACCAAAATACATTAACAGATGTTTAATGAAATATTTAACATACATTTTAAAAAATGCTTCATTTTAAATAGTTACTTACTTTTGAGAGGTCTTTTTTCAGATTTTTGTTGTTTATTGGGTGGGCCTAAGGGCATCCTCGTCTGCACATCTATGCCCTCCGGTGTACTGGCCACGTCTTTCCTTGGGGTTTTTTCAGGCTTTTCTAAAATAATATAAATGGTTGAATATGAATGTTTTATTAACCTAAAATAATTAATATTACTTATAAACGAACAAGCATATTTTATTAATCTATAAAACAATACTGTTCATACTTTTAGACACTTCGAGTCTGACTGTAGGTCACTGAAAGATGTCATGAAGTATTCTTCCAGTTGTGCGGAATCTTCAACGTAGTCAGATTCTAAAACAGAATGAAACAGATATGTTTTAAAATGAAATAATAATAAATAATTTAAAATAATGTCTGTAAACTGCAATAATTATACATAACTTAATATCCAAGTATATAATAATAATGATATATCCGTATACGCTATCAATAAAACAAAACAGACATAAATATACGTAGTATTAATACACACAATATTACTCAGTTTCAGGCGTATCTGCAGTCACTGAGAAGTTATTTAAAAAGTCCTCCGGAACGACTAGTGCGGTTGGTAACTCTAGGGGTATGTACTCTCCAGGTTTCGGTTCTGTAATTTAAAGGAGGTATGAATACTTAGAGGAAAAAAAACAAAAAAACCCTCGCAATATTTTGGTCTAGCGGCAGTAAAAAACTCACCATCCTGAGTCTCGAGAAACCAAGTGGGGGACAGAGGAATGATCATAGGATGCTGTTCAATCACTACCTCCTCGTGTGAAATTAAATGTTCTTCTTTAAGTTCCTCGATATCTATAAAATATGAAAAATATATAATTTAAAATAAATAAATAAATAAATAAATAATAACGACATAAAATAAAATACATAAATAAAATTCTCGACGTTAAAGTATGTATTTATATTTGAGTTTATATCTCTGAGTTATAAACCCGTCACCGATAAACACGTTAGAGTATTCATTCACAAGTTAAAAACACCGTTTTCTATAGTGCCATACAAACATTTCTAACACATAGAGACTTACGCTCTGAGTTAAAACTCATTTCAAACATTTTTACATATTAACATTATACAGACAATTTTCAAAACGCTACATCCATACAATTGAATTAACATTGTTTTTGCACAGAGTTAAAACAGTATTTAAACATTAAACATCGGTACGCACCTTGTAAAAGATCATTGTTCTTGCTTGATTCTCTGTCCATTTATGGAGAAAGTGTGGCTTTACGGGATTTCGTTCTTGAGAGGGATCGTCCTTTTTCAGAAGTGAATACTTCGCTCTGGGCTGCGTGTTTATATCGTCGATAGCTCTGTGGTTAATGCGGTTGTAACCACAGGGGTCCGTATCAGGAAAACGTATCCAGGTGGAGATAAACACGACACCTGAGCGTTCCCTAGAATATGCAACGCCTCAAATCTCACCTCACCCTTGATTTTCGGTTTTCAGGGGCTCTAAATACATTACAAAACCGGAGGCCTTATTTAGTGGAATGCTTTACTTATATTTTCTTTACTCTATATTTAACATGTTTAGTACAGGTTTTTACTGTTGAAAAATCAAGTAGTACTGTTGTTTTATTCATGTACACATGTGTTTAATTTTCCTTCAATTGTTTCTTACAGAATCATAACATTTTGTTTTCATTCAGTTATATTCAATTCAATAAGCTTTATTGGCATGACAATGCAATTACCTATACCTGTTTGCTTGTTTATAGTTAAACGGTGGCGTAGTTATATCTATTTTTCTTTACGTGGTATTACAAGCAAAAAATATTCTCGCATTATGTTAATGTTCATGCAGTATATTTTAAAACGTCTTTCATTTTAGCATTTTTAATTTTATTTGCTTCATGATAAAAATGTTCTCATTTTAATGTTAGCTTGCGTGGTTCAGGGGCGTGGAGCTGGGTGGCTCCTAATCATCTAATCTTCTAATTTTCTAATTTCCTGCTAATTAGCATCTATTTTCTATTTAAGCCTTGATCACCTGCAACTTTTCTGTCGAGTGTTTCGTTTTCCTCCTCCTCCACCTTCTTACATGCCTTCGCATTGGTCGTCTCTGGGGGCAAGTGAGTCTCACTTCCCGACCTCAGGGCTAGGCATCTGCCTCCCTTACTTTCAGGGAGGTTCTCACCATGTGAGTCAGAGCGGACCCCGGCCAAACTCTGTCCTGTCGCAGCTCCTGCGCTTATCTTACCTCACTCGAGGCTCTGTTCTATTCTGCCTCTCTTTCAGGACGTGGTCACTCGTGCTGAGTCCTATACTAACCTCTATGCTTTGTCCTTATTTTCAGGTCCCAGGCAGCGTGGCGTCTCAACCAATCAGGGGTTTTACGAGCGCCCCTTACAGAAGTCTCAGATGCTGGGTACCTCTCTCATCTCCTCACGAGGGGCGGCTCGCCGAGTCATAACCCTCATATGTGTTTTCGGTTGCTGGGTCCTCTGCCCCTGGGATGTGTCGGCATCGTCGCCCTCAGTCAGCGACCCCTTTTCTATCCTGTCTTCGGTTCCTGGGTCCTCGCCCCTGAGATGTGTTGGCATATATATAAACTTATAAATGGGTCATTACCTCAGGATGGGGCCACCATCCCCAAAGCAAGTTTAGAGTAGTTTGGAGATTTGTCTTTTAGCAGGGTTAACATTAATGTTTTGAGGATCTAATTGAATCCCTCTTTCTGAAAATATTCATCAATATATCGCTCTTTACTCACCTCATCGGTACAATGAGAGGGGTAACCTGAACTTTCCTGTTTCCCCTTGAGATGACTATTAACCCTTTGCGGTCCATTTATTAATTCTCGTCAGGCTCATGAGGTCTAATTAATTTTCACACGCCGCAGTTAATTTTAGAGCGCTGTTTAAAAGTATTTTTTCACAGTCAAACGGGTTTAAATGGCCCTGCATATCAACAAAGCACTCACTAGGGCTCTCCAGCCCCGCCCCACCCTTTCGTTTGCTATCGCTTTCACATATGCTACCAAATAAAAATAATAATAATAATAGTCGTACATACCGATCAATCGTCTCCTGATGACTCGTTTTATCACCAAACTCCTCAATAATGCAATCCAAGTCATTATTTTATTGCTATAACATCTCAAAAAGCTCTGCAAATGTCCGTGATAGTCTCTGTGCGCTGATACTATACTCCCAGCTTGTTTCCATACGACCGCCCCATCTGATGCCAATGGGGTACTATGACTATTCATGAGATACGCCTTTTTTTTTTTTTTTTTTTTCCGACTTGTCTCGGCTCCTGTCGCTCCCATTCGGCAATTGAATGGTTTTCTCGGCTTTTTCCGGAGAAAAAACGACTAGAAACCCGTTTTTTGCGTTGCTAGAATGATGTCGGACCCAGTCCGACAAAGGACCTATGAGGAATAATTGCAATGTCGGACCCAGTCCGACAATGGACCGGAAAGGGTTAATGTAGCCTGTAAAGAGAGTGTGAGATTTCTGAGGAAAATGCCAAACCTTGTGTATTTTAGACACTTTGTAACCTTTCTCAAGAGCTTTGACTACCTCTACACTGCACCATGTTCCTGTCAAGGCTCTTTCTCCAGAGGTATGGTTACATACACCTGTCTGGTTTAGTGTTTCTGCGCAAGAACGGCAGAGGGTAAACATTAATTTGCCGCAGATTCTTGCAGGCAGTACGGGGAAAAAAAGCCCCTAGGAGGCAGAACAGTTGATTTGAACATGCCAAAGTCCTGCCTCAAGTCCTGAAAATTATGGTAAATTATGGTAGGGTGATCTACAGGGTACACTTTTGTTTTATTGACAAAGGGATACAAGCTAGTGAAATCAAAGTATTCCAACCTTTCATTTCACGAGGATTGATACGTTCTGGAAAATCAGAGCGAACCAAAAATCGTGAACTTGAGGCTGTTTTTTCAGAGCGTTCCATTCATGCTCCCAAATAACTCTGACTTCCAACCCGTTAACCTTTTGCAATGTTTCAATCTTTTCATCAAAGTGATGATACATCGTACTGCAGGATACTTTGCTTAAGGGGTTTAAATCGGCGGAATCATAGCATTGGGGCAACCATGAAAAAGCACCCTGCAAATTCAAAAGCCGCACGCTTACCATTAATTATAGCATACCCGTCAAAGAAAAAGGGCCCTATTTTAAGCTCTCCATAGTTTAAAGCATGTTGAATGAAAACATTTTCAGTTTCAGATACACACATTAACCATTGTATCGAGGCATTTGAAAAGCTTTTTGCTGGTCACTGTAATTGTCTGGAGGAACGATAGCTATTGTGTCTTTAGGCATAAATTTACTTCTATACATAGCCATGCACAGTGAAGCAATTGTAGTACATTGAAAGGGGTCTATCTGTCCTATAGCATACACCTCTGTACGGAATCTGATACAGGCCTCTTTCAAAATTTCAACATCATTTTTGCAGTAGAAAGCTATTTAATTTCTGAAATTAAAAATGCCATTCTTAATCGAATCGTAGCATTTGTAAAAGTCATCACGTTCTTTAGTTGAACACCGTAGTAACTGGGTTCAGGATAGGGCCCAACGTAATTCTGGTTTTCAAGAGTATTGAAAAAATGAGGAAAATATCCTTTTCTGGCTTCAAATCCCATAGCTGAAGGCATTGCACTTAACTTCATGGGCATAAAGTTATAGGAATCAATGTAGCGCATCTTAAAAGCCTCGTCTGTAAAACACATTAACTTGCTACCCTGAGCTATGATATGAGGGTTAACACCGTTGACAACTAAATAATTCATCAGTAAATAACTGTCATACGACTTTGCATTGTCTGCCAAGAAAGTATAGCCTGCGTAACTGGGTCTGCGATACCTTTCGAAAAACTTTTTCACACAAGCCTCACCCTCCCAAAACCATGATTCACCATCCATGTGCATGCAGTACAAATAATTCGGAATGTGTAAGCCATCTTCCTGCCGGCATTCAAAATCATAAAACACATATTTATCTGTGGGCTCATAAGGTTTTGGCACTTGAATGAAGCATTTGTGATCAGTGTGAGGTAACAACACAGCCTTACATATCTTACAGTAGGGACTAGGACATTTATGAGCCGTAGTTTTAGTAGGGTCACATTTATAGAGAGAATAACAACTTGTACACAGTTTTAAAATGTCACACATAGAGAACTGTTTTTCACTGTTGGCTTTATCTCGAAGAATCTTATGCTCATCATAACAGCGCTGTGATCGACAATAACGATTGCAATCGTTACATTTTACCTTTACAGAGGACTCGCTATTACAGGCTGGTGAAAAACACACATTACAATGTCCCTCACAACGATGTCCAGATCGGTTACTGTAGGCTGTGTAACAGTAATTGCACAGATAGGCGGTGCCCAGAAAACCTTTCAAGTTAACAATACCGTAGAAATGATTCGCATGAAGAAACAGAAATACAGTTTTGTTTTTTGGTCGAGTATCTGTTTGGTGTTTCAGCAACACGTCCTTTTGAGGACACCTGTACCACACCACAATTTTAACATCTAGAGCCTGTTCAAATTTATCTATGTCAGCAAATGAAACCATCTGATGTTCACTTAACCCCACACGTTGTTGAAGTTTTAAAGCCTCAGCGATACACATATCATAGGCACCCTGAATTCTGGAAATAACAAGCTCAGAACGCTGTAAGCAAAACATAATTAATTGTCTCCGTTGTTACATATAATCAGATGTTTGGCTTTTTTCTAATAAGCTCACTTTTCATTAAGGTCTGCAAACCTCTCCTTAAACCCCTCCTTCAGGACACCTTATAACCTGGACAATCAACATTAAAGAGTCATCAGCCAAAATTTCACTATGACTTTGAAGGAGAGCTTCAATCTGACTGAGAAAATCGTCTAGACTTAAATTGTCTCCAGTCATTTTTACATACACGGGTATATCTAAGGATCCGGCTCTTAATTCAAGCTGCACAATGTCTGCAGGTCTTAACGTTCTAGAAACCTCACTCAACATATTCTCTAATGTTTCATGCAACACAGTAAAAACTTCAGCGTAGGAATCCAAATCATACAGATGTGTAAAGTTAAGAGGGTGCTTCAATTCGATATTGTTAAACATTGGTCTATGTCGAAGCTGTACACCTTCCCCCAATTCTAACACCATCGCTATCCCTATGGGGGCCTGTAAACCAGAAGGACCAGCCACTTGATCATCATGTAATACACCATCCCCAGGGGCTTTTATGCTAAAAGAATCATCTTGGCAAGACCCCTGTTTAAGCCTTCCCCTATCTGGTTTTCCATATCAACTACACTCTCTGTAGTAACATGATTTTCTCTAGACATTTCTTGCAAAAGCTTATCCAAAGAGTCAAAATTGATCTGAGTCAAGGTAGCATCGTTAATAAACCCGGGGCACTGGGAGTTATTAGTGTATATATTAGGGATGATGTCATTTATGGGGGACTGTCTGTAGAAATTTCATCAATCAGAGCCCTGATTGATGGTAAATTATATGAGTTATGATTTAAATCATTTAATAGTTTGTCTAGATAGTCAAAATTCTCAAAACCTCCTAAATTTTGGGGGTATACAGTGCTTGGTCGGACATTTTGGGTTGGAGATATACTATGTGTATGGGAGCTTGTTGAAGGATTTGTATTTAAGGTATTTTGGGGAATGATTATAGAATTAAGCACAGAATTTGACACAGTTTGACTCGGATCAATTGAAACCTTTTTATTTTTTTGAACACCAGTCACAGCATCATCATTGCCAGAATCATCATCAACAGTAAATTCCAAATGTTTCCTCTTACAAGTTTTTTTTTGAAAGGGCTCCATTATTGCTCTACAAATACAAAGTTACTGTTTTAAAAACCCCAGAGCTTTCAACAGGGTAATTAAGGTTTGTATATTCTGAGCCACCTCAGGGTCAGAAACTAGGGCCCTTATAGCAGGGTGTCTATAAATGATCTGATCTATAGTCAGTTCTACATGTTTCAATAGCTCTACTCTGTGATACCTAGTAGATGAAGATGTGGTAGGCGTTGGTTTTAGCCTTTGAGGTACTTCTGAGACTGGTGAGGTAACTCTTGATTGCAGCGAAGTGTGAAACCTTCTGGAAATTTTACGCAGCCTTTTAGACTTTGTGTCCCTGATGAATGATGTTTCGTCCTCGGTAGATTCGCTGTCCACAATAAGAGTAGGTCTAGTGGGCCGTTCTAAATGAAAATATATCAAAATATACAATCAGACCAAAATACATTAACAGATGTTTAATGAAATATTTAACATACATTTTTAAAAAATGCTTCATTTTTAAATAGTTACTTACTTCTGAGAGGTCTTTTTTCAGATTTTTGTTGTTTATTGGGTAGGCCTAAGGGCGTCCTCGTCTGCACATCTTTGCCCTCCGGTGTACTGGCCGCGTCTTTCCTTGGGGTTTTTTCAGGCTTTTCTAAAATAATATAAATGGTTGAATATGAATGTTTTATTAACCTAAAATAATTAATATTACTTATAAACGAACAAGCATATTTTATTAATCTATAAAACAATACTGTTCATACTTTTAGACACTTCGGAGTCTGACTGTAGGTCACTGAAAGATATCATGAAGTATTCTTCCAGTTGTGCGGAATCTTCAACGTAGTCAGATTCTAAAACAGAATGAAACAGATATGTTTTTAAAATGAAATAATAATAAATAATTTAAAATAATGTATGTAAACTGCAATAATTATACATAACTTAATATCCAAGTATATAATAATAATGATATATCCGTATACACTATCAATAAAACAAAAAGACATAAATATACGTAGTATTAATACACACAATATTACTCAGTTTCAGGCGTATCTGCAGTCACTGAGAAGTTATTTAAAAAGTCCTCCGGAACGACTAGTGCGGTTGGTAACTCTAGGGGTATGTACTCTCCAGGTTTCGGTTCTGTAATTTTAAAGGAGGTATGAATACTTACAGAAAAAAAAACAAAAAAAAACCCTCGCGATATTTTGGTCTAGCGGCAGTAAAAAACTCACCATCCTGAGTCTCGAGAAACCAAGTGGGGGACAGAGGAATGATCGTAGGATGCTGTTCAATCACTACCTCCTCGTGTGAAATTAAATGTTCTTCTATAAGTTCCTCGATATCTATAAAATATGAAAAATATATAATTTAAAATAAATAAATAAATAAATAAATAATAACATAAAATAAAATACATAAATAAAATTCTCGATGTTAAAGTATGTATTTATATTTGAGTTTATATCTGAGTTATAAACCCGTCACCGATAAACACGTTAGAGTATTCATTCACAAGCTAAAAACACCGTTTTCTATAGTGCCATACAAACATTTCTAACACATAGGGACTTACGCTCTGAGTTAAAACGCATTTCAAACATTTTTACATATTAACATCATACAGACAATTTTCAAAACGCTACATCCATACAATTGAATTAACATTGTTTTTTGCACAGAGTTAAAACAGTATTGAAACATTAAACATTGGTACGTACCTTGTAAAAGATCATTGTTCTTGCTTGATTCTCTGTCCATTTATGGAGAAAGTGTGGCTTTACGGGATTTCGTTCTTGAGAGGGATCGTCCTTTTTTCAGAAGTGAATACTTCGCTCTGGGCTGCGTGTTTATATCGTCGATAGCTCCGTGGTTAATGCGGTTGTAACCACAGGGGTCCGTATCAGGAAAACGTATCCAGGTGGAGATAAACACGACACCTGAGCGTTCCCTAGAATATGCGACGCCTCAAATCTCACCTCGCCCTTGATTTTCGGTTTTTCAGGGGCTCTAAATACATTACAAAAACCGGAGGCCTTATTCTTTAGTGGAATGCTTTACTTATATTTTCTTTACTCTATATTTAACATGTTTAGTACAGGTTAAACTCTGTTGTTTTATTCATGTACAGATGTGTTTAATTTTCCTTCAATTATTTCTTACAGAATCATAACATTTTGTTTTCATTCAGTTATATTCAATTCAATAAGCTTTATTGGCATGACAATGCAATTACCTATACCTGTTTGCTTGTTTATAGTTAAACGGTGGCGTAGTTATATCTATTTTTCTTTACGTGGTATTACAAGCAAAAAATATTCTCGCATTATGTTAATGTTCAAGCAGTATATTTTTAAAACGTCTTTCATTTTAGCATTTTTAATTTTATTTGCTTCATGATAAAAATGTTCTCATTTTATCTTTTTAAAAAAAAACAAAAAAACACAAACAATCAAACATGCTTAAACAGTTTTTGTTAATAGAATTGTTTCCACGTTTTAATCTTGACGAAAGTAAGCAATCTCCTGAATATATATATATATATATATATATATATATATATATATATATATATATATATATATATATATATATATATATATAAACTTATAAATGGGTCATTACCTCAGGATGGGGCCACCATTCGACGATTTTAAAACACATAACGATATACTATGCTCACATAGTTTTAAATCTAAAACAGTAAAAACGTATTAATGATTTGTAACATCTTCAGAATAGTTTGACCGGGTATGAGACTATTCAAAGCTACAGGGGCCTAGCCTAATCGGAGGCTATTCAAAAACTGGCGGTGATAAAACATTTACAATATTTTTCTCTTATTTTATTTGCAATATAACACATATTCCATTTTATATATCTTTTAAAAACATTTCTTTTCTAATCTTTTTGACTGAAACTATATCCAATTTGAAATATAACTAGGCTTGTCGACCCTACCAGACTACACGCCGCCAGGATGATCACCTAGCCATGCTTCTCTGCGGGATGTCTTCCTCTGTCGCAAATGTTATCTGAGCGTCACCACCTTAAGGGATCCCTATTGTTCGTAGCATGTAAATTCAAATACAAATATTCTCAGTTTTTTACCCCCATATCTACATCTGCTGTTTTATTTAATGTATATATATATATATATATATATATATATATATATATATATATATATATATATATATATATAATCAGCTCAAATATATGTATGTAATGACTTAACATTGACTATATCTAAAATAGAACTTATAAAGGGATTACATCAGGATGTGTAAACATTAGTTTAAATAAATATCCCTCTTTCCATCCCCGGCCCCGACAAGACGTCTGCTACCCGAAAGGTTTTTTACACCTAACCATGCTTCTCTGCTGGGTGTCTTCCTCTGTCCATCTTTCTAATCTTTTTTGATTGAAAACTAAATTCAGTTTGAAATATCACTAGGCTTGCCTATCCTGCTGAGACCAGACCTTAAGGCATCAAGATTCACACATTTCACAAGCCTTCTCTGTGGGGTGCCTTCCTCTAACAAACGGTATCTGTGCTTTTAATACACCAAGGCTCCAATCTGTTCATAGCGTTTGGTTCTGTGTCTGTGGGAGTGTAGGGTGGGAGTGTCTCAGTGTCTGTGCTCATGTGTGCGCGCATGTGAGTCTACCTATAGGTAGTTGTGCGCATGTTCGGGGCCAAAGGAAACACCCCCTATTTAAGTCACAGAGCGAGTTTTGCAGTCATTCTTCTGCTGAAGTTTGAAGAGTGCAGGTGTCTGCGAGGGAAAGAATTCTGGCTGTACTTAAGCGTTTGTCCAGGGGAGTTTTTTTGAAAAAGGAGAGAGAGAGCTTTTTCAGAAATTGGTCAATTTTGTTTTGTTTTTGTTCTTTTATAAATATTTAATTTAATATCTGTTTTATTTTGTTTAGCGATACACTTTTAAAACGAATAACGCTCAGGTTGTACAGTTATTTATGTGTGCCATACTTGTTAAAACGCATTTTAAAATGTCAGATAAATGCCGAAAACAACTTTTCTTTTGCTTTTGTGATACACTACTTTCTCCGGTTTCAACTATTGGTTTTTATATGTGAAAATATCTTGCTTTTAACGGTGCCTGGTAAAAATATGTATACATCAAACATATAAAATGTAAAATCAGCGCACCTCTTACTATGATTTCTGTGTGTAATGTTTAAATGCTTTTAAAGGTGAATAAGTTGTTTTCTTTTTTGTTTTTTCTTTTTGCTTTTAATACCCTCTTTTAAACTTTCTCCTTTTTCATTAAGGGTCTTATGTAAAAAAATACTAAGACTTTAATGCTGTCTGCACCAAGCATAAGTTAACATAAGCATTTATAAAACTTGGGTACCCACTATCCCCTGATTACATAAATAACATATTAAACACTGATTTTTGTACATATATTATAAAAGACATGCAATAAGTTTATAGGCATATATAAGCGTATATCCAATAAGCATATATGTCTTGTAACAACAATAAAATCCTCACCCCTTCATTATATATTCAGAAATTCATAAATCCACGCCTCTCATTATATATTCATAAATTCATACATATAAGGTCAAAAAAAGGTCAAAAGAATCATAAATCAGACTTTTGACATAAGCTATAGTAATATTACTACTTATGTGACATAATTTATTCAACATTTCAAATTATTGCCATTTGACTCATATAAAAAGTGCTTCGTAGTTAAGTTTGATTTATAAGCAAGCATACCTATTCACTCTATATAGGAATGTTACCATGTAAATGTAAGCAATGTTAATATGTACAGTTAAAACAGAAATAAGACTAAGAGTTAGGCATCCCGTGCTCTGAGATAGTGGCTGCGTTCGTGATACTATTTTGCCCGGATAGATTGCATCCACAGTCTGCGGCTGACGTCACAGATTTTGCAGACTGAGCGCGAACGGCTTTGGGACATCGCCTGCTAAACATGGAGGCTGAATTGTATGAGATCCTTATTGCAGAAGTGGTGGACACATTAGAAGTTCTGTTTGTGCTCCACAAACTTGAGCATGCACAGCATCATCGGAAAAGGTGCATTACAAACATTTCTGAGAGATCTCGCCTTTACTCTCACTCTGTCTCCCCATGTTTTATATATGTGTGTTCATGAATATGAATATCTAATTATAATTATACCCATCCACAATGCATTGTACAATATTATGTTTTCAGAGAGGTTGCTAAAATCACTGTTTATGTCTCCGAAGTAGTGCTATGTTACACTGTTAGTGAGTTCCAGTCACTTTTGACTAACTCCAGGACAAGTTGAGGTAGGTAGCCAGATTCTCAATATATAATGCGATTATATAATATACTTGTTGGTAATTAGTAAGACCAAGCAAGCATGCTTAAAGAAAAAAATGTCTCTCTTTCACAGGAGTTGATGAGAGATTTACAGCCCTAGTATACAGATCTCCAAACTAGGAAATGGCCTTTTCAATACACTGTGCTAGAATCCCTTTTGAACACTAGCAAACCAGGAGTCGTACAGATAGATGGCAGACAAATTCAACACCAGCACGCCTGTCATATGCACGCACCTTCATGAGTTGTGTTCCCTGATATAACCACCTCTCATACAAGATTTCCTGGCCTACAGACCATGCTGTTAATAAAATTGAACAGGGATTTCTGAGAGCTGGTTTCCCCACCAAACACCGTGTGCAGTAGATGGATGTCACACACCCATCGAAAAACCACAGAATGTTGAAAACCTTGAAACATATTACAACAGAAAACAGTTCTGCTCTATAAACCAAACTGCATTTTCTGATAATTCACTCTTTATTCATGTGCATGTTGGCCATCCTGGAAGCTGGCATGATGCTCGTGTTTTCCACATGAAACAGGTGGCAACAGCAGTCCAGGAAAAGCCACCACATGACCTGCATATTATTGGTGATGCTGCATACCCAGTGTCACAGCATCTGATGACCCCATTCTGTGACACTGGCCATTTAACTCGGCAACAAAAACGATACAATCAGAAACTGTCATCAGTCAGAATGGTGATAAAAGAGCCTTCTGTCTGTTAAAGAACAGATTCCAGGGGCTGAAATTTACAATACAACATATCATACCCTATTTCTGCTCTTTTTTTTTTTTCCTCCTGTAGCTTTGTCACTTATATTGATAAACCTATATTGAAATTATCTCAAAACTCTAGAGAATGTTGGATATAATTTCTTACAAAAATATTTATTTATTTATTTATTTATTTATTTATTTCTTAGTAGACGCCCTTATCCAGGGCGACTTACAATTGTTACAAGATATCACATTATTTCACATTATACAGATATCACATTATTTTTTTACATGCGAATTACAATTAAATGTTCTATACAAAATGACTGTATATCCAAACCTGCTTTGAGTGTTACACCAATAATGCAAGGTCACCGCAGAAATATTATAGTAATTTACGGGGTGGAACTGGGCCATCTGCTGTGATGATTTAAGACATGAAGTTAGTAACATATAACATATAAAGAGAGGTTCTGTCCTTCAAAGGCCCTACGCATATAAAGAGGGGCTCCGTCATTGAGGAGACCCAACAAACAGGAGGGGGGTCACCGTCTATGAGATGACCCGACATACGAAAGAGGGGTCACTGTCTCTGAGATGACCCGACAAACGAAGAAGCTTGAGTGTAAACAAGAAAGAAAAACATTGATTATTATTATTAACATGAAAAATGGTTCCGGCTCTTCAATGGCCCAACATATTCAGTAGGGGGGTCACCGTCTTTGAGGAGACCCGACAAACAGGAGAGGGGTCACCGTCTTTGAGGAGACCCAACAAACAAAAGGGGTTCCGCCGCTTGGGGCCCTCACATAAATAGAGGCATCAATACCTGAAAGAGAAAAGACAAGGAATCATGCATGCTAAAGGAGGGGTTTGGCCGGGGGTCCCTTCTGACTCACGGAGAACTTTCCTCTATGAGTAGGGTGGTCAAACGTAATTTTAGATTTTATTAAAAAAAAGTTAAAATCGTTTTTTGTAATCAATGGTTATATAACTTAAACATATCTAAAATGAAAACATAGAAAAAAAGTGTAAAACGTGTAAAAAACAACTTTTTACGCACCAAATGTAACTGCTTTATTTTTCCGGCGGCCATCTTGGATTTTTTTTTAACGCCTGTACCGACTTTGAGCTTATGTTATTTAAATTTGTAATATATTTGTACTAAATGAATAACATGTTTTAAGAAAGAACTTTACTCTACGCTAAACTACCGCTTTTAATTAGAGGATCGTGTTTTATGTGTACAAGACAGCGTCCTAAAAACCGCACATCTCACCATGGGCAATAGGTGCTGGGGGCGTGGCACCGACACAGCTGATTTGTCACCGCAAAACTGTGCATGTGTGATTTCTGAAGGCTTGTGATTTGTTAACTATAGATCAAAACCTCTGTATATTGGCTTGTATTAAAGAGGATGTATTGGACTTAAGAAAATAAAATATATCAGTGTTGCATTCTTTTTTCAAAAAATAAATTTTAGGTGTTAAAAAGCCACAATATCAACATTTTACATTATTGGTTTGATACATAAATGGCACTGAAACAGTAAATAAATGCATCCAATGCATCTTATATATATATATATATATATACACACACACATATATATAACTGTATATTATAGTGTAGTTTTCATTAGTACCACACAGAATTGATGATATACCATGTTATCTAAAACTTCCCAACACACATTTGTCCAATTCTCAAAAACTCCTTGACATCTGCTTAAAAGTGTCATGTGAAATTATCATCTTTGTGCATTCAACATATGTTCCTTCACAGTTCCCAAGCTAATTGGGGTTAATCTCTAATATACTAAAAAATAAATAGATGACTACTTCATAAAGCTCACTTTTATTCATGTTCAATTTCAACATTAATTAAATCATTAATGTTAATTAATTATTTTCTTTGTTTAAAACTAGCAGCTAAACCACACCATCTGTCTGCTCTTCATACTGTATAGTCGCTCATCTTTTTACTTGTCGCACAATGCATGCCTGGTAAATATGTAATGCTACTAATAACTTTATGTTGAAATTATGTGGAATACCTTTTTTCAAAACTGTATTAAACAACAACGCTTGGGAAGAAAGAAATATAGCAGGACTAATGGGCCCAATCTTAATTTAACTTTTTTTTTTTTTTAAAGAGGTCAAATGCATGTTAATTACACAAAACTAGAATCAAGCAATCAAATAATTTAATCTCTTATGCACTCTCAAACTGTTTGTTTCTCATTTTGTAACATTAACACTCATCTTTCTCCTTTCAAAAAAAGAGGAGTTAAAGAATGGAGGCTTTGATATATGGTCCTGCATATTTGACTGTTTTAGGATATGTAATAAATACAAAATACTTTAATTATTTACACTGTTAAAATACATGTGCAAAATTGTAGCACTTTTTTCTACATCTCTGTAAATGTCATTACAGGACTTAATGAAAATAGTGCTTTTTATGTGACAAGGGAGTAAAAGAAAGAAAGAAAGAAAGATAAAACAAATAAAAAGGTGACAAACAAAACTTAAATAAATTAAAAAGATTTAAAATAATGATGAAGAAAATTAGAAATGAAGTTAAAAATGTTCTTTTTGCCCTCGGCACTGAGGTGAAGGCCATCTGGTCTGAAAAACTTAGCAACAGGTTGCTTGTTCCTCAGAAACAAGCGATTGCTTCTGAGGAAGAGCACGTTATCCATCTGACTAGGGAGTTGTGAAAGAAGACGATTGGCTTCTTTCACAGCTCCTGACCTCGATGCGTCATCACAGGGCCGGGTAAAATAGAGCTCAAAGTAATAAAAACTTTATGAGATGAAGCTCTCTAACTGCCACAATCAGCTCCCCGCATAGCTGTAAGGATCTCATGAGGGGAGTCACCACGAGCTATGTTATTTGTCCCAATGTGGATAACCAGCAATATGTCCTCTTTCAGGGCCTGCAGGTGGTACACATGCTGGTGTGTGCTGCGCTGCAATGTGGTACCCGGATGTAGCCATAGGTGTTGTGGCATCCGTTCCTCCAGGCCCCTCAGAATTGAGAGGACATATGCGGTTTTTGGGCCTGATGGAAACAGCAAAGGAGAAGAAAAAAAAGTTAACTTTTAGACATTAATGACCTTTATTTCTTGCTTTAACAACAAGCCCTCAGAAACCCAAATATCTTCTAAGTACAAACTGTACAAAAATCCTTTCCTAGGTGCCTAGGATCAGAAGAAGATAATTCCTCGTCTGTTTCCGTAAGTCATTGATTGGGAAGTAGTATGCAAAAGGATTAGTACAAAAGTATACTAACTTTAACAACAACAATATCAATGAACTATATACATGGTTTGGAACCAGGTTTCAAACAGCTGGCTTGGGGAAGCAGTTATTTTCATATTTATGCTGTTAAATTAGACTATAATGCTGGCTCCAGGGATCAGCCTTTTCATCAGCCTCCCCAGCGCATCAGCATCTACCTCTACCTCTACATCTACTCCTATCTCGCCATGCTCCGTTTTATTATTTTATACTCAAAGGATATAGAATGCTGGCTCCAGGGATCAGCCTTTTTTATCAGCCTCCCTAGCGCATCAGCATCTACTCCAATCTCGCCACGCTCCGTTATATTATTTTTTACTCAAAGGATTAGCGCATCAGCATCTATCCCTAACGTACCACAATAATAACCACAACCTAAGACAGAATCCTAAGCTCATTTTGTGCATAATCATCCAAAAGCGGGTATTCAAACACACCAGCACTTTCATCATCATTTTCTTCTTCTTCATACTCTACAATAAACTGTTCCCTACCATTCGCACGCACTACTCTACCTGGCCACCAGCACTCTGTGCCGTCCTCGCTACTTACATACATGTGCTCTATCTTTTTTCCTACAATGTCTTCAGCAACAACAGACACCAGCTCCAGGTACTTATCTAGGTAATCCTTCCACAGATCAAACCACCACATCTTCCTGAAACCATCATACTTTATTTTAAAGATGCAGCTCCCACTTTCCTGCCTCATTGAAACTACTGTCCCTCTATACCAAACCTTATTTCCTGCCTCATCGAATGCATGTTTAACTATCTTGCCCAGCAACTGTTCTGGCCTCCTTATCTGTGGAATTCTAAACTGACACAAGCCTCCTTTTTCCTCCCTGCATCCCTTGCCTTCACATGCTGTGTTTCAGCCTCCTTTAAAACTGTGCCTTTTCCTCTGCAACAAGCTCTAATGGTGCTGAACGGTAATCTCTCTCTTCCTGCAACATAGCAGCCATCTCAATTGATCTACAAACTACACTTTTGAGATTGTTAGTCAATTCTTCTAAACTAAGTTTTTTGCCTGCTTTAGAAATATTAAAAATCCCATTCTCATTTTTCATACCAATTACAAATCTCCTGAATTTTAGTTGTGCAACTACTGCGTTAATTCTAGCACTGGTCTCTAAACTATTCAGCTGTTCATCAATATCCTCCTCACTATCCCAAAGGCCTCCATATTTCCCTAACTCCACTGTCAACTGCTCTTTTGTACCAATATCCTTCGCTTCCTTTTGAATTTTCTGTTGCTTCTTCTCCCTCATTGCCTGCAGTCTAGCCTCTCTAATTATACCCATTCTCTCACAGAACACAGCCCTCTGATCCTTTACAGAAGCTCGAGCAATTGACAAAACCTCTGACTTTTTCTCACTATCTAAACTAGAGAGCCACTGCCAGGAACAGTTCTCTTTGAACATGATCATCCCCTCAAGGGCAATTCCTGTCGCTCTCGTCTTTACCCTGAGTAAATTATCAAAGATACCAAAATCTCTTTCACAGCTAACATTTGTCTTTGGAGCTGATTCCAGTTTGCTGTATAGCTCCGCTGACACCTCATCATACCTGCCATCTTCTAAATGATCAGCTAACATCCTACAGCACACCTTCACAAGACTGGCAAGGATTCGTTCTACAGCCTGCCCAGTCATCTCATCAAACTCTGAACTAGACTGCTCTGTGAGTTTCTCAAGAACAGGTCCAGCATGCACCTCTATATCTGTGAATAAACACACTTCACCCCTAACACACTTCATGCCATCTGTCTGCCACTCCCTAAGTTTACTAACAAGCTCCCTGTACCTCACATTCATTTCTAAAACATGTTCCTTTTTGGACAGAGCTCTCCATAGCGGCTCTGTGACAAACTTGCAAATGAGGCCAATTGCCCTGCATCCTGCCAGGAACTGCCTAACATTCAAGTCCTCAAACACTGCATTTACCAGTTTGTTCTCATGCTGAATTTCACGACTGAATTCCAGCAAGTCTTCATACAGAAAATAAACACCAGCCGCATTGTGGAATGTAACATTAATCCTGTTTCCTTTGAAAGGAACAAGAGGTACGTAATCTGGCTTATTTTTGCTAAGCAAAAATGTCCTAAACTGTACTGGCTTCCCACTTTTCTCACACCCCCTTTCCTGCACTGCCTTGCACACAGTTCTAATCAATCTAACTGTCCCACTCTCACCTGCAGTACCGTGCATCCACCCTAAACGAAGACTACCAACTCTGTCTCCTCCAAAAATCATACCTTCCCACACAGAGAGAGTGACATTTGCTTGGTGAGCCAAACCATCAATCAAATGTAAACCACAAAATAGCTTGTTTACAAGGCTAAGTCTAGTCTTATCAGTGTCACTGTACTCATTAAATCCTTCTACAATGTCATGAAGGATATCTGTTCTATACTGAGAGAGAATTTCATTGAATTTCTTCTCAGTGCTAGCTCTGACCCCTACAAGATTTGCGATTTTTGTGAAAATTTCCTTTTCACAGCGATCTGCATTCAATGCACCCCCTCCGCTTTTAACTACATCCTGCACCATCTCTCTTACTGTATTAAATGTGCACTGTGCAGAGCCTGATGCCTGCTCTCTGAGCCCTAAATGCATCCGAGTGCCATCCTTAAAAAAGATCCCTGCTGTCCCATACTTATGACCCATCTTAGTTGTGCCATCTGTACAAAGCGTGACATCACTTTCTTTTAAAATGGTGTCCTGTACATGCTGCAGAGATACCTGTCGTGCTTCTAAAACCATATATTTACAAAAGGATTCCCCAGGTAGTCTGTCTACCTGTGTGCCAGCCAGTTTTTCTAAAACTAACCTAACTACCTGAGATGCCTTTCTTGAACTGACACCCATATTGGTTATCAAATCCATATAAACTTCCCTTACTGCATCATTGTATTTGTTGCTTGCATGTGTCTCTGTCTTTGACTGTAGCATACTATCCAACTCAAGCCTCACCTCATCATATTCCCCCTGCCAGTATTGCACTTCCTCATTCAAGTCATTCAGCCTACTTGCCACGTCTACTGTAACTGTTGCACATTTTCTTTTGTAGTTATCCAATTTTACATTTTCCTTTTTTTTGCTGTATTTAAGCTGTTCAAATTTTTCTTTTAGTTCATCTATGCTTTGCTCTAGTCTGTGCTTTTCAGTCTCCAATTCACTTTTCTGCTGGATGGTTTCAGTCAATTCATTTTTATTTTGATCTAATTGTATTTTAAGTTGTTCAATTTTGCCATCTCTGCGCTTAATCCTTTTATTTATGTTTCTAACATTGGTTCCACTTAGCTGTTCCAGTGCTTTTCCAAGCTGCTTTTTCGTTTTGTTAATTTCAACTTTTGCCTCATATAATTTCAGTCCTTTATCTTTCCTTTCGCTGTCTAACCTGTCCCTTTCTGTATTTAAATGGCCGCATACTGAATTCAGATCATCTATAGTTTTTAACTGCTTACCTATTCTACCAACTACTGTACTAGCGTATTTTAAATGACTTAATTCACGTTCATGTTCAGCATTGCTGGAGCCGCAGCTAGTGCTTGCACTTTCTAAGGATGCACCTGAAAGCTGTCTGTCTGCACTGTTTTCCCGCCATGGTACAGCGAAAGGCAGTTTGTCAAAAGATTCCTGATTGATTTTACGTATTCTATTTCTATTTTTAATTAATTTCCTTACATTCTGGACAATTCTTTGTTTAAAATTAAGTTCTTCTTCCTGATTTTTTAAATTAAGGATGAAGTTGTGATTTAAAATATCAAAAAGCGCGTATTTCAAGGGTCAATCATTTTGCCTAGCAACGGCAAATACATATATTTCGTGCATAACTCCATTGGTCAAAGTCTCTACATCTAATTTATCATTTACATTTTTACTGGAATTAATAACCAACTCTATTCCTAATTCCGTACAATAACTAGTGATCTGCTGCTCCCCCTTACTATTCACTGTTGGAATGCTGGTGTCTGACTCGTAACTCTCTCTGCCGCTCATCATCGCTGTATCATCAAAATGACAACTATCTGTTCGAAAATGAGAAGTTTGTCACCAAGTGCGTACAATGTTAACGCCCTAATATCTAAAATGTCGACCATGATTGGCTCTTGATTTAAATGACGTTTTATGATAGACACATTCAAAAACCAATAGTTTAAGTCTCAGCTCGGCCCTGATTGGTTTAGGTTTTGAAATCATCGCGTAAAGGAAATAAACTGAAAAAAAACTCCCTTCTGTATGACGTACATTTTAGGGCCTACACTGGCAGAAAGCTTAGGCTGTCTACTTTTAATTTATTACACAAACATTAATCAAAATCGACAAGGACTCATCAACCGTGAGTTTAAAAAAGTGTAGAAAAATAAAACTCGGTGCCGCGGACCCGTTCGAAATGCCTATTTTGCACTATCAGGAAAACAGGTTTGGCCGTGATGCGTTGTTTTGAGATCACTACGAGAAAGTCCTACAAGCAAAATTAAGTTACATTGCACATGCTATGTCGTCTTCAGTTACTATACTATACTATACTTAAATATGTGTTTTAGATTTTAATTTAATATTTTTATTCATTTTCTACCAGTTTGAATATGCTTGAGACAGTGTTTTTTTTTTCAGAAATGGCAGATTTTAAAGGGAAATAAAACAAAAACCGTCAAAGTATGAGTATTATGAATGTTATTTATGTTTACCGGAGTATTTATACTTCTACAAAATACAGAAAGATGGTGCTTCACTGTTTTGTATTTAATTATACAACGAGTTGAAAACTGCCAAGTTCATGAGTATCACAGACTGTGCTCTGAGCAGAGTTTGCCATAGAGGAAGGATCGCCAGGTGCCTCAATCACCCAATCTACTATGAGGTAAATGAAGCGATGCTTAACAAAGGGTTGGAGAAAGTGGAATCACTAACCCCTCAAAAGATGGACCCCCGGCTCCCCGCTGAAGACGTTTATGGGAAGAAAAAGAGAACCGCCAATGCATATAGAAAAGAAGGAAAGAGAGAAAACATTTAACACAAAAAGAAAGAAAAACACTTAACGTGACACAGGGGTTAGTAACTGTACCCTACTGCTTATGTGAAGACCCTCTGCACAGTGGGAAGGAAAAAAAAAACTATTTTATATATTTTTTAAAATTTTATTTAAAGCCGGAAACCTTTGGTGGCCCAGGCAAAAAGGTCGTCCCCACTCCGGACATACTAGCAATGGGCTATTTCGGCTGGTGAAGAACAAATGTAAGCTTCGACTGCTGATGAAGTCCAGCGTCCCATAACTTTTATTAAATACTCGTTATTCTTTGCTCCTGCTGCTGAAGTGGCTGCCCCGATTCTGAATGAATGAGGAGTGTAGAATTGAGGGGGAAGTCCTGCTCTGGAAACCAAAGTGGAGAGCTGAGAAGAAAACCAATGCCTTGAAATGACAGACCCGCTTGCATTGATGAACAGGGGGTCGGAAGGAGATTTGGGTTTACGTTCTGAAATGTACTTCAGCATAGAAGTTTTTGGGCATAGAGGAGAGTCAATTTTTGATAATTGAAATTGAATTGAATACATTGACCTTGCCGAAGCTGATCAGTTTTTGAAATGCGTAGAAAGAGAATAAAATGAGAATCTGGAATATGAGTAAGGTCACTGCAGCGAATCCCCAGAGAAGGAAAACTGGAAATAGACGGGACTGTATATTCAGAGCATCTCAAAAAACCAAAAGGGGCAAAAAGACATAATACTTCCATTGTTAGGTCATCGATTGGAGAAAAACAGCCTTGTCGGAGAATTGAAATCATGTTGCCAAGAATGTCAACAGAGCTAGGCAGGCGAGTGGTAGATGCAGCCAAAGAGCACTTGAAAATTCCTCTAAGGAGGAGACGAATGGCTGGAATTGATAGTATGGTTGGAGAAGAAATAGACATCAAGCGAAACTGGTGTTGAATTCCTGACAAATATGATTTAATTGGTGCCAGATGCAGAAAATCCTTTGCATGAACTACAAAAGCCATGATCCAATTCTGGTTGAAAGAAGTAGGATTGATCCTGTTTTGAGAGCAGAAGGTTACATAACAAGCCCAGCCTGTAGAGTAAGAAGATCTGGTAGAAGGGGCAAGTGCTGAAGCCATGTAATCTTGAGCTGAATTAAGTAGCTTATTGATGGTTGAATTCAGTTGAAAATGAGCTGGTTGAACTAAGGAGTTGCTGCTGGGGATGGCAGAGCTGTAGGAATCAAGCTGTGGAATTTGGATATCTGTAAATGAGAAAGCGCATCAGCTGCATTATTAAATATACCCGGTAGATGGAGCGCTTGTATTAGAAAATTGTTGGATACTGAAATCCTAGCCGCCGCAGTAATTGCATGATAAGAGGGGAACTGGAACGTCCTTTATTTATTATATGAACTGTAACTAAAATATCATAATAAAATAAGATTGATTTCTTAGACCAGAGATGACCCCATAGCTGGGCTGCTGCAACTATTGAGTAATTCTCAAGAAGAGCTGTAGAGCTTAGCTGAGGAGATAGATTTTCAATTTCCTGGGGTCTTATACTGGAAAACCATTTATTTTTAAAAAGCCCTCCGAATCTAAGAGATGATGCTTCTGTAAACAAAGCCATGTCGTGCGGTGCTGAGATGAAATCGTCATAAAAACATGGACAAGCCGTTCCAGTGCTGAATAAGAGCACACCACATTTTAATATCTTTCCTCGCTTCTGATAAAATATTTCTGTAGGAATCCAAGTTTTTTGCTGTTGATGCAAGAGCAAGTAAATGAGATATAAATGTTCTCCCTTGGGGAATAATGCGAATTGCAAAGTTGAAGTGACCCAGCAATGAAAGCAGTGCGCGTTTTCTAATTGTTTTACTAATCTGAAAGTTCTGAATAAGAAATCGAATGTGATTGAGTTTGGACTCAGGGAGGCTGGCTTTGAATTTTTCCGTGTCTAGCATGATTCCAAGAAATTCCAGAGAATGCAGGGGGGCGATTTGTTTTTTCCTCTGAGAGCGGAACGCTTAAAAAAGAACTCAAGATTAGTAATTGCTTCTGCTGGCGGATCTGAAGGAGGGGAGATCAACAAAAAATCAAGCAGGTGGAGCAGAAATGGAACGTGGTAGGCAATGAGAAGTATCCAGCATAATGCTTCTGACGGAGTGTTGAATATCTTTGGGCTGCTGTGGCAGACGAAAGTTAATTGAGTGGCGAAGTAAAACTTTCCTTCCCAGCATATACTAAACAGGTGGCGGAGAGAAGGATGGATTGGTTTTACTTTAAATGCATCAGATATATCCGCTTTTGCTAGCTAGGAACCACGACCTGCTAATTTTAATTGTGTGAATCGCATCTGAAATAGTAATGTAATGAAGAGAAAATTGATCTTGAGGAATAAATGAGTTGATACTACTGATGCTTGAACCCCGCGGCGCTGATAAATCAATAGTAAGATGCTTTTTCCGAGTTGCTATGCCAATAGGATTAATTCTATAAACTGGAAAAGGAGGAGCTACAAAAGGGCCGACTATAAATCCTATTGACTCTGGATCTTGATTAGCAGAATGAACATTTTTACTTTGAAATGAGGATGAAGGAATTTCAGTGAGACCGGTTGAAAACCTGTTTTTTAATCCGTCAATTAAGTAATTGGTGAAAATGATGTCAGGATGATTTATTAATTTGTTATATAAAGCCGGAATGTTTATGGGAGTGGTGAGCACGAGCATCGGAGAAAGTCACTTGCGATTTTAAAGGGCATATTGAGTTGGCGTGAACATCTCCACAACTGCTGCACATGTGAATGAAATTACACGCCTGTTTGAACAGAAACCGGTGTTGAAGTTATTGCAAATGTGTCTTCCTCCTGCGAATCTGATTTTGTGCCCGTATTTGTCTTGTCTTGTAGATTGATTGGGAAGCGCTGAGGAATGTATTGGATTGGGAAAGGAGGATCTGTTTGAATAATTAGAGGTGGTACCAGGTGCTGCTTTAGAAGATGATAAGCCTTAGGGCAGAGGGATGTTGAATGACCTGTGGAAGCGCAGACCCCACATGCGCTAGCTCTGAGACCGCCGAAAATCCTGTTAAACAAATCTGGAGCAGGTTGAGCCCAATTGATTATATGATTATCAGATGCCAATGTTGCTGTTGGTTTTGCCGAGAATGCTTTATGAAACTCGAAGAACATAGTCCCTCTGTATCTGACAGACAATTCCACTATGTAATATTCGTAGGAGTCTAGTTCAGCTCTGCGGTTAGGATATACAGAGCATAGTACATCTCGAAATATGGAGAAAGCAAGGACGAATTCACCCAATGTTAGATTTTTGAGTAGTCTGGGGTCTCTGCATTTTAATGTAACTGACAGATCTCCGCAATCCACTACTACCATTAGTAAAGAAACGAGATTAATGTCCTTGCCATCAATTATATGGCGCCGAATTTGCGGGGATATTGAATGACGCCTAGCTGTGGATGGGGAGGAGGAACCAAAAGCTGAAGCAGTGGCAAGGTTGAAGATGGGAGGATCTTCTGAAGGTATCAATGTTAGAGCTGAACCGGAAGAATCTGTAGCTGCGACTGGAGCTACTGCAGGAATAGAGGAGAAAGCTGAAAGAGCTGAAGTTTGCTTCTCTTGTTCAATATTAGACATCCTTTCATCTAAATCATTCAGTTTGGTATTGACTGAGGATAATGGGTCGGCAAATGGCTGCATAAAAGTTTTGATCTCTTGAAAAATCAAGGAGTGCTCTTGTTGGATTGATCTGGCTGAAGCAGGTTCTTGCTGTTTTTGAAGTGCTGGCTGTCGGGATGAATTGTTCTGACGCAGACTGCCTTCTGTCTGGTTGGGGCTGCTGAATGGCTGAGCGCAGCTGAGGAACTTTTTTAGGAGGAAAGGTTCTGTGGAGATGGAGTTGCAGTAGAGAATGAATAGAGATTCTCGATCGCTACCTGCTGGGATCGCGTTTCCGTTTTTAATAAGGGAATTTATAAGTTTATTTAAAGTCCAATCCTTCCAGTATAATCGCTCTGGAGGTGCGTCTTGAACCCGGAGCCGTTTAGAACAACGAGGATTAGCTCCTTGGGTAGCTGGTGTACCCTGAGGATCTTGGTTGAGAGGCAGCTGTTAGGATGTCACAGAGCCAGTTGCAGGAGAATGAGCTGCTACAGACACAAAATCCGTGGAGTCATCAGAGTCCGAAGAGAGTTGATGTAAGTACTCCATTTTAATGCAATTTGCTGGTTTAGGAGAAATCAATGGGTCTTGCAATCCGCTTTGGTTTAAGCCTAAACGAAAAAACACAAGACAACTAGAAGGAAGTGACTGAGGTTTAAATTGAATAGATTTAATTAGTGGAAGATGATAGGGCACATGGGCCTAGTACCTCCCCTTGAATCACACCTAAAGGTTAACATACAGTACTGTGCAAAAGTTTTCGGCAGGTGTGAAAAAAATGCTGTAAAGTAAGAATGATTTCAAAAATAGACATGTTAATAGATTATATGTATCAATTAACTAAATGCAAAGTGAGTGAACAGAAGAAAAATCGAAATCAAATCCATATTTGGTGTGACCACCCTTTGCCTTCAAAACAGCATCAATTCTTCTAGGTACACTTGCACAAAGTCAGGGATTTTGTAGGCATATAGTCAGGTGTATGATTAAACAATTATACCAAACAGGTGCTAATTATCATCAATTCAATATGTAGGTTGAAACACAATCATTAACTGAAACAGAAACAGCTGTGTAGGAGGAATAAAACTGGGTGAGGAACAGCCAAACTCAGCTAACAAGGTGAGGTTGCTGAAGACAGTTTACTGTCAAAAGTCATACACCATGGCAAGACTGAGCACAGCAACAAGACACAAGGTAGTTATACTGCATCAGCAAGGTCTCTCCCAGGCAGAAATTTCAAGGCAGACAGGGGTTTCCAGATGTGCTGTCCAAGCTCTTTTGAAGAAGCACAAAGAAACGGGCAACGTTGAGGACCGTAGACGCAGTGGTCGGCCAAGGAAACTTACTGCAGCAGATGAAAGACACATCATGCTTACTTCCCTTCACAATCGGAAGATGTCCAGCAGTGCCATCAGCTCAGAACTGGCAGAAAACAGTGGGACCCTGGTACACCCATCTACTGTCGGGAGAAGTCTGGTCAGAAGTGGCCTTCATGGAAGACTTGCGGCCAAAAAGCCATACCTCCGACGTGGAAACAAGGCCAAGCGACTCAACTATGCAAGAAAACACAGGAACTGGGGTGCAGAAAAATGGCAGCAGGTGCTCTGGACTGATGAGTCAAAATTTGAAATATTTGGCTGTAGCAGAAGGCAGTTTGTTCGCCGAAGGGCTGGAGAGCAGTACACGAATGAGTGTCTGCAGGCAACAGTGAAGCATGGTGGAGGTTCCTTGCAAGTTTGGGGCTGCATTTCTGCAAATGGAGTTGGGGATTTGGTCAGAATTAATGGTCTCCTCAATGCTGAGAAGTACAGGCAGATACTTATCCATCATGCAATACCATCAGGGAGGCATCTGATTGGCCCCAAATTTATTCTGCAGCATGACAACGACCCCAAACATACAGCGAAAGTCATTAAGAACTATCTTTAGCGTAAAGAAGAACAAGGAGTCCTGGAAGTGATGGTATGGCCCCCACAGAGCCCTGATCTCAACATCATCGAGTCTGTCTGGGATTACATGAAGAGAGAGAAGCAACTGAGGCTGCCTAAATCCACAGAAGAACTGTGGTTAGTTCTCCAAGATGTTTGGGCCAACCTACCTGCCGAGTTCCTTCAAAAACTGTGTGCAAGTGTACCTAGAAGAATTGATGCTGTTTTGAAGGCAAAGGGTGGTCACACCAAATTTGGATTTGATTTAGATTTTTCTTCTGTTCACTAACTTTGCATTTAGTTAATTGATAAATATAATCTATTAACATGTCTATTTTTGAAAGCATTCTTACTTTACAGCATTTTTTCACACCTGCCTAAAACTTTTGCACAGTACTGTATATTCATTATTGAGCATAAATGAGAAGTATCTTCCACTACACAGAATATAAGCAAAATCAAAATCTTGGTGTGAGGTGGGTGCCTCAAACCTCAATCTGCTCAATCCAGTGTAAGTGCCCCACTGAGAAGGTAGGTCCTAAGCAGTGGTTCAGCAGGGCACTCGGGCAACCGTTGTTTCACTTATTTAAAAAAAAAAAAAAAATTCCAATTAAGTTTATTAAAGCACAACATTTTGCTCTATTCAGAGGCTTCTTCAAGTGCAATTAGAAAACAAGATGTTTTGTAAATACACCACCCACTCGATATATCGCGGGTGTCGGGGTCCAATATAAATCCACTATATAATCGAGGGCCGCGATATAGTGAGAGACCCATAGAAAAACAAATAGGCTAACAAATACTGTACAACCACTCCCTCGTTTTTATCAGGGGCGTCAGGGTCCAATCTAAATCCTCTGCGCAACCTGTTTTTTCTCATTTTTCATATAAAAAGCAGCACACAGTTTTAATTCGTACAGCGGAGGATAATTGCTTCTCATCAACTTCAGTCTCTAGGGCTGCAACAGGCTACATTTTGACCTTCGAAGGTTTGGAACACATTACCGAAGGAAGGTTCGAACCTTTGATGGTACTTTTTTGCACAATTTATTGGTGATGTTACCATAGCTACTTGTTTATATTTGATTGAAAATCCTATTTTACAGGTAATCCATATAAAGGGGATAAAACATCCACATGCCGTTTTAAAAATACATTTATATAGAACAGTAATCATGTTTTTATAATTTAAATAAAAATACATGTTGTTTATTTACACGTAATTGAGCCTGCTTGCGATCTATACAGTAAGCTTGCATTGCAGCAGCACCAACTGCAGCGGACAAAGCTTTATTTAAGTCACCTTTCCAAGCAGGTTCAGTCACATTTTACTACTAGTAAAAATATTAACAGTGATACGAGTCACTTTAACAGTGCATTCAACTTTTTTTTTTTGGTTGTCTGGGCAGCAGTGTGGAGTAGTGGTTAGGGCTCTGGACTCTTGACCGGAGGGTCGTGGGTTCAATCCCAGATGGGGGACTCTGCTGCTGTACCCTTGAGCAAGGTACTTTACCTAGATTGCTCCAGTAAAAACCCAACTGTATAAATGGGTAACTGTATGTAAAAAATAATGTAATTGTATGTAAAAAATAATGTGATATCTTGTAACAATTGTAAGTTGCCCTGGATAAGGGCATCTGCTAAGAAATAAATAATAATAATTTAACAAAAAAATCCCAAACAGCAGAGGGGTTTCCAAGACATTTGTTTAAATACAGCTTGCATTATACAACGCTTTGCTGTCGAGATGGCTAATGAAGAAATTAAAGGTTTGGCTCTGGATAACACGAGCTGGATCGGGGAGGGGCGGACGGTGCTCAGTTTTCGAAATTAAAATGATTTGCGTTATTGTACACATTTTGTATGTTTCAAACATATTCTACCATAACACTTCTCTTACACTGTATTATACACTAGATATTCAGTACATATTTTACTGAAGCACTACAGCCACTAGAGGTACGAGCCCACTGCTTTGGATACTATACCCTGCTCCAGTTGTATGTAATGTATAACGATCTGGTAGCGGATTTTATTAACAACTTTTGTTTACGTAATATGCATTATACAAATCAAAAGATTGAATTTTGCATGCGAGTGACATGTAATGTGTGATTTATAGTGTTAACACATTGTCAAACAGTTTCTGTTAATAGGAAGAAAACAAAAAAAACACAGTGCGTAAACCCATCTGACGAACCTTCGAAGGTTAAAAACAATCTTTGAATCCCTGGCTTGCAAACTAACCTTTGGACAGAGCCCTATCAGTCTCCAATTAATTTCATGAGTCTTCCTCTCATTTCTCAAATGCACAAACCCGCTGCATTGAAAGAATCCATTCCCAACATAGGAGGCTTGTTGCTAGGGGGCTGACATCACTGCCTTGTGGCTTTTGCTAGTGCATTGCTGCCACAAGTGAACACACCTCGCTGGCTAAAATAAAAACGCTTCAGCAAGTAGATATTTAATTTGCTTTGTGTTATTGTGCAATAAGTGTGTATATGATAACAGTACAATACTGATGCTTTGTTTTTAATTGTTTTGTATAATTGTTGTTTGTGATGTGCAGTACGAAATAAAACAAACCATAATTTTAAGTGCCTATGTATATTGCAGTGAAGTCATACGCAGTTAGCCTGTAAAAATGGGGATCCAACTCCAGGACTGCGATATATCCGAATCCGTAGTATAGCGAGGGGTGGGTGTAGTTCAGTCATATACATGACGAAATCCTGATAAATGTTGTAAGATTAATCCAATCCCCAAAGGATTCTGGGATTGGAGTCTCTTTTACTGCTGGTTAACAGATGACTCTCTTTGGTTGAAACCAGGTACTTATGGGATTTTTGTAAATACTTTTTTTTTTAGGAAAGACCAACTGATTTATGGTTCTTATCAAGGAAGTCCTGATTTATGTTTCAGTAAAAGTCAAATTCCTGTGAAGAATCCAGTCCAGCATGCAGGTAAGACGTCCTGGAAATGTCATGCATTGTTGATGACATTTCTTTTAAACATCAGCATTTGTATTTCTCTTCTCTTCTCTTCTTCTGAATCCTTTTTCATGTTTTTTTCACCCGTGTCTCATCAGAAGAGTCTATCACAGCAGTGCGTTGCTCATGCTGGTGCATAACACTGTGTAGCTGTAGCATCAGTGGTTTTCTTTTTAGGAGTTGTCCTTTCTTTTGGTGCAGTGTCGTTTGAGAAGTAGATGGGGTGAGGTTATGAATCATGGCGTGTGATGTGCGAGTCTGGGAAGGAAAGGGAGTGGACTCTGTGCGTGGTGCTGGAGATGGTGGTGGTGGTGTATCAGGTGCACGTGTTACAGGAATTGGGAGTGTGGAAAAAATGGATCCAGAAATGCATTCCAATACATTACTACTTGAATGTGGATCTTATATTTCCATTATGTATAATTAACCAAGCTAATATGAATTACAATACAGCTTACAATTATACGTTGCTAGTAATACAAAACATTGTAGCAGTTAGTGATGTTTGTGGAAACATAGCTTATTGAAGAAGGCATCCAATTTAAACATTTACCTCAAACTACTTGATTCTTGCCTGGCCTCTCTCTGCTCCTGTCCTTTGCTCGCTTGTATATGACAAGGACATTTTTCCACTTCATATGGATCCTCTCATGTGAAGTTATATCCATAAGACTTGTTTTTTCTTTCTGGATCGTGTTGAACAACTGCACTTTATTTGTATTGAAAAGGTCCCAGTGCTGTCTAATTATTTCAGTGAGTAAGAGTGTACTCTTACTATTGAAATCTCAAGAGGGGGAAGGAAAAAAATGTATCTAAAATCTAAATTAAAAATCCCATTGATAATACATCATGCAAAGCCATTGAGCTTCTTTAGGTTTCGGATTGACAGATGCTCATATTTAAGCTCGCCATCTTGATATATTTCATATGTTAAAACCATCCAGGTCCAAATATTTTAACATAATTGAATACCCCCACACATGCAATATGGATTAGAAAATGGAAATAACGGAGCATGGCTTTCCAGAGATTGGGAACTTCATCATTTGCTAATTTAGGGTTACGGGCGTGAGCTAGGTATGTAAGGATAGGGCAGAGGAAGTAGAAAGTAGTAAGACAGGGTGTGGATAGGAAGGAATGGACTTTAGGATAGAGAAACGGGCTGAAGCCCGGACTTAGCAGCAGGCCGATGGCCCGGACTTGGAAACTAGGATAGAAAATGGTTGCTAACTGAAGACGACGATGAAGACACATCCCAGCGACCGAAAACATATATGAAGGTTATGACTCAAAGAGCCGCCCCTCGGGAGAGGAAGTCAGTCCTGGGGGACCAGGACACGAATGGAGATACGACGGAGTCGCCCGTCGGGAGAGTAGGGTACCCAGCATCTGGGACTTCTGTAAAGGGGCGCGCGTTAAACCCCATGATTAGCTGAGACTTCACACTACCTGGGACCTGAAGTAAGGACAAAGCACGCAAGTCAGTATGGGACCCAAGCACTGGAAGCATAAAGCGGCCACGTCCCGAAGAAAGACGATGGATAGAACAGAGCCTCATGAGGTGAGGTAAGATAAGCGCAGGAGCTGCGACAGGATAGTATAGCCGGGGGTCCGCTCTGACTCGTGTGGTGAGAACCCCTGCTTGAAAAGGAAGGTAGGCAGATGTCTGGACCTGAGATCAGGGAAGTGAGACTCGGTTGTCCCCCAAAGGATGGACCCCTGGCTCCTCTCAAAACCAGCCGCACCGTGAGACAAACAGACACCACATGCCAACCCATAACAGACAAAAGACCAAAAGGACAAAATGGGACAAACGGAGGGATGATTAGGAATTTTAGTATGTGTAACTATGTGTGTGCCAGCCACTCATAGTGGAGAGGAAAAAATCAGAAACCCTCTGGTGGCAATTTTGAAATAGGCTGTGGCTATGTCAGAGGAAAATGAATGGATGTAGGCATCCACCGCGGAAGAGGACCAGTGCCCAATGTTCTTTATCAAGCTGAGATTAATATTGGCCCTCGTGGCGGAGGTGGCTGCGCCTATACGGAATGAATGAAGAGTGTAGAGCCAAGGAGGGAGACCTGCTCTGGAGACGAGGGTGGAGAGGTGGGTAGAGAACCAGTGGCAAGTGATGATGGAGCGAGATGAATCAATAACAGAGGGTCCGAGGGGAGGCAGGGTTTCCTGCTGGAAAGATACCTTGACATTGAGGAGAAAGGGCAGATAGGGGTCTCGATCTCAGACAGCTGAAAGAACTGACCACGCCGAAACTGATCCGTCCGAAGTACACAGTCGAATGATGAAGAGTCTGAAATGAAAGAAAGGTCACAGAGATGAATACCCATTGCAGGGAAACTTGAGGCAGAAGAAACAGTGAATTCGGAGTTTCTGAGGAAGCCAAAGAAGGCTGACCGGCAGATGGTCTCCATGAGTATATTCTCATTGGGGAGAAGCAGCCTGTCCACACTGTAAGGATGAGCGAATGTCCATTGATATGGGCAGGTGGAACCTTCTTCAGGAATCCCATGGAGGGTCAGGTCAACCGTTGGTATGGAGGGAGAGGGCACAGGCATAGGGCACAAGATTTCCATTACATGAGAGTAGATGTTAAAACTGATTTGAACAGATTTGAACTTGGCTCTCGCCAAGATAAACACCAACTAAGACATAGCTTCACAGTAAACTAATGTGATCCATATGTGTCTCCATCCATTTGCGCTTCCTTCCATATGATGATGTAGATATCCTTCTGTCTGGTGTTGATGGCTGAAGTGTAATGCTGGCTCCAGGGATCAGCTTATTGCCTCCCTACCCGTCCCCCACTCAACTCAGCCCAGCTTACTTACCTGTACATCAGCGTTTCTTTCTTTCTCTTGTGCTTGAGATCCCCAACCAGAATCTTTCCGTCTCAACCACAGCCAGTTGTTGCTCCTCTCTGCTGCTTCAGATAAGTTCTTCACTGTGCAACGCAACTCTTGGCCATTGAATCCGACATCTCTGAGAAACCGGGTTGTAGAGTGTGCCACAAATCCTCGACAACCCACTTCCACTGGGTAAACCCAGACTCTCCATCCTCGCTGTTCCGCTTCAGTGGCTAGTTGAGCATACCGCAGTTTCTTCCTCTCATAAGCCTCATCTACAGCATCCTCCCATGGCACTGTTAACTCTACCAGGTGAACAAGGCGTGCTGATCCAGACCACAAGACAATATCTGGTCGAAGGTTAGTGGTGGCAATCTCATGTGGAAAAATAAGCCGTTGACCAACATCTGCCAGCATTTTCCAGTCTCTAGCAGCTTCCAGTTGTCCTGAGCGAGGATTGGTTTTAACACCTTTTCTTGGTGGTTGCTCTCCTGGGCGGAGGAATGTTGTCTCTTGTGTGTAATGTTTTGATGGAACAGGTGGCAACTTATTGGTCATGTTACGCTTGTCTTCCAATGCTAAGGCCAAACATCGCAGCACCTGGTCATAGCCAAGTAATCCATCCTTGGCTAAGAGCCACCTTACATCCTGTCAAAATGTGCCTTAATGTTGCAGGTGATGAACACAAAGGACATGAGGATCCTCTCCTACCCAGAGGTTTAGGTTCTGTGGTGATGGAAGAACATCATATGTTGACCTTATAAGGAAACTGATCCTGCTCTGCTCCATTGACCATAGGTCTTGCCAGCCAATCTTGCGTTGTTCCACACTCTCCCATCTCATCCATTCTCCCTGCTTGGCCTGGGAAATGGCCTTTATACACCTCATCCTCTCCTCCTGCTTTTGCACCTCGTTGACTACCAGCTTCTTCCGTTGAGCTGGGGCTGCCTTGTGCCATGTAGGAGGAGCTGAAATGAGACCAAGACCCTCTTCCATGCTGAACTTGCCCCATGATATCACCAATTCGAAGGGCAGCCTTTGCATCCTCCACAGCTTTCTTTGCCACCCACTTTCTTCCAGTTTTCAACACAGGTGCTGCCTCCCTTACGCATTTGTCGCGTGACTCTACTAATGTCATTTCCAGTCGGACCTTGGCGCACTTAAACTCCTCGGTTAGAGCGAGACAGGTAGCTGCAGTATTCCTTTACCATAAAGTCCCACTCTGCTGAGGCAGCGTGAAACTCCCAACCATTTGCTTATGTGTGAACTGATTAAAGCTTCCAGCTTCTCTACTGTTGTCAAAGAAACCTCGTATATAGTCACTGGCCATGGCAACCTTGGCAGTAGACCAAACTGAAAGAACCAGAGTTTTAGTTTGCCTGGTAAAGTGCTGCTGTCTATGCTCTTCAACCCTTCCACAGCTTGTTGTCTAACTTCTCCCACACGAACTGTGTCTTTTAGATCCCAGTCGTACCATCTCCCAAGGCTCTTCACTGGCTTCTCAGACACTGTTGGTATTGCCTCACCATTAATGAAGAACGTTTTATCTACTACTTTACCTTTGCGGTCCATTTATTAATTCTGCGTCAGGCTCGCCAGGTCTAATTAATTTTTACACGCGCATTTAATTTTAGACGCGCTGTTTAAAAGTATTTTTTTTCACAGTCAAACGGGTTTAAACGGCCCTGCAGATCAACAAAGCACTCACTAGGCATCTCCAGCCCCGCCCCACCCTTTCGTTTGCTATCGCTTTCACATATGCTACCAAATAAAAAATAATAATAATAATAGTCGTACATACCGATCAATCGTCTCCTGATGACTCGTTTTATCACCAAACTCCTCAATAATGCAATCCAAGTCATTATTTTATTGCTATAACATCTCAAAAAAGCTCTGCAAATGTCCGTGATACTCTCTGTGCGCTGATACTGTACTCCAAGCTTGTTTCCATACGACCGCCCCATCTGAAGAAGGGAGGCTACTATGACTATTCATGAGATACGCCTTTTTTTTTTTTTTTTAATTTGCTTGTCTCGGCTCCTTTCGTTCCCACTCGGCCATTGAATGGTTTTCTCTGCTTTTTCCGTTGAAAAACCGACTTTTTTGTGTTTTTTGCGTTTTTAAAATGATGTCGGACAGGGTCCGACAAAGAACCTGGTGGGGATAATTGCAATGTCGGACCCAGTCCGACAATGGACCGCAAAGGGTTAATTATAGAGATGCTCCTTGATTTAGTGGGCTTGAATTGCATTCGTGCCCATTCAATGTTATTGGTTAATTTGCCCAATAACCGATTAGTGCAGGCTACTGTTGTAGTCATGGTTGTCATGTCATAGGATAGGATGAATCTGATGCTGGGCGCAGAAAGTTGAAAAAGCTGACCATGAAATTGCTGTAGAATTGGAAGCTCTTGAAGAAGGGGTGAGGGCTGCAGACATGTAATGCTGAGCAGATTGAAGGAGGTTCCTGAGTAGGATTCAGTCGAACAGCATCTGGTGGAACTGGGGGTTGGGGAAGCAGAGCGGCACCAGCTGATGGAACTTGGATACCTGCAGACGAGAAAGAGCATCAGCAGCATTCTTGTAGATACCAGGAAGGTGGCGGGCTTGGATTAAGAAGTTAAGAGACAGAAGACCATATGAGAAGATGAAACAGGCATAATGAGAGGGGATGAGGGATGTCCTTTGTTAATGATATGCACCGTGGGTTTGTTATTGCTGAAGAAAAGGATTGATTTCCTTGACCACTGGTGACCCCAGAGGACAGCCGCTGCCCGCGATTGGACAGATTTCCAGAAGTGGTGCATTTTTCTTGAGGGGAAGAAGCTGAATTTTGGGGCCAGGTGCTGGAGAACGATTCTGATGCCAGGAATTCGCTGAATCCGATGGATGAGGTGTCAGTGAACAGGGTGAGATCATGCAGGGCTGAAATGAAGTCATTATAGAATAAAGAGAGACCATTCCAGTAAGTATGGAGATTGACCCACATCTTTTATCTTTTAGGCATCGGGTGAGATCTTAATGTGAGAGTTCAGGTGCTTAGCAGTAGATGAGAGAGCTAGGAGAAATTAATGTTCTGCCTTGAGGGATGATGCGTATGGCGAAATTTTAAATGGCCGAGGAGAGACAGGAGGTTTCATTTCTTGATAGAAGAAGAGATCTGAAAGCTGTTGATTAGAGAGAGGATGCGTTGGAGTTTGACAGGAGGCAGGCTGGCTTTGAATGTCATGGTATCGAGAGTAATGTTGAGGAAATCCAGAGAGTTGACAGGGCCGATGGTCTTCTCTTCCAAGAGGAGACGCCAACTGAGGAGAAGAGGGTCTTGAGGGGGGGAAATGAGCAGGAAGTCATCCATCAGATGGAGGAGGAGGAAAGGAACAGAAAAAAGTATTGAGCAGAATCCAGCAGAGGGCTTCTGACAGGGAGTCAAATATTTTCAAGTTACTGTGACAGCCAAAGGTGAGCTGGGTGGCGAAATATACCTTGTCTGCCCAGCAGACTCTGAAAAGGTGGCAGAGAAGGGTGCATAGGCATAACCTTGAATGCATCGAAGATGTCAGCTTTGGGAAGCAAGGCGCCCTTGAACTGCGACTTTGATGGACTTAATAGCATCAGACAACTTTATGTAGTGAAGAGAGAACTCCTCGCTTGAAATGAGGGAGTTAATGCTGCAAGTGTTACTGCCCGAGGAATGGAGAGGTCGATAATAAGGCTTCTTGCGGAGTACTTGCGGTGGCTATGCCTATGAGATTGATGCGGTAAGTAGTGAAGGGGCGCGAAGGGGCCGACCATAAAGCCTTTGTCGACTTCGGCCTGGATATGGGAGCTGACGAGTTATGGCTCTGAGATGGCAAAGTGAAGGTTTTGGCAGACAAGAGAGGCAAAATGAACTTGAGAAATGCCTGTGTAGAAACCATTTGAAAGACCGTTGATTAAATAAGAGATGAAGGGCTTGTCAGGATGAGCTTGAAGCGTTAGCGAGAGCAGGAACGTTGATAGGGGTGTGTGACAAGCTGGCTCGCAGTGGTGACGTCACGGACCAGGAAGTAACTGAATCACAAACAGTGGATGGGCGGGTGAAACTGAACGCAACGGCGTTCAGTTGATTTTATTAATAAACAAAACAAAATATTTAACAAAGCAACAAAACAAAAGGGCACGAGGGCCAAACGAATAAACAGACAAACAAGTAAGTGGCGTGCTGGCTAAACCAGCACGTTTTAGCAATTGTTTTATGTCGTTTCTTATACTCTGGCCGAGGGTTAACTAGCTATTAATTATCTTATTACCCCTCGGCCACAGTCTGCAGCGTTTGGTAAGGATGCATGACTGTCAACTAGTTAAATAATCAGTAGCTGATCAGTCATGCATCCTCACGGGTTTTAAATATACATATAAAGAGCGGCGCTTTTACCCGCGCCGCAAACAAAAATACAAATAATAATAAATAGGGCGGACACTCCGCCACACATGCCCCCCTGCGAAGCACACATGGTCTTTCGGCCACCTCCCCTTATTCCCTAAAGTCCCGGCTAGCAGTCCTGGCCCCGGAACAGGGGAAGCAAGGTGTCTCGGGGCGCCACGGCGGGATGTCCTCCTCCCACCCCAACAACTGTAGCGTCCTAGTGGACCACGCACAGGCCGGTCCCTCTGGCCAGAAAAATTTTGGGGTGGTCTCCAGACCTGCCCCCTTCTTCATGGCCGGCATCTCCCCTCCGTGGGGCTCCGGCCACAGTATTTCCTGCAGCGAAATTGCTGCGGGGAGCTGGTCTCCTGACCTCCCCCTTCTTCATGGCCGGCAGCTGCCCTTCATGGGGCTCCAGCCACAGTATTTCCTGCCGCGAAGTGCGGCTGGGGAGCTGGTCTCCTGACCTCCCCCCTTTTCCGTGGCCGGCAGCTCCCCTTCATGGGGTTCCAGCCATAGTATTTCCTGCAGCGAAAGTGCGGCTGGGGAGCTGGTCTCCTGACCTCCCCCTTTTCCGTGGCCGGCAGCTCCCCTTCATGGGGCTCCAGCCACAGTATTTCCTGCCGCATGGCAGGACTGGTAGCGACTCCAGGCAAAACAGGACCCTCGGGAGGCGAAGGTAGCAGCTGCAGACCTTCGGCGAGGCAACGGCAGCAGCAGCGGACCCTCAGGGGCGGCGGCAGCTGCAGCGGACCCTCGGGAGGCGACGGCAGCAGCAGCGGACCCTCGGGAGGCGGCGGCAGCAGCAGCGGTCCCTCGGGAGGCGGCGGCAGCAGCAGCAGCGGACCCTCGGGAGGCGGCGGCAGCAGCAGCAGCGGACCCTCGGGAGGCGAACTCAGGAGGGAGCCCCTGGCCATGGAGGCGGCAGCGGAGCTCCACTTCTCCCTCGTACCCTGTAACTGGTGGCTCTCCAGGCGTCGCGGAGCAACAGGCAGCCCCAGGCGATGCGGAGCAGGCCTCCTTGGGCGGTGCGAAGCAGGCATCCTTGGCGGTGCGAAGCAGGGCAGGAGCAGTCCTTCCCATGATGGTGGATGTGGAACCAGCAGGTATTCATCCTCTGCTGGTGGAGGTGGAGATGGAACCAGCAGGTATTCACCCTCTGCTGGTGGAGGTGGGAGGGCAAGCAGTCCTCCCACGGCGGTTGGGCGGAACCAGCAGGTATTCACCCTCTGCTGGTGGAGCTGGGAGCGGCAAGCAGTCTTCCCACGGCGGTTGAGGCGGAACCAGCAGGTATTCACCCTCTGCTGGTGGAGGTGGGAGCGGCAAGCAGTCCTCCCACGGCGGTTGAGGCGGAACCAGCAGGTATTCACCCTCTGCTGGTGGGGCTGGGAGCGACAAGCTGTTCTCCCACGGCAGTTGAGGCGGAACCAGCAGGCATTCACCCTCTGCTGGTGGAGGTGGGAGGGGCAAGCAGTCCTCCCACGGCGGTTGAGGCAGAACCAGCAGGCATTCACCCTCTGCTGGTGGAGCTGGGAGCGTTAAGCAGTACTCCCACGGCGCTTGAGACGGAACCAGCAGGCATTCACCCTCTGCTGGTGGAGGTGGCGGAGGCAGAGGCAGCTCTTGCTGCTCTGCTCCTGACGGTGGTGGACAGAGGCAGCTCTTGCTGCTCTGCTCCTGACGGTGGTGGAGACAGAGGCAGCTCCTGCTGCTCTGCTCCTGGTGGTGGTGGAGACAGAGGCAGCTCCTGCTGCTCTGCTCCTGCTGGAAGCGGTGGAGGTGGGGACAGCGTGTAGTCTCCGCCTGTTGCAGGGAACCGGTGCTTCTCCTTCTCCTCCTCTTCCTGGAGAATGGGGCAGTTGACCACAAAGTGGCCCCATTCCCCACAAGCAGTGCACCAGTTCATGGCCTCAAGTGCGCTGAGGTATGCTTCCCAGCTGCCCTTCGATCGTCCCTCCTCCTCCTCTCCAGGGCGGGGGCAGTTGACGACGGAGTGACCCCCCTTCCCGCAGGAAGGGCACCAACTTGAGGCCTCGATCAGGCGAAGGTAGCCATCCCAGCGTCCACTCTTGAGCTTCCCTCTCTTGGGCTCTTGACGCTCAGGCTCTACCTTCATGGGCGCGGGATGCACGGGCTCCCCCCTTCCGGGCGCGGGATGCACGGGCTCCCCCCTTCCGGGCGCTGGATGCACGGGCTCCCCCCCTCCGGGCGCTGGATGCACGGGCTCCCCCCTTCTGGCGCTGGATGCTCGCTCCCCCTTCTGGGCGCTGGATGCTCGCCTCCCCCTTCTGGGCTGGATGCTCGCGCTCCCCTCAGGCGCTGGAGCCTGCTTCTTTGCCTTCTTGGCACCGCCCTCCTTCCCTTCTTCGGGACCAGCAGTTCCACCTCCTGCCATGGAGGGTTGGTCAGGTGGTTTGTGCCCGACCTTGCCGACGGCAAAGCACCACTCCTCCCCTTTGAGGCAGGTGAGGCAGGTTTCCTGATCCACCTGCGGCGATGGTATGGCCTTCAGGTGGATCCACTCCTCCGCAGTCTCCACCTCACCTCGATCAAAGGCCTGCACAAAGAGGGGTCTTCATATGGGCACACCTCAGGGAGGTGCCCATACTCCAGGCAGGCGAGGCACCACGTAGCCCCTCCTTCTTTCAACTCCCTCTGATGCTCATGCCACCTGTTCATGTAGGCATCAACTTTATCTTTTTTTTTTTTTTTTTTTCAAACACAAAAACACTATTTGAAAAAGAACAAAAAAAAACGTCCTTTCCTTTCCTGGTCCGGCTGTTGGAGGCGTTGTTTGTCCCACGCAAGACACCATATGTGACAGTCTGGCTCGCAGTGGTGACGTCACGGACCAGGAAGTAACTGAATCACAAACAGTGGATGGGCGGGTGAAACTGAACGCAACGGCGTTCAGTTGATTTTATTAATAAACAAAACAAAATATTTAACAAAGCAACAAAACAAAAGGGCACGAGGGCCAAACGAATAAACAGACAAACAAGTAAGTGGCGTGCTGGCTAAACCAGCACGTTTTAGCAATTGTTTTATGTCGTCTCTCCGCTCTCTCTCCGCTCTCTACTCCAAAACTCCACACCGCAGCACAGACAGCTGTCGGTTCTTATACTCTGGCCGAGGGGTTAACTAGCTATTAATTATCTTATTACCCTCGCCACAGTCTGCAGCGTTTGGTAAGGATGCATGACTGTCAGCTAGTTAAATAATCAGTAGCTGATCAGTCATGCATCCTCACGGGTTTTTAAATATACATATAAAGACGCGCGCTTTTACCCGCCGCAAAACAAAAATACAAATAATAATAAATAGGGCGGGACACTCCGCCACAGGTGGCAGCTAGAAGCAGCTTTCACTGTAATTTAGCTAAAAGAGGACAGATGGACTGGGAATGGGCGTCGTTGCAGAAACTGCTGATATGCAGGTTCTTACAGGACTGGATGAAGCAGGAGGAAGAGTTGTTCCAGATTTGTCTGCGCGGGAAAACTTGATGGGGCGTCAGATGTCTTTAGCTTGAGATCTGGCGGGCAGAGCTGAAGCATGGAGGGAAGGAGGGAGGGTTGACTTGAGCCTAGAAGAGAAGGTAAGGAGAGAGACCTGAGTTTAAAAATACCGGCTGCTGCCTTAGGGCATAAGTAGGTGGGGTGTGCGGTAGAGGCACACACGCTACAGGCGTTGGCATGGATACCACTGAAAATACGGGTGAAAAGATCTGGGTCAGCGGGACCAGTCCACAATTTGGTTATCGGCAGAAAAGAGTGGCAGCAGCTTTGGCTGAGAATGCATGGTGGTATTCATAGAACTTGGTGCAATGAAGAGATACTTATTGAGCTCCTGTAGTCTGTGAGGATAAGCAGAACAGAGAATATCGCAGTGAATATCGGCTCGGCTGATGAACCTTTAGATAAGTAAGAAACAGAGCCAGGCGATCTCCACTGATGGGGTTGGGGATAGTCTTCTCGAAGAGGACTTTGAGCAGCTTAGGGGTCGTTCAGTCTTTGTCGTGAAGCTGCGGCTGGGGCTGCCTGGCGGAACTGCTTTCTGAGCTACGGGCTGGGTGTAAGCAGGATCGGCTGGTTGGGCTGGTGCAGCCAGGGACCGGGAAGAGGAAGGACGGGAGGCCAGTGGAGGAGTCGGAGGCAGGGACTAATCAGAGTCAGATAGGAAAGCGAAAGTCAGAGACTACTTCATTTTGGAAGTAGGTAGGTTTTTGCAAGGTTTGAATTAGTTGAAAGAATTATATTGGTTGAAAAGAATCTTCGCTGAAACTTTTTTTTTTTTTAAGCAGAGTAACAAATACCACTAATCGAAGTGAGATTTGAAAACGAAAATACTAGTTTTACAAACATCCCCACTACTGTAAGACCCTCTCAATGGCAGTGTTCATGGCCTCTGATTTCAGGAAGAAAACTGCCTTCCTGTACAAAGGCCTCGATTTTGAGAGGGGGAGCTGCATGCTCTGCAGCTACCTGTGCCCATCTCTTTGTGGGGTGTGGAGCTTGTCGTTGTTGTTGTTGTTGTTGTTGTTGTTGTAATTCATACAGAGCAGTGTACGTGAGGTTCATATTTCTTAATTCAATTTAAATTGGACCATTATTTATATATATATATATATATATATATATATATATATATATATATATATATATATATATATATATATATATTGTAAAAGATCCGACCTCTTTTCGGTTCGTTGCCCCTTTAAAAACACGGACCCAACACACAAATGGATTTTTTTTGAAGCGCGGTTGCGCTATTTTTAATCAAACACACAAAACAAAATAAACAAAACAAACACCTAGCTCTCTTTGAGCACTAACTAAAACAAAACAGGAACCTAAACTAAACACAGGACAGCTAAGCTGTTTACCTGTTACAAAACAAACAAAAATCACACACACAAAAAAGGCTTCACTCTACCTTTCTTTTTAAATTACGGCTGTACCCACACACCAGCACAGTCGGGCTTCTACCCTCTTCAGCAGCCGCCCCGAGCAGACTGACTGCTCTCCTTTTAAACCGGGCACCTGGCTCCAATTTTCAATAGTTGCCAGGTGCCGGTAATGATAAACAATAAAACAATAAAACAATTAAACAAAACAATTAACACAAATTAAACAATTAACAAAAACAAACACAAAATGTGCCTACGCACATGTTTTCCTCTAGGGAGGAATTAACCCCCTCCCTGCTGTCTCACACATCCCCCATGTCTTTTCAAGACATCGGCCATACAACGGCCACCTCCCTCCACCCTTAAAGACCACCCACCCTCAAGTCCACAAATGTCAATTTTCGCCCTCTTCCACGGGCGGGCTTGAGGTGGGTTGGTCCTCCGGCGTTTCCAGGGAGGGACCCAGGACCGGCGAGGAGGGACCCAGACGGCTTGTCCAGGGCGACCACAGCGCAGACCGGTGACCGGGAGCCAGGACTGACAGGCAGAGGCGTGCGCCTGTGGACCTGCGCAGCGACCTCTGGGATCCCAGGTGGAGCGCAGCACTAGGCAAGGGGAGCGGAGCAATCAGCAGGGGGAACGCTAGTGACCTCTGCCCCTTGCGTAGCGACGTCTGCCTCTTGCGCAGCGACGTCTGGGATTCCAGGGGAGTGGAGTAAGGGACCAGGCAAACGACTGTGCCTGGCTGTACGGCGACCTGGGAGCAAGGTCCAGCGCAGGGAGGTCTGGGCATTCCGGCCAGGTGTCCACGATGACGGGACAGGGAACCTCCCTCAGCAACGCCGGACTCACTTGCACGGTTGGTTGTTCTAGAAGCGGCAGCTCCACCCCCTCTGGCTCTCGGGATGGCAGTTCCACCCCCTCTGGCTCTCGGGACGGAAGCTCCCACTTTTGCAACAGTAGCTCCAGTTCGGTCGGCTCCCGCTCCTGTATGAACAACGGGGCCACGCCCAGCTCCTGCCTCTGCCTCTCCATTTTCTTCGTCTGCTCTTCCTGAGCAGCGGTGTTCTTACTGAACCTCTCTATTAAATCTTTAAAATCCATTTTTGGGTCATTAGGGGCGCCCCCACTCGCTGCCACCATATGTAAAAGATCCGACCTCTTTTCGGTTCGTTGCCCCTTTAAAACACGGACCCAACACACAAATGGATTTTTTGAAGCTGCATTGCGCTATTTTTAATCAAACACACAAAACAAAATAAACAAAACAAACACCTAGCTCTCTTTGAGCACTAACTAAAACAAAACAGGAACCTAAACTAAACACAGGACAGCTAAGCTGTTTACCTGTTACAAAACAAACAAAATCACACACACAAAAAGGCTTCACTCTACCTTTCTTTTTAAATTACGGCTGTACCCACACACCAGCACAGTCGGGCTTCTACCCTCTTCAGCAGCCGCCCCGAGCAGACTGACTGCTCTCCTTTTAAACCGGGCACCTGGCTCCAATTTTCAATAGTTGCCAGGTGCCGGTAATGATAAACAATAAAACAATAAAACAATTAAACAAAACAATTAACACAAATTAAACAATTAACAAAAACAAACACAAAATGTGCCTACGCACATGTTTTCCTCTAGGGAGGAATTAACCCCCTCCCTGCTGTCTCACAATATATATATATATATATATATATATATATATATATATATATATATATATATATATATAACATTGCTGTGGTAGGGCAGCATTGCGGTCAAGGCTGGCCAGGGCAGGAATAGCCAACACAGAGATAGAAGACTGCAGCTCAACATGGCTCCACACTTCTTATTAAATAACACAAACAAACAAAATATTTAAACAAAAGAAATACAAACCAAACCCCACACCTAAGCAGAGCTCTCAGTGTAGCGGGAGGGAGCACAACCTGCTGCTGCCAGTTCAATCCTTTCCCTAAACTAACCCGAACACAGGATCTGGCTCCTCCTTTTAAACCATGTGGCTGGGCTTGATTGATTGGCAAGTTGTAACTGCGTTCAGCTTTTGAGTATTTTACCCAGGCACTGTTTTTGTAATGTGTGTCTCACCAGCATTGAAGTGGTTAACGAGGATGTGTTTTGTTTCTCCATCTCCTCCACTATGAGCTCCATCTCCCTTCCAGAAAAATTCATTTTCTTTTTCTGGCCTGAATTGTCATTTGATTTGAAATTTTAAAACAATTAATGTACGTAGTATACTGTAGGATAGCGGGGACTAGGGTTGCATAGAAACACACTGTTGTTGTTCAGCAGCTAACTCGTATTCATCCTCTATGCTCCGATACATTCACTTAAGTAATGTCTTCTTCCTACACACGCCCACCTTTCACCTTCCCTGGCAGGTCTGTCTGTGCATGCTACAAACTATGGACTGCAAAGTCACTAATGGAACAGAGTTACTACACACATATATATATATATATAAATAGTAGGTTTTACTCAATGGAGCAGCACAGTGTAATGGCTTCCAGAATTGGCTTCTTCCTCCTGCAAGCAATGTTTACATTTGCAAAGCATCACTGCAAAGCACTGCATTGCTATTTCTTCAGTTCCCAAGGCTAGCTCTCTGTAGTACTCTGTAGCTATTTGTTAGTTGCCCCACCTCTCTCAGAACCTCAGGTTGAATGAATCAAGTATGTCATGCAGAAGTTCAGCTACACAATCTGTAGCTTGTACAACACAGGCCCCTTGTTTTCGAAACACCAAGTTAAACTGGGTTAGTGTTAGGATGGAAAAAGGCATTGTAACGGGATAACGTCAGGCCCCAGATGTTATCGGCAGGAATGGGACTCAGACAGAAAGCTGCAGTTGAAACTGCTGGTGTGCATGTTTATTAACAAGGGTCAAAATAAAAGGTTAAGCAAAAACAATTTGGCTGTCAGGCGGGGCATTCGCCTTCACTGACTCCATAACACAGTACAGACACAACTCACCAGCACTCTCAAACACCAACCCCTAAGTATTTCTTCCCTATATATACCATGTGGCTGGAGCCTAATTAATCATCAATCATTCAATTAGGGCTCCAGCCACATTCTCACATGTTTTCTGGCAAAATAATTTTAACCCCCTCCTGCCAACCCTATATTCCCACAGAAATATACAATTTGAGCTTTCACCCTGCCACAGGCATACATTCTCATCATTGGGTCTTTCAGCTTGTCCAGTAGTATAGTCTTGGACTTGTGCTTGTCACTCACACTCAGTAGGAAAGGGGTGCTGGTCATTGGCCATGAGATGGTTCTGTCCCTTCCCCAGAGAAAGCCAGTGGGTGGGGAATGTTTCTGGACTTTCTCCTGGGCAGCATTACAGAAGTCCTGGAACTTCTTTAAATCTTCTCTACGCTTCAGGCTCTCTATCAAAATAATGATACATGTGTGGCAGGGTGAAAGCCCTGCCCGTGCACATGTGTGTGTTTGTGTGGGGAATATTAGGTTGGCAGGGAGGGGTTAAATTTCTCCCTGTCAAAACATGTGGGAATGTGGCTGGAGCTGACACTCCGTGAGAAGAGTTTCACATCAAATTTAATCAAACTGTTAATCAAGAAATTTGCTTCAGCTCTTGATTTGGCATCAAATTGCTCAGTTCCATTTTTTATTACCATCAGTGCCTTTTGAGGGATTCTGAACCGTTTTCCTTCAAAGCAGAGGTAGCAAAGCCATCAAAAACATGCACAAGGGCAACTTCTCGTGCCCACCATCTAGTTTTGCCAATCTTCTGTAATCGAAGAAGACTCTCACTCCCAACAGCACCAGATTCCTTCAATGCTTTCTTCCACAAATTCATTCTTTTGTAAGAGTCTGAAGAGAATGTTGCTAAACTTTCAAGTAACCCAAACAGACTTGCAGCACTTGTAGAGGCAGTAGCAGCCTGGGTTAAAGTCAGGTTCAGTACATGACTACAGCAGTGAGAGAATTGAATTGGGTGCCTCTTTCTTCATTAGTTTTTGAAGTCCAGTTTTTGCTCAACTCATAGTAGGCGCACCATCATAGGCATGGCTGACAATTTTAACTGATTGTCAGAGTTTTTCTAATTCTGCTTTTATTAAGTTATACAAGTCCTGAGACTTGAAGTAGTAATAGGCAAAACGCTAAGTAATCGTTCCTTCACAGAACTCTCCTTTAGATATCTTGCATTATTATTATTTGTTTATTTAGCAGACGCCTTTATCCAAGGCGACTTACAGAGACTAGGGTGTGTGAACTACGCATCAGCTGCAGAGTCAGTTACAATTACGTCTCACCCGAAAGACGGAGCACAAGGAGGTTAAGTGACTTGCTCAGGGTCACACAATGAGTCAGTAGCTGAGGTGGGATTTGAACTGGGGACCTCCTGGTTACAATCCCTTTTCTTTAACCACTGGACCACACAGCCAATGAAAGCTGATCAGTTACTCCTTGTGATGAATCTACCATTAGGCTGCAGTAATCTGCTGCTTTTATTTCTTCAACTATTGACTCCTGAATAATCAGACAGATAATACCAGTATGTTGTTAAATGTTGTCCTGTACAGGAATGTCACAAGTGAACCTCGTCCTCCACCTTTTCCATGCATGGATTTCTTGCGGGGTTTTTTTTGCCGGCAATGCTCATCCTTAAATGATTATCTAACAATGGATCAAATTTTGACCATGACAGAAGCAGTTCAAAAATTACCATGATTTGTTTCTGAATTTTCAAGTGTTTAAGCTTCTTCTATCCAATGGGCTCTGTACCGTATATCTTGTCTTCCAATGTACAGAACTGCTTCAATGATTCTGCTCAGAAAAAGTCGTCTTTCTTTTACTTGATGATGATGTAGCTCTGCCAGTTCTTTATTAATTTTACATTCAGTATTTTTCTCATTTCTAGCTACCAAATACACAGCAACAGTTCTTGAATGGCAACTATTTTTACATAAACACTTTTCACTGAAACAATGGAACCACTAAAACTGTGTCGATCACTATTGCAGGCAGGGTTACTATCTACATGCAGGCAGCATTGACCTATTTCATTTAGAGCAGAAAGTGAGGGAGATGACAAATCCGTACATACACATATTGGCTCTTCTGTTGAAGACTGACTAGGTTTACAAAACAAAAGCTTCCTCTGTGTACTGTCTTCTCCTGATTTTCATCAGTTGTTTCCTTTTACTTCTCTAAATATCTCCCATCCAGATGCCCTCTTTTTCCAAGATTCAAAATCTCCTTTTCTTTAGACATTTTTTCCAGCAGAAGTGCAAAACCGTAAATGCAAAATCACAGAGCGCAAATACTGAAATCAAGCCAAAAAACTAAACATAAATCTGTCCTTTTAAAAAGTGTATAAATAATAATTTGAACTCAGTATTTCTCTAAATACACACATAAAAAGATGGGAACATTTTGTATAACAGCCTACTGGCATTTACATTACATGCGAGTGCCAAGATTATACAATGATTACCAGTCAGTACTTCATTTGATACCTATGGAAACCAATTCTAGCACTTATCATAAGCACCTGTAGAATAAAGAGATTTTGTATAAAATTAAGGGCTATTATATCATCATCCAAGGCAACTTACAGAGACTAGGGTGTGTGAACTATGCATCAGCTGTAGAGTCACGTACAACAACATCTCACCCAAAAGAAGGAGCACAAGGAGGTTGCAGCAGTGTGTGGAGTAGTGGTTTAGGCTCTGGACTCTTGACCGAGGGTCGTGGGTTCAATCCCAGGTTGGGGACACTGCTCTGTACCCTTGAGCAAGGTACTTTACCTAGATTGCTCCAGTAAAAACTCAAATGTATAAATGGGTAACTGTATGTAAAAAGAATGTGATATCTTGTAACAATTGTAAGTCGTCCTGGATAAGGGCATCTGCTAAGAAATAAATAACAATAATAAAATAATAAGTGACTTGCTCAGGGTCACACACAGTGAGTCAGTGGCTGAGCTGGTATTTGAACAGGGGCCCTCCTGGTTACAAGCCATTTTCTTTAACCACTTATTATTATTATTATTATTATTATTATTATTTAGCCTCAAATCTTGTATACAGCCTTACCGACACGTTCAACCACAAGGTGGTAATGTGTGTACATCATCAATCAATGCTATATGTGGAATTAATACACAAACTAAAACACTATTTAATTGCTATCAAATAAAGCTAAAGTGTTTCTTTCTGTTCTTATATCAAAAATACACTTGTTAAAAAGGCAGCCTGACCCGCTTAAATTGTTACAGATCTCGAGTATTTAACAAAAAAAGAAAGAAAGCGTTACCAATGGCGCGTGCAAACTGATTAAGCAATCTTAACAAACAATACAAAAAACGCCTTTCAGGGCATTTTTGTAATAATAATAATAATACATTTTCCACGTATCAATATTATTAAGAGTTCAATGTATACTATCCTGCTCTCGCTCAGTTGTAGGGAAGAGCAAGGGAAGGGTTTGTTTTGGGTGTGTTTCACAGGCTGTATTAAAATGATCCTACAGACTTAATTAGTCAGCATGAAATGTTGGATTTTCAATACCACCGTCATCCAAAACAACCAACTGCAAAACCAAACAATTTGCTAAAATAAGTAAAATATTTTAAAAATAAAAACATTATGATCTGATGGGCCATATTCATAAAACGGTTACCTCTAGCTCTAGGCCACTTTTTTTTTTAAACATACGAAGTTGGTTGTTTCGCTTTTTCATAAAAAGTACAGTAAACACATGGTGGCGGAAAAGGCTTCATGAATATGGCCCGATATATATTTTCCGAGATGTATTTTATTAATTCCAGTTACTGTGGGGGAAAAAAGTAATAAGTACATAAATACTGAACAAGAGAATGTTCTGCTCGGTCCCGAGATTCATGAGATACGCCTTTTTTTTATTTTTATCGGCTTGTCTTGGCTCCTTTCGTTCCCACTCGGCCATTGAATGGTTTTCTCTGCTTTTTCCGTTGAAAAACCGACTTTTTTGCGTTTTTTGCGTTTTTTGGATGATGTCGGACAGGGTCCGACAAAGGACCTGATGGGAATAATTGCAATGTCGGACCCAGTCCGACAATGGACCGCAAAGGGTTAACCCTGGATCGGACCAGGGCTCTGAACATGGCCCCACAGTCAAAGAGACCTTCCCCGGTCATCTTACGCTTCCTAGTCTTGTAAATGGCTAGTTTACCAAGAGCCAGGAGCAGATTCATGAGGAGGTCCCTCTTCCTGGAGGAGCCACGAACAGGGTGCCCAAAAATAAAAAGGGTGGGAGAAAAATGCAGCCAGAACTGCAGCAGGATGTTCTTAAGTAGAATGAAGAACGGCTGCAGCCTGTGAACTACCGACTCGGACTGACCGTAGAAAGGGCATGCGGCGTCCGAGTCGGTTAAGTGACGCAGGATCTCTCCTGACGCGAGAGCTCCGTGCAGCACCCTCCATCCCAAGTCCCCAGCTCCTCTGGGGACCAGCGGGGAGTACAGGGCCTCCCACTGGGGACTCTCGCCCTCCGGGGGTTGGAGGGGCTCCAGCCAAGTGGTGTCTCGGCGGGAGACGAGGGCGAGGATGTGGAGGGTGTGGAGCGAAGTGGGAGTCATCGCGTACAGGGTCCTCCTCGAAGCGGATCAGAGTTGGGTCGAGGAGAATTGCGACATCCTGCTCAGGTGGTTCTCGAGGGGAGGCCGAGGGGGGGGCCGCCTGCTCCTTGGGTTTGATCAGCAGGACCGGAGAGCCGGGGGTAGGGAGGGAAGGTGGCTCCCCGTTCCTGAGGACCCCCTCGAAAAACCTGACAGAGTCTGTGTGCAACGCTACTTTGCACTCCCGGATCGCTCGGGCGGGCCGTCCCTGACGGTCCCCGAGCCACCCTGGCAACCAGCGACTCGGGAGTCAGCCACTCCGAGCGCTCGCGATCCAGGAGATCCCAGACTCTGGTCATCTTGGCCGAGATCAGCGCACTCCACACCGAGGGGAACCCCAACGCCTGCGCACCTAGGTGGGGGTTGTGCAGCAGGGGCTCCAGAAGGAGTCCTTCGCCCTCTGTCGTAGAAAGGGCATGCGGCGTCCGAGTCGGTTAAGTGACGCAGGATCTCTCCTGACGCGAGAGCTCCGTGCAGCACCCTCCATCCCAAGTCCCCAGCTCCTCTGGGGACCAGCGGGGAGTACAGGGCCTCCCACTGGGGACTCTCGCCCTCCGGGGGTTGGAGGGGCTCCAGCCAAGTGGTGTCTCGGCCGACGTTGAACATGCACCGGGTCTTGAGCAGGTCCTGGTAAAAGACCGGCAGCTCGGGGAGACGGATTCCGCGGAGGTCGATCCAGAACAGCTGCCGGTCATAGCCCAGGTCGTGCAGCTGGCGCAGGAGGAGGGACTCCAGCATGCACCACTGCGGGGCCGGGTCTGCGTACAGGTATCTCTGCAGGGTCTGGAGGTGGAAGGCGTGCATCTGGCTCCTGATGCACACCAACCCTTGCCCTCCCTTGGCCAGAGGGAGACACAGAACCCCCGCAGAGACCCAGTGCTTTCGGGCACAGAAGTCGTCCGTCAGGACGGTGAGTCTATGCCAAAGCATCGATGCCACCAGCTGGTTGATCACCAGAGCCCTGCCCCTGAAGGACTGCAGTTTCAACAGACCCGACCATGACCTCAGTCTAGCAACAACTTTGTCGTCTAACTCCACCCAGTTGGCTGCGACCGAGGTCTCCGCGGGGCTCAGGTGGACTCCCAGGTACTTGAAGCTGTCCGCGCTCCACTGGATTTGCTGGAGCGTGACGGGGAGGGAGACCTACCAACAACCCGGAGTACTTGTTCCAGTTGATCCTGGCAGAGGAAGCGGCAGAGTAGACGCTCTGGCAGCTCCGCATCCTCTCTAGGTCAACTGGATCGGAGGCCACCAGGAGCAAGTCGTAGGCGTAAGCTGACAGGACCAGCCTTGTGTCCGACGCGCCGAGCGCCAACCCTGCAAGCCTCCTGTGAAGGAGGCAGAGGAAGGGCTCGATGCACAGCGTGTACAGTTGTCTGGACAGAGGGCAGACCTGAAGTACTCCTCTCCTGAACGTGAGGGGCGCAGTCAGGGACCAGTTGACCTTCAACAGGCACTCAGCACGGACTTGAGCATCAGGAAGGCGGCCTTGGCCACGATTTTGTAGTCCGTGCACAGCAGCGAGACCGGGCGCCTGTTCTTAAGGCAGCGAAAATCCCCCTTCTTGGGCAGCAGTGTGATGACCGCCCACCTCATCGAAAGAGGCATCTCCCCGGTCTAGTAGGCTTCCGCCAGGACCCGCTCAAAGGCGGGCCCCAGGAAGTCCCAAAAATTTTTGAAGAACTCCACGGTCAACCCGTCGATGCTCGGCGATGTGTTGTAGGGCATCTGACTGAGGGCGTCAGAGCTCGGCCAGGGTCAGTTGGCCCTCAAACTCATCCCGGATGCCCTCGCGGACCGTGGGAAGCCCGTCCCACAGAACCCTGCACGCGTCAGAGTTGATGGGATCCGGAGAGAAGAGGGCAGAGTAGAAGGCCCTGGCCCTCTAGTTCACGCTCTCCGGATCCGTGAGAAGGGAGCCGTCGTCCGCCAGGAGGCAGGTGATGGTCTTTCGGTCCCCCTTCTTTTTCTCCAACATGTAGAAGTGTGTGCCGCAATCCATCTCCCGGAGGAACTGGACCCACGAGCGCACAAACGCTGGAGTTGCAGGTCCCACAAGGTGCTCTTCTTCTCTTCGTACGCACTCTGCTCGAGTTGGCCCCCGTGAGCCAGGCGGCTCTCCAGATCGAGCAGCTCCCTTTCCAGCCGCTCAATCCGCGAGTCCCTCCGCCTGCTCGTGCCCATCGTGTACTCCTGACAGAGGATCTTGATCTGTGCTTTCCCCACGTCCCACCACTGACGCCACGTGGGGAAGCGAGATCGCCTGCCGTGCCTGACTGCCCAAAAGTCCCGGAAAGACCGCTCAAAGCGCTCGATCTCCAACAGGCTGTTGTTAAAGTGCCAGTAGGCAGCGGCGTGCCTAGCTGGCACCTGGGCCACCATCACGGCCACCAGGTTGTGGTCCGTGAATGGCGCCGGCCTGATGTCGGAGGAGCAAATGCAATGAGCGTGGTTCCGCGACAAGTAGAACCTGTCGATCCGGGACTGAGACACCCGCCCCTCCCTCACCCTGGTGTAGGTGAAGGCCGAGGCGTCCAGGTGTTGCCACCGCCAGATATCGACCAGAGAGAGCCGAGCGATCAGCTCTCTCAGCACTGCCGACGAGAGCGGGTAGGGTTCGCGCCCCACCCAGTCCACGGCCTCGAGGGTGCAGTTGAAATCCCCCCCCCCCCGAGGACCACAAGCTCATCGGCGCTGATGGTGTTCATGTAGGTCGACATCCGGCAGAAAAACTAAACCCTTGCCGGACCCGAGGACGGAGCGTACTCGTTCACCAGGTGAACGGTAGCGTCCCCGTCCCGGATCCTGTGTGTTGACCACATCGAGCACCGTGGGAACAAAGGACCTGGAGAAGAGCGTCGCCCCCCCGGAGTAACCCCCTTTTTCAGGAAGAAGATTATCTGGGCCCTGCGGAAATGATCCTTGTATCCGTTAAAGTTCATGGTCCCGATGCGATACATGATCCTCTGTCAGGGTTAGTTGGTGACACTGACGGGAGATCCTGAGATCTCCCGAAGTTCACCAACTGGTCGTGGAGCTTTCGGGCACGTATGTGCACGCTCATGCCCAAAGTCTTGTTGGAGTGACTGGCCCTAAGGAAGGATCTCACAGAGTTTAAGATCCTCTGGAAATCCCTCCATTTGTCCAGGGCCAGCTGTACCTTGTCCCTGCGGTGGATGGTGGCCTCCAAGAAATCCAGGAGCTCCGCCGCAGGGATGTCCGGAGAAGGGGCGGACAGTCTCTCCAAGCCCATGCTACATGAGATGGAGAAGCACAATGCACTCACGTTGGTGAGTGAGCTTGTTGCGTCTTATTTTTATTTTTACCGACTCTCCCTGCGCCCCACCCCCAGGGGACGCAGCTGGAGAGACCGGTGGATGGACCCTCGCGGGGACTGTCTGCACCGTGGATTTCGGGGGCACAGACGGCCGCTTGTCGCTCGTCCCCGGTCTGGGTCCCTCTTTCGAGGGCCAAGGCACGGTCTCAGGCCCGTCCTCAGTCCTCAGAGGGAGGGGATCCACCCTCTCGGGTCCTTCCCCTCCCTCTGCGGCAGTCACTGGACCGTGCTCCGTCATCACCGCGGAGCCCGGGGTCACCTCAGGCGATGTTTCAATTCAATCCCCCCCCCCCCCGACGGAGCCCTCGTCGCCACCAGAATTGGAAGCCTGAGACGGTTGTTCTTTCAGGGGCTCCTCCCGCGCCCCCTCGGTGACCTTGATTGAAACTGGCCTCTCGGTGGTGGGTTGGGGACCAGTTTCTTGGCCCCGTTGCACGTTGGGGAGGGGATCTACCTCGAGGGCACCACCTTTTGCCCTATCCGGTTCTGCCTCGGGAATTTTCTGCATCCCCCACTGCGGCAGCACAAGGGCCGGAACCCCCGTCGCCGCAGGAGAGGGAAGTCTGAGGCAGCTCTTTTTCTGGGGTGGTTCTCCCCGCCCCTCCGCCTGCATGGGCTCTGCGTTGTCTGCGGAGCCTGCTTCTGCCTCAGGGACCGAGACTGTCTCCTCGCCGGAGACGGGAGCCCGAGGCAGCTCTTTTTCTGGAGATGGTTTATCTCCCCCCTCCGGCCCTTCAGCGGGGGTCGCCTGCATGGGATCTGCGTTGTCTGCGGAGCCCACGCCTGCCTCAGGAGCTGGTTCTGCCAACCCCTCCTCGGCAACACAGTGTTCTGGACTCGTGTCGCTACCGGAGGGGGGCGGTGCCTGAGGCAGGTGCTCTTTTGGGGGCCCCTCCTGTGCCCCCTCGGCTGGCCCCTCGATGGTAGAGTCGGGGCCGGCTTCCCAGGTCTCTTGTGTAACGAGGAGGGGATCTACCTGAAGGGCTTCCTCTGCCCTCTGAGGTTCCTCCACTCCCTTCAGCCCCTCAGTGGGGGCCTCTTCCATGGGCTCTGCTTCCTCTGCGGAGCCCTGGACCACCTCGGGAGATGGGTATTTTTCACCCTCTGTGGCAGCATGAGGGCCGGGGTCCTCGTTGCCGGTAGAGGGGGGACGCCGAGGTCTTCCTTTTGCCCATTAAGCTACCGGAGGCGGTCCCCTGCCTTGTCAGGGCGATGGGGAATTCACCTCCGGTAGCGTCTCTCTCCTCACCCCCGGGGATGAGGTGTTTTGTGTTTCGGGCGGCTTTGCCAGGGGGTTCTGGCGAGGGAGTCTCCTTTTCACGGATTCCCCCTGACCCACTGCTAGATGGTGCGGTGGTGGGCTTTGTTGCCCCCTGCTTGGCCTCCCCGGTGGACCTGGCCGCCGCCTTCTTTTTCCTGCAGGCGGCCTTCTCCCCCGGCGCGCTTTCGGGAGGCGCGGAGGGTCTGGCCGCTTCTGGGGCCTTCTCTCCCTCCCGGATGTTACTGGGAGGGGGGGGCGGGTACTTTTTTGCCCCCCTCTGCGGGCCTCTTTGAGGGCCCCAGGGGCGAGGTGGACTTGGAGGGGCGCAGGTGGCTTTGCACCTTGCTGGAGCTTGGGGCACCTCTTTTTCTGGTGCCCCAGCTCTCTGCAGTGGTAGCACTGCACCTCCTCCGAGGAATAAAAAATGACATACTTGGTCCCCTCGAAGGGGACCACAAAACTGCCCTCCGCCACTTCCCGACCGGCCAGGTGGATGGCCACCTGGCGGCGGAAAGATAGAACGTGGCAGAGGGGCTGATCTTTGCAGCCCAGGGGGAGGGGGTGGATGGATGTTTTAATCTCCCCCGAGGCTTGCAAGTGGGGCCTGAGCAGGTCGTCCTTCAAAAAAGGTGGGACGTTTGACAGGACAACCCTTGTGCCCAGGACCGCGAGCGGTTCGACGGGGATAAAAATCCCGCCACCGCGAGATCCCTCTCAATTGCCGCGTTCGCAGCGGCCTCAGATTTTAAGAAGACGACGGCCTTGCCATACATCTTGGAGGCCGGCACGATGGCCGATGACCTCACCACCTTGGCCATGGCTTTGACAAAGCCCTCAATCGAGAGTCCTTCAGGAGGCACCTGACCCCATGCCTCCTGGTAATATTTTTGAAAGAGGCTGGTGGCAGAAAATGCTTCATGAATATGGCCCGATATATATTTTCTGAGATGTATTTTAGTAGTTCCAGTTACTGGGAGGAAAAAAGGTAGTAAGTATATAAATATTGAACAAGATAATGTTCTGATTGGTCCCAACTTTCAGGTTCCTTGTAACAAGAAGACCATGACAAAACACCACTACATGAGACCCAAAAACACCGTCGAGGTCTCTGCCTGTCTGCTCTCAAAATCAAACCCACCAAATTGAGTAAAATGATACTATCAAACTTCACGATCTGATCATTGGATCGTCCGAATATTTATTTTTTGCACTCTCATTACACTATTCAGTCTGCAATGCAATGCACGTTATTTCCCGCCACAAAAAAAAAAACACAGGCCAGGATGCAAATAGCATCCTGGGCCAGTCCACCCCTGGTCACTACTTATCTTTTGGAGTTTGCTAAATAATAATTTAAAAAAAAAAAAAAGATCTGTATCTATTTATATTTTGCAATTTTTTTAGTGCTAGGACAAACATGTTCGGATATTCGTTCAAGATTTAGATATTTAGATTTAGATACATTATATGTAATGCTGTATAAAAGCTGAAAAATATACCAAAAATAAGAAAGGACTTACTTTACCATTGTGAATTAACTACAAAACAAAGAAATCAATACAGTAGTTAAATCTTTGTTTTTACTTGAAATGCACACAAGTAGACAATGCATTTTTTTAAATAATCCCTGCCATTGTTGTGTCTTCACAGTAAACACGAAGTGGCCATAGACACATTTTCATAAAATTAGTTTTTAACTTGAATAAACACTTCAAATAAAATAAACGTGAAAAAGAGGACATTGTACAATGAATGTGCCTTTGAATGTTCCGTAGATAAACTTGTTACCCAACATGTTAGCTCATTTGATGGCACAGATTCATGTTAAATTGTGATCCATAGTGTGTGCCAAGTTAAAAAGCTATATACCGTATTCCTTTTGAATTTAAGACACCCTTTTTTTAACCATGTTTTGCTTCTCAAAAATAGGCTTCATCTTAAATTCGAGTACAGTAGCGATGCACGTATTAAAAATCACCAACAAAAGATGTGACTACCAGAGTACACAAGCAGCAACATGACTTGCTGCCGAGAAAAGATGAACCAAAGCGTTACTGCCCGATTTCAAATCATCCATGACATACAGGCAGCCATTTTCAAAGAAGCGTCATTAGCTTCCTGAGGAATTCGAAAGGAAGCTTTTACTATTTCAGCATCTCTAACAAACAGTACCAACTTGGACAGATTGGAAATGTAGTGACACTTGGTGCTTCCCTTACTGAGCTAAGCTAAGGGGCCCTATAACTGAATGCTCTACCACCTGTGTTTTATTTCTTTTTTTTTAATTTGAGGGGCAGTAAACAACCTGGAATTCTGTGATCTGAGTGGGCATCTAGGAATATATGGTATTAAAGGATAAATAGTGGAAGGAAATTTAATGGCTTACAAGTTCAAAGCAACACCTTAATATCTATCCTGAATCAGACCAGAGATGCTAGCATGCTAGCATGTGATCTCACCTGAGTCCCGGTTAAAATTCTAGCTGCAGCATTTTGTAGAAGTTGCAGTCGAGATATAAGATTGCTATGAGTACCAGAGAATAGGGCATTACAATAATTAATTCTAGAAGATACAAAAGCATGCATCAATCTCTCAGTATCTGAAGAATACTTCTCAATTTGGCAATATTTCTTAGATCATAAAAATACATTTTAGTAATATTTGTGGTGTGTGTCTCAAAAGAAATATTTGGGTCGACGATAACACCCACATTTCTCATTTCATTTACAAGTTCATAAGAGAAGCCACCAAGGAGTAAATCAAACATTGCTTTGTTGTTTGAGATCCCAAATTCATCACTTCTGTTTTATCTGAGTTTAGCATTAAAAAGTTTTCAAGCATCGATTTTTTTTTTTATGTTAGCAAGGCAGGCACTCAAAATATTTACATCCGAGGCCCGTATCGGAGGATAACATCATTAACCAGTCTAATAAGTGCTGTCTCGTGCTATGATAAGGCCGAAACCCAGACTGAAATTTCTCATATATGTTATGAACTGCAAGATGTGTTAAGTTGCTCGGTAACTACTCTTTCTAAAACTTTAGACAGAAATGGAAGATTTGAAATAGGCCTGTAGTTATTAAGAACATTGTGATCTAAGGTAGATTTCTTGAGCAGTGGCTTTGCTGTTGCAGTCTTGAAACAGTAGGGAACAATGCCTGATAAAAAGGGAGCTATTAACAATATTTAATGCTATGGTATTTATTTTGGAGAATACTTCTTTAAAAAGTGGAGTAGGGATAGGATCTAACGCACATGGAGTGGATTTCATCTTCTTAACTATGTCAGCCAGATCCATTTGACTAATCGAAACAAATTGATAAAAAATTTGGATTGGTGTAGTGCGACCGAAGGTAAAAGTAGCAGTTTTATGACACATCTAAATGTGGTATGTTGAATATGTAATTCCTAATGTCAATACCTTTTTTGTTAGGGAGTGTTTGATTGGACAGACTCTAGAGGAGGATTAGTTAATTAGCTATAGACTGAAATAGAAATTTAGGATTATTCTTGTTTATTTCAATGAGATTTGAATAATACGCTGATCTTGCTGAGGATAGTGCAGCCCTACATTTCAAAATATTATCTTTCCGCTAATTCTGCTGGAGACAGTCCAGTGGTTTCGTGGGTGGCAGTGTTAATTGCGAACCTGAACTCAGGCAGCCAGTCGTCCCAACGCTGATGATTATCCCCCACATAGGATGCTATCATCATCTTGATGGTTCGGTTGGCCCTGGGATGATATGTGGTAATCAGTTTCTGAGTTACCCCCCAGGACTGGCATATTTCTTTCAGTAACTGGCTGGTAAATTGTGGGCCCCTATCCGATACTAGATACCGAGGTGTTCCCCATCGGGTAAAGATTTCTTGTATCAGGATCCGAGCGATGGTTAGAGTTTTACCATTCCGAAGAGGAAATAACTCAACCCACTTGGAATAGTAATCGATAACAACTAACAGAAAGCTGTTCCCTTTTTTGCTTTGTGGAAAAAGACCCATCAAATCCACGGCAAGTTTTTCGCCAGGTGCCTTTACTATGGTGGATTGCATCAAACCTGGGGTTTTCTGATTAGTTGGTTTGTATCTCTGACACGTACTACACTCCTTCACATACTTCCAGGTGCCTTTATGTATGTGGGGCCACCAAGCGACTTGCAAGACTCTGCACAAAGTCTTCATTCACCCAAGATGTCCGCCCAGCGGGTTATCGTGGAAGTAGTGTAGAAAAGATGGTACCAATACAGTTGGAACTACCAATTGAAATTGATAACCATCACGATCAGGAACACGTCTATACACCAAACCTTGCTGCTGGACAAAAGTAATGTGAACTGCCTTTGCCAATGAGGGCGTCTTCTGGTCACCCAGCAACTCGCCAATTGTGGATTGGGCGACGGCTATTTCTTCCAGCGAAGCAGGTAAATCAGTACTGTAATTGTTCGTCTTAGCTACACAGACAGCAATCGTTGCCACTGGGGAAACAGGCGCTCTGGACAATGCATATGGGACCATATTCATACTGCCTTTCCTGTATAATACAGTGAAGGAAAAAGGCTGGAGCCTCAAAGTCCAACGAGTTAACCTGGAAGAGGTTTTAGGTCAATTAAAAACCAAGGTAAGAGCAGCATGGTCAGTCACTGCATAAAATTGGACTCCTTCCAGGTAATGACGCCACTTCTCAATAGCCCAAACAACCGCTAAACATTCCTTTTCAGTGGTAGAATAGTTTCTCAGCACTGTTGAGTACCCTGGAAGCATAAGCAATAGCATGCTCCGCTTCACCCTCTAGTTGGACGAGCACCGCTCAAAGCCCCACCTCACTAGCATCAGTGCACACACAAAGTCTTGTTTAGGTCAGGGTGAGACAACACTGGAGTATCCTGAAGAGCTTGTTTCAGTTGTTCCAGGCTATTCTGGTAGGCTGCCGACCACTCCCACTTGACATCCTTTTTCTTAACGTTTTTCATAGGTGCGGCCATGTCAGCGAACCGGGCGATAAACTTATGATACCACCCTGCCAACCCAAGGAAATGCTAGACTTTCTTCAAGTTGGTTGGCGTGGGATAATCTTGAATAGCCTGTAACTTATCTGGATTAACAGCAACTCCCTCTTTGGACACACGACATGACCCAGAAACTTCAGGGTGGATTTGAAGAAATTACATTTAGGCATGTTCAGGGTTAAATGTGCTTGGTGTAATTTCTGAAACACTCTTTCCAAGTCATGTAGATGTTGAGACTCGTTGGAAGAGTAGATGATAATATCATCAATATACACAAAGCAACACTGCCCTCTTAAACTTCCCAACACCTGGAAAACGCAGTTTTATCCTTTCATTTTCCATCCATGGTTACTTATCCAGAGCAAAGGTCCAGAGTGGTAAACACCACTGCTCCATTCAATGATTCCAGAATATCCCATGCCACAGGTCCATGACAAGCATCAAAAGGGGTCTTAAGGTTCAGCCGACGGTAGTCTACACAAAACTGGTAGCTTCCATCTGGCTTCGCTATTAACACCACTGGGGCAGTCCACAATGAAACAGAAGGTTCCACCACCTCATCCTCCAACATCTGGTGCAAGTGCTTCTGTATTATAGCCTTCTTCATGGGAGATGTACGATAGGCCCTACACCTCACAATAGTAGAGATGGAGTGAGTACACAGTGGTTTTGCCAAGACGAGAAGTACACACTGAAGGCTAAGCTTCAATAAGCTGTGCTAAACAGGGGTGTTCACTCCATGGAGAAGGTTCTGGACTGCAGGATTCCTTCACTACTGGAATCAAACCAGCTGGGGGCAGAGTTTTCTCAGGGACAGCCCAATACAAGCTTACCGGAAGAAGCTCAGGTCCACGACGAACAGTCCAGACATGTCCCCACTCTTCCTTCAGTAAGAAAGGATAATACTTATAGTCTAACTGTCCCTTGACCCCATATTGTCTTCTCTGTAGGTCAATCTGGGTATCAATTTTAAACAGAAAGTCCAAACCAAGAATCATCGGAAAGGCCAGCTGATGATCTTACATGATGTATGTATCAAGCATCCATATCTCATTGTGAAAATCAAAAGTAAGACAGGTCTTCCCTAGAGCTCGATGCGTTTGACAATGGGTAAGACAAAAGTTTGGTCATCACAAGGATAAACAGAGTCAGTGGTCTTTCTAATCTGCTGCCACAGGTGATGCTTTATAAGTGTAAAAGTACATCCAGTATCGAGTAATGCAGGAAAAGCTGTCCCTCTTATGCTTGTCTGCACTACTAACAAACTCAGCTTTGGAAGACTGGAGGGTGGCTCTTTAATCTGCTGCACATTCTGTATGACATAGACCTCAGCTGGTTTTCTTTGGGTCTTCTTACCTCCTTTGATGTCCGAGGAGGCTTTACTATTCACTTTGGTCCAGTATTCTTTTTGTTCACTCCAGTTCCTCTCAATCATGGTGCCTACACGGACTAAATCATGTACAGTATCAACAATGCCACGAAGACAACTGGCTAATTTAGGGTTACTGTTATTCAATATATGGCGTACTATCTCTGCCTCACAACAATCAGGCTTCCCTTTTAAGCATAAGGCACGATAATCATAAGTAAAGTCCCGTATACTCTTGCCTGGGGTCTTTACTCGAGCTTGCAGCTTGTCCTCCATAGTTGTAAAAAATCTGCTGGGAGAAAAGCTTTTAGAAACTCACACTTAAACTGTTTCCATTCTTGTATTCCCCACTTCTCTGCACTCCACCAACTTTTTGCAGAACCTTTCAATACAGAGGATAAGGTAGTCAATATTTCACTGTCCCGTAGCGGTTGCAAAGCCAAGAACTCATCACAGAGATCAAGATAAGCCATCGAATCATAACTCTCGTTTTCTCCTCCAAACTCCGGGAATTTAATTTTAATTGGTAGTTTTGGAGGTCTTGTATGACACTCGTGTTCCTCAGTAGAAGATATAAGGAAAAGATAAGATTTATTACTTATCCAGCCAATAGCAAAACAATATACAATTAACCCTCAGGTCTTATGTAAATAGTAATTAGTAAGTCTGGCAAACCCTGATAAAAGATAATCAAAATCCACTACAATAAAGGTAAATCTTATATTTAAAGATGTATATATATTTTTTGAAAAAAACAATACTATAAATATAACTGACTCAGAAAATACTATTGTATAATAATATAATAAACATCAAGACAATAATATCATGACCCAGGAGTATACTGACTAGATTGGCAGAGTTTGGATCCTTTAGATATTAACACCACCGAGAGAAAAACAACAATCACTCAAACAGATTTTAGAGATTTAAATCCCTTCTCCCAGCAATAAGCGTAACTAACAATTACAGGTTCGAGACCTAATATAATATCGTCCACTCAAGCACAGATAGCACAGAAAAAAAAAAATGTTCAAAACCAAAAAAAAACAGACTTAATCCAGAGATCAAACAAGAAAAAAAAACAATGACCCAAAAAAACAAAACAAAAAATGGCCATTCAAAATTATAATCCAATAGCAGCAGAAAGAAGAAAAAACAACCCAAAAAGGATTGATCTCACCCAATTCTACTGTTTGGGTCCACGGTGATGAAACTTCTTAATAGAGCTGCAATGTTCTTTTTAATCCATGCTTGAAAAAAAAAAAAAAAACAATAAAAATATAGAAACGGCTAGCAAAAACGAAAGTATCAAAGAAAAACAAAATATCGAACTTACTATTAAAGACAAAACAACAAACATTAGTAAAGCTGAGTAAAAGATAGTGTCCATGAAAAGACTGAATATCTAATCCTAAACAAAGGAAATTACATCTTGAAAATCAATAGACATTACTAAAACCCAGACTAATGAAATAGATAGAGAAAATAAACTTATCCAAAGGTTCCAAAAGAACGGCAAGTCCTGAGAGCACCAAATGAGAACAAGAACTCTCCTAAAAAGATTTTTCTACCATCTTTTAAATTACCTGGCAAGCCGAAAGGGACAGAATTGCAAAAAGCGTAGCAGTAATTCCAAGTGCAAAAATTAAGCAAGGCATTCTTATAGTCAAATAACTACTGCTAACCACATTATAATATATACTAAAATATATGAGAATTTCAAATAAAATACTTTACATATATATATATATATATATATATATATATATATATATATATATATATATATATATATATATATATATTAGCAATGGATGGTATTCAAAAGTATATTTAATTTGTTAGAATCATAGAATATAGAACATAGGAAGTAAAGAAGTAACCCGGCCAGGCCATCTGCAATTCAGGTATGAATTAAGCAGGTGTTGCGCTTATTGCAACACATTGTGTGACAGTCGTCACAAACTGAATAGGAATTTGGCTACAAACCACAAATGCCAAAATTTGGAATGATGAATAACTGTCCATATTCTCATTCTTAAGAGCAAATTCCTGACCAAAAATTGCAGCAATACCACCGCCTCGTCCTTATTATAAAATGAAAACCCATTCAGAGAAGCCTGTACTAGCGGGGCATTTTCATCCTGTTTCAACAACGTCTCAACCAAAGTTAAAATTTCTAAATTCAATTCCAAGATGAAGTCATTTATTAAGACAGATTTATTACCCAGAGATCTTGTATTTAATAAAGCTAAACGAATAGTTAATAAAGACGAATAGTTGTCGATACAGCGGTACATAAATTGTCACAGAGTGATGCTGTCTGGATTTTAATTAAGTTATCAGAATATTAGCCCCGGGAAGCCGCTGCAAATAGACACTACCTGAATAGAACAATTCAATTGTGAAGTTTGATCATATGGCTAAAATGTGTGAATAACTTCTCTTGGTAATAAATTCAGTCAAAGATTTTTAACACAATTCTATTTTTCGCCAATCTGATCGAACCCCTCCTATTTGGGTGCAAACCATCTTTCCTAAAGAACTCCGGTCTCTCCCAAAAACTATCCCAGTTATCAATGAAACCCAGATTCTCAGAGACACACCAATCTACCAGCAAGTTAAGAGAAAGCAGTCAATTTAAAAGCTTCACATCCCTTCCAGATGACAGGTAGAGGGCCTGAAACAATAATATTCATGCCTATTTATTTTATTTTATGAGAAAGTAATTTAAAATGAGCATTAAACCTATTTGTAATAGCAAGTTTCGGGGACAGAGATGAAGGTACCCTGACCTTCTGACAGCTACCCAGCAATCTCAGCCAACTGGGGGTGAGGAAGAGACACCTTGTTCAGGTCCCCACCTGGGTGTAGGTGGGCAAACAAGAGGTTAAAGAAATAGAAGCATGCTGAAAAAAGCATGTGCAGCAACGTTTTGTATTCACCGGGTGCTAAAGGCTCAAATAAATGTTAAAAATTAAATAAGCAAACGCCAAGCACTCACCAAATGTCAGCTATCAAGCTTGCGTCTTTATTATTAAAAAATATCATTTTTATAGAAACTGTAGAACAAGAGAATTCAAGCTCAGGCAGAAGTGTTGCGGCCACTGGCCTTCGTCAATGCAGTACAAACAAGAGGTGAAATAGGTGCCCCCGAATCCATCACACTGTCTACAGAACCCCATCTGTGCCTCCACTAGTGCCATTAGCAGGCCTTATTGTTATAATATTGTTAATGCTATAATCGATCATTTGCTCAGACTCATTTAATGTCTCTACTAAGGGAAGATTTGTGTTTTTCCAGTGAGAATATTGTATCTGTCAACTCTTGATTTAGATTTTTTACATAAAAATGTACTCACAAATGCAGTACAGCTAACAACTAAAATGCAGTACAGCTAACAACTATGAACATATTGCATGATTTGCATTGCATAGTACTGCTGCTGGGGGAAATGCAGGAGAGCAGGCCAGAAGAGCTTCTGTAGGGTAGTTGTTGAGCAAGAAAAAGCTAATTTGCAATAACATACATTTTCAAACAGCACATTTTGTTTCAAATTACAGTTTAAACAACGACGTTACCATACTGAAGTTATAAAACACCCAATTTAAAATCTGTACACATCTGTACAAGTTGAATAAAAAACCTGTTGATTTTAAAAATCAATAAAATAACCATTACCTGACTGATATAAGGGTGCCAAGCTAGGCTTTGCCTCAGCAAGCAATTTGCAGAGTACCGGCACTGATTGAAAGTCATTTTGAGATATTGTAAAATGATTTAGATATCTTTAAATGAACAGGAAGTCATTTTGAGATATCTTAAAGTAATATAACAATATCTCTAAATAACAGTTTGGTGCACCATGCTATCAAAACATTATTTAAACATTATTTAAAGGTATCTCAAATTATTTCAAAGATATCTGCAAATGATTTACAGATATCATCTCTAAATATTTCAATATATCTTAAAATGCAATTTTGAGATCTCCTAAATGATCATTTGGCTTGCCATAAATGCATAACTTCTACACTGACACAACATATATGGTGGTGTTGCTCACATACCAATTTTAACTCCTAGTTTCAAACATGGTGCAGTAAATGCTTTACCAGAAAGCTTCAGTAAAATATTCCCATTTTTATTTTATTTGAAAATGTCCTTTCTGGAATTATACCACACTGGAAGAGAAGTAAATATAGTCAATAAAATATAAACGACATACAACATTTGCAGTAGTCAAATGAGAGACTTATATTTAGATGCTAATTTGCAAACCCTAAGTTCTAAAACAGTGTGTCAATTCAAATAACGTGTGAAAATACATTAGCAGTGGGCTGAACTTGCCTTCACATTCTCTTTGACTGAGATCTGATTCTTCTGAAGTATCGTGAATCTTTCCATATTCAACACACTAAGCCGGAGGGGGTTTGTCAGAATGAACAGAAGACATTTCTTGGCACTCGTGCTGGGTAAGTACTTATACAGTGTATATGTGGAAAAATAATAATTCAAGTATTTATATATATTTAAAATATTGACATAGTACTTAAACTGATTACTGGCTTTACTTCAGACATTTAACAGTAAATCAAGAATAACCAAGCGCCTTTACCTATAAGCTTTCGTTAAATGTCCGAAAAGTAATATATTTCTTAATAATTCTGGACATTTACCACCTTACTTAGTAAATGTTGACAGTTACCTGTAAAACTAAGATTTACCAGATTCTGACTTTTACCATAACATATATACTAATAAAAGGGCTCAATGAGTAAGACCCATTAAGTACCGTTGTGGCCAAAAGATTCACATCACCTAGAATTTTAGGATTGAAACATATATATATTTATTTTAATTATGAGCATAATCTTTTATTTAACATCATGTAATCAAAGAAACTGCAAAATTCTACCGGAAGCCATAATAGTAGTATAATATTTCATGTGATTTCAAAAGGTTTGTCAGTTTTTCGTTAAGTATATGGAAAACTACAAAGCGGTATGTAATTCAATATGTTAACGTAACATTATTCAGCGACTTTATGAAGCAAAATTAAGTTAATTCTATAGGGTGATGTAAAACTTTTGGCCATAGCTGTGTTTTCACCAGAATTTCCCAAGCAGTTTTAAACTATTTTACACATACAACAAAAATTTTTACAAAACATGAACACACACACACATATATATATATATATATATATATATATATATATATATATATATATATATATATATTTTTTTTTTTTAAAACTTACAACTAGTCAACTTTGAATATTTTTACAAGGACTATCAGTAAACTGTTAGTGATTTTTGAAATAGGTTGCTTGAAAGATGAGCCACTGTGACAACATCAAGAGATAAGTTCCTAATAAGATCAATATATGACCCACAAGACAAAGGCAGCAGAGGTCACACTAGGTTATGGAGTTTTACAACCTTGCATTTATGGTACATGAGAGACAGTTAAATGACTATACCTCTTATGAAAGGCTAAGGCAGTGTGGGAAAACCAATAAAAAAGAATGCTTGGATATAAGTGAAGAATACAGGTCCAAGGAGGTTATGATGAGGCTGTGTAATGCACTGGTGAGACCACTCTGCTCTTAGAGTCCAAAACTGGTCACCACATTACCAACATGACATTGTGGCCCTGGGGAGAGAGTCCAGCGAGGAACAACCAGACTAATCCCAGAGCTTTAAGCAATGAACTGTGAAGATAGGCTGAAAGAACTAAATATATTTAGCCTTGAGCCAAGAAGAATTAGGGGGGTCCTGATTTGAAGTCTTTCAAATCTTGATAAAGTTAACCTTAACCTTTCATTTCCAACTGTGTCCTCTGGTCCTGGTTTCTGTGTTTAAGACAGGGGGTAGGAGACCATAGAGCTTGGTAATTGTAAAGGGAATTGGTAAAGTAGGTCTTTATAAAACAGGAAAGCTGTTTCATATCTTACTTTTCAATAATTCTCTGCACAGAGGATTACATAAGGTTTAAAAAGCTTGTATCCGAATTGATCATTTGCAGTGCTGTACATGCATTCTGAACAATCTGACCTCACTCAAGCAGGTTTTTGTGCTGTTTGACAGACCCGCCTCCTGCTGGGTGACCGGATACATTTCTTATAGTTATTTAAAAAGCTGAAAGTAAAATTCCCAAATTCAGAGTATTCATGAAAAATAATGAGAGAGTTGGCTTGCTCACTGCAATAGAAGGAACCTGCCACTCAAATACAGCTCCCTTGTCAGTAGAGGAGAATGGCACTCGGGTTAGCTGCTTCCCAAATGAATAGTGATAATCTAATTTCATTGCATCTCACTTGAATCACACATGAATGTATTTATTAATGTTTTTTAAATGTATTATGTATTGTATGTTTCCATGACCCGTGATCATTTTCTAAACATATACTAGTCTAGTACCAAATTCAGTATCTAGCAGCTGGATCCAAATTTATAAAATAAATAAATAAATACATACATACATACATACATTCGGTAAAATCGGCCTAACACGAAAATGTGACGAAAATGTTGATGTAAAGGAAGGTAAGCAAGCTGGGCTGAGCTAAGTGGGGTACTGAGGGGGGTGATGCTGGGACGCCAGAATCACTGTCGAGCCCTCTTAAGGTGTCGTGAGCTAGTCGACGAAACACCAAGGATGGAAGATGCCCACTTAAAGACCCCAGAGAAGTACGCTACTCAGCTCAGTCCAGACGGTTGTTATGCTGATGCGCTAGGGAGGCCGCACTGTGGTTGATCCGTGGAGCCAGCGTTGCAGCCGTTGTGTGTGTTGATGCGCCAGGGAGGCAAAATAGCCTGATCCCTGGAGCCAGCATTACACTTCAGCCATCAACACCAGGCAGAAGGATATCTACATCATCAGATGGAAGGAAACGCAGATGGATTAATTTACAGTAAAATAAGCTATGTCTTAGTTGGTATTTATCTTAGCAAGAGATGAGTCCATTATCAGCATGAAGTTTTAACACCAACTCTCATGTAATGGAAATCAATCATCCATTACAGAACAGTAAAATTGACTGCCAATTCTCAAGTAACAGCATGAATGTAAACACTGCAACCGTGCTTCATAATAGATCAGAGCTGCCCAAAACTGTTCTAATCCCAAAAAAGTACTGACACATAAAGGTCCAATACATTGAACAGGTATTGCTGTAACTTAGATAGGACGTGATACTGGTTCTTTAAAATTCTCATTGATCCCGATATAATACCAACATAATATCTTGATAAAACCTTAGCAGAAACTTTAGCAGTAGCAAATACTAAAAGATTTGTATGTATGTTTCTGACTTCACATTTCTACATATATTCCATAACTATAACATAACCAGCAATGGCAACACAAATGGATTTGTATCCTGATGTGGTACCATGGTACTGCAATGGATTAAAGGTTGTGTTTCTATGTATATGTAAAAAATATGACAGTTTGGTACCAATAGTGCCCTTGGGCTACCATTGCCTCTTAGATGACATTACAGAACCATAGTATTGTCATGGTCATGCCACAGATGCATTTCAAATGTATTTATTTAACCTGGAGAAGAACCCTTGAGATATACATCGCATTTACAAGAGGGTCCTGGCAGGAGAAAGCAGCAAGACATGATATTATAAAATCACTGGCAAAAGTAGACAAATCATTCAAACAGGACAAAAACACTTAAAACAATCATAAAAACAGTACTACAAAATAAAAGCACAGCAAACAGAACAATTCCAATGTACATGCTCCTGGTCACAGACAGTATTTACATCATTTGATCTTGGTGCACTGATAAAGTTGCATGTCTCTAATATAGATGTAAGGTAATTTTGAAGAATTTCCAGCATACACCTTATAAAATTAAATCTAAAAAATGACAGCCTTCTATTCTAGTCTGTGTCACCCTAAAGTTTAATAGAGAGTACAATGGTGCTGTTTGTAATTTGCATTCATTACCATTGAAGATCCGTGGGTCAAGGTTAATTCAAAGATCTGCATTATTGGGCTGGTTTCACAGACTCTAAGTAGCACTAATCATGGACTCACTAATGTTATCTGAGGTAAAGTAGTTCAATATGAAAGCAGGCGATGGTAATACAGATATCTGTAATTTTCCAAGTAGTCATAACAAAAACTGCATGTAAAGCAGACAGTACACATGCAAATGCTAAGTTAAGAAGCAAGCTGACTGTACAGGCCTAAAACAGAGAATGATGCGGGTCTGACATACATTATTATAGTCTCCATTACGGCATACAGATACTGTGATAATAGGAACAAATACAGAAATTATAAGGAAAGGCGTTTGCTCTTCATTTTATCCTAAACAAGTGGTTTCTGTGATTGGCAATACTAATACCACATTGAATGCTGTACCAGCCTTGGCAGTGGTACATGCATATGTTACACTTAAGCGATAGTGCCCATCGATGATGCCTGTACCGTGTGATAGCTGACCGTGACGGGAGTTATGCGTCCCGAACCGAAGGCGAGGGCACTAACAAAAGTCAAGGTAGAGGGGGCACTATCGAGAGAGCACTATCGCTATTAGAACGGTTTGTACCATTGTTTTCTTAAAAAAAAAATCTAAAACCTAGATTTACCTTGAACTTGTACTGATTCGTTGGGTACCTTTCCACTGAGTAAAGACGTTATAAGAAAATAGTCCTGAAGATTTTTTAAAATAAAGAACAAGGGTGACATACATATAAAAGTGAAAAACAATGAGTTTTTATTTAGTAAATTGATTCTTTTTTTTTTAATTAACTTGTTAGGGTTTTAAACCCCTATTTATAGTCAGGACATTGCCTGAGGAATGAACGGAGAAATTAATTACTGGACAGTCCATGTATGATATAGTCTGAACTACCAATACAATCTCTCATTAAATACCACTCTAAAATGCCTCCTAACTCACCATGTTCCTACCTTCAGCCAAAGCATTTTTCTCCTGAATCTATATATGAATGGAGCAATATTACTGAACTGTCCCCGTCTCACTTTATTATTGTTGAAAGATGCCGTGTCTGTGACCCCAGTCGAGCTGACAGTCTGTGATTGGCTCTCTGTAATTGCAGGTACAGGATTTGTTGCTTTCGTTGATGCAAAGTATTGATTGGCTAGTTTTGGTGGATGATAAAATTAATTTGGACCAATTGTGTCTTTGTTTAGTATTTACTGCCCAGTAGATGTGAACTACGCTAAAAAATACAGCAAGTCAAAAAAGAAAAAGCCAGCACTTGCGCCGATTGATTTTAAATTAGATTCATAGTTGGTTCTCAGAGGGCATCTACTGTCTATTAGAAAATGATTGAGTGCAAACAGCCAATCAGCTTCCAGATCTAGCTGGCTTCTATTTTGCATTGATGCCCGCTGGAACATTGAAGTGCTTAACTTAATTAAATTTTAAATCAATCTGCGCATATTTCTGACATTGGTCTAGAGACAAGGGAAATCATGTCTGTGACAGGGTACTGTAATGAAGGCTCAATTCGCAGCTTCTGGACAGCAAATCAACAGGAAAGACACGATTGGTCCACAATTCTGTCATCAGCTGGATCCAAACAACACCCTGCCTCAAAATCAGCAAGTCAAACTGCCAACCCTGTTTCAGTTCTTTCCGCACCAGCCAATCCACTCCCTGACAGCTTGAATGACGCCCCGCCTCCAACAACAAGTTTCGAGTCTGACTCTACACTACACGTAAGAAATAACCCACGACAGGGTGTGCGGTAAGACAATTAACCCTGGGTGCGTTGTGAGGCACGAGGCCGCAGGTCGAGTCCCTTCAACCACCCAGGAAGTGTGGAAATAATTGTCTTACCGCACACTTGGAGTGGATTATTTCGCTTAGAAAATGGCTACATTTTTTTTTTAATTATATAAACTTTTAAGGGAAAAAAAGAAATATATTATTTATCCTTCCACTGAGAAAAAAATAGTCTCTGAAGACCTGTTTGATTGTAACATATATTTTGTACTTTTTTTTATTTGCCATAAACATTACATTTAACATTGCCATTTATAGTAAGATTTTTGAGATGATGTGGCATTTGGGAATTGAAAGCAGACTAATTTCCCACATCTGAGGGAGGATTCATGGAACAGCCAAACACTGCGCTGCCCTGTTCAACAATTGTACAGTTAATTTATCTGGCAATGTCCAGATAAATTATAATACGGAAGAGTAAGACCCCAATAAATATATATGTTAGCCAAATAATAACAATAAAAAATGTTTTCTCTACGTGTGTCATTTTTCTATTCTAATTATGTTAAGGACTATTTTCCTCAGTGGGAGGTTACCCGGCGAAATATCAGAAGTTCAAGGTAAATATACATTTTAAAGTTCGACAGGCTCTATCACTTAGAGCCCGCTAGAGCTGGAAGCTCATTGGCTGACCGTACTGAATCATTTTCTAATTCATATTATAAAACTGATTGTTAGAATGCTGCATGCCGATTGGTCCGTCAGTGTTCCAAGCCGTTACTATATCCAGCAAAATGTCACGATTAGGAACTACTTAAGAACAACGGCAAGTCACTGCACCTGTGCTAACCACATATCACTACGCAACCAAAATCAAAGAAAACACCCTTCAAAATACCTGCTGTCATGGAAGATACTTAAGACATCTTCCAGTTTATATTAATATGCACTACGAACCAGTTTGCTATTTTAACAAGATGCTGTTTTGGTATTTTATTTGTAGTATATACCAGTCATTTTCTGTAACTTCGGTCCGATCGAGTTGTCAGATATTCAGTTTTATTTTCCTCCTTTTAATTGGTATCAGTCATTGTTTTGTGAAACTAACTCTTCATTCATTTTAAACTATGGATATTTTAATATTTTTTGACAGTATTTACATTACTACATGTGATGTCTTAACCATCTGACTCTCACTTTTCTTCACTCTTGCTTCTCCAAAAACAACTCGAAATGAAATTAATACCACAAAACAAACATATGGGGTTGTTAAATGTTTAAATGACTGGCTTTCTGAAAAAAAAAATACAATTTGACTTTAAATGAATGACCTAATAATTAATAAGCTTCACCCCAGCAAAGCATCTTAAACTCTGGTGCTGTTTGGTGTACGCCAATGGGTAGTGAATTACCCAGCAACAATGTTACGTAGAATATGCAGGAAGGCAGGCACCTCACAGATACACAACTAAGCAAGGTTTTTTTGATAATTATTTAAAGTCTTTATTAAAAAAAAATGAAACCTCAAAATGTTAATAAATCTTTAGAAACTACATAGATTTCTCCTTTTTTTATAAAACGCTTACAAATCTGTTTTATAAAAGCAATAAGGCACTTGAGGGCATGGGTTGTGCTGGATATTGTCACTTCTTGCTTGGTTGCAGGCACTCGACTGTGTCTCGTGGCTAACAACGCACCAAGAATTGACAATATCCAGCACAACTCATGTCCTCTCGTGCCTTATTGCTTAATTTTACCACATATCTGGTGAACCTCTTATCCAATTGTCATGAGACTTAATGTGGTAGAGTAGCGTTGCGGTCAAGTCTGGCCATTGTTTGTGCACGTTTATCAAATGACCAAAACAAACAAAAGGTTAAAACAAACCAAAGAGCACAGCTATCACTGCTAGACAAGGCACACAACCTGCTGCTGCTCCCCAGCCTTCTCCCTGAACTAACCTCCCCAGAACAAAGGAGCTGGCTCTTATTTTAAAGCATGTGGCTGGGCTTCATTGATCCTCAATTAATCAATTAAGCCCCAGCCACATTCTGCACATGGATTTTGCGGAGATGAGATTTTTTACCCCATCCTTGCCAAACTTAAATTCAAAATGATATAAACTTTATTTATACTCAAACATTATCTACATGGACAAGGCTTCTGCCCTGTCTTAGCTGATCCATATTTTTCCTGATTCGATGTTTGAATTAGCTCCAGTTTTGAAAATGAGCATTGGCCACAGCATTAGTCACTGGCAGTTTCAAATACAAAATGGGAAATGCAAACTGCAGACTCTTTTTTTGTCTGGAAATGTGTTGTCCTTATCTCTTCCGAATATGTACGTGTATAATAGGTTTGTAGTAAAGATATATGCAGACAAAAAATGTTTAGCAAATAATACAAGGATAGTACACCGCGCTTTCTTATGTCATGTTGTTTTTTTATTATTATTTGTGTCAGCAGAATCAGCAGAGCTGCACACACAGGAATGACATATTTTTGTATTATTATTTATTTATTACTTGTTTTTTAGGGGACCAAATGAGGCAGGCTGTGTTTTAAGACAACCTAAAAACTTCATGGAAACCCAGTTTAAGAAAGCTGTATGATACATTAAGTCACGCAAGGCAAAACTGGCACAAACATAGCCTCCCGTATTTTAATATGAATTAGTGTATTTGCATTTGGAACGAGAATTGCTCAGTCTAAAATAAAACTACACGGAAACACACACAACCCGAAACTACTACCAAAACTAGAGTGAGAAAAAGGTGAGACTTAGTTTTATTTTTCCGTGGAGATTACCCCGCTGTAATCCATATAAACCCAGGTCGTTTCCTCCTGTGGTTTTCTCTCCAATGTATTTTCCGAATTACTGGTACCTTTACATACATTTGTTGGTATGGTATTAAAATAGCATGTCAACGTTGGTGTTTTGTTTCACATATCTTCCTCACGACTGTGCTTGTTGTGTTTCTGCTTTTCAGTGTCGCACTCATACTTCCCAGGTGCTGCTTTATCAGACATTTACATGTTCTGAGAGAGGCTAGTTATTCACGTAGGCAAGAATGGAAGAGAGGAAAAGAAATTAAGTATGTAAATAATAACACGTAAATAGCATTCTGTGGTGTTGGAATGTAGTGCACAAATAAAGGATGTGGAAGCAGAATATATGTGCATCCTCAATGAAATCACTGCCAACACTTACCAGCCATTGTTTCACATTAACGGTACGTCTAAATAAACAATGATCTTTTATTGTAACATTCCTGTATAAATGACAGGTAAGAAAACACACCTTCAAGGGTCCCAGAGTGGCTCTCCAAAACAATCAGAGAAGCACAGTCACTATCCTTCACTGGGGATTCCAGAGGGAGCATCGCATTGGCTCTGGAGCTCCTGCGGATTGAAACCAGCAGGGACTCTCCTCATTGCGCTACAGCGCACCCTACTGGCCTGAGCTCAAACTGACACCTGCAGGGCTGTCCTTTGTCCTCCAGAGGCTGGTAGCTCGCTGACATCTGCTCTCAAGTTCCTGGGTGTAAAGAGGCATAACCTTCAGTTCTCCTGAGCTGTTGTGGGGAATTACTGTGGTGTGGCAACTTTACTGACTGTTATGCAAGAAAACCTGCTTGCATCGATGCTTCTTTTGCTGGAAGATCGGTGTGGCAAGAATCCACCACTAATTGAGTGTGAATCCATGGATGTTGCTGAAGAACTTGCAAGTTGTGTTAAGAGTTTCTAGATCGGTACAGAAACCTGAGTAGAATTGAATTTAAACAATCAGGATATTTGTGATACCCTAGTTTACCCACAAAGTTCAGTTCTGTATATGGGTAGTTGCTTTGCCAATTTTTCCAACTTCGTTTCTTGTTTTTTCAAAATACAGGTAAATTCAAGCTTACCCTTACTTTGTATATATATATTTCCCTTTACTTTGATTATTTTCTTCAGGCTCATATATGCAATTTTAACATTCAAATGATTAAATATCCCCCCTTAGAAAATGTAATCAAACTCTCTGGATAGGCATGGCGGTTTCAATGTTGCTTGGTCTGATGTAATGTCACAGTGATCACATGTAAATTGACCCCTTAGTGATCAGGTAGGCATGCACAAAACTCTACCATACCATACAGATTACTGACGCACACCTGACTTTGGTGCGAGGGCCTTCTACAGCACTTCTAAAATAACCAAAGAGCAGAACAAGAGGGCATAAATGGAAGCCGAGTATGTAAATGTAAGCCTGTGTGGTACGATAAAGGGATGTTATTGCAGGGTCAGTAAAAGCAAAAAACCTGCAATTGTTTTAAATACAAAGATTTACATATTCCTAAAGGCATGAAACACAACTACTATATTTGAATGCACTTTACTTTTTATGAAGCTCTTAAACAAATAGATGAAACCGAATGGCCGTTTCTGGAATACGGTTTGTATTCGCTGCCGAAGGATCAGGAAAACAACTTAAACACATGTTGTTAATATATGGAGTTACATTCTCACCAATTTACAATGCCCAGTTATGTTTCCTCACAGCAGCAATACCCCACAGCAGCTCAGGAGTACTGAAGGTTCAGTGGCCGTCCTCCGATCCCACGACCAAACCAGCTTCCTCTTTGACACCCAGGAACGAGAGTGGTTGTCTGCAAGCTACCGGCCTCTGCAGGACAAAAGCCAGCCCTGCAGGTGTCCTACTGAGCTCACTAGGCGCCTGGCCAGTAGGGTCTGCTGTAGAGCGTGAATAGAAACTCTCTTCCGGTTTTACCTCCCTAAACCGCAGGAGCGCCAGAGCCAATGCAACGCTCCCTCTGACATCCCCAGAGAAGACCGGTGTCTTCACACAGTCAGCATGTGAAGCTGTGCTCACCTGACTGTATGACTGACCCGGCACACCACACGGCAGTGCTTTTACCAGGTGGGCCACTCGGGGACCTAAAATCCTACTCTTAAGAAGACACAAATCTGCTTTCTGTCTGAAGTGTTTTCCAGTTGAAATAGTCAAACTGGTTTCCTCTAATTTCACTGTTTTCTCTTCAGGGCTGGTGTTTCCCTTGGCCCATGGATACCATGGAAGATCTCTATGGATTGGCCTTATCCTTGGCAAGTACAAATGTCCCTTAAAGCTCTCCTTGATTTAGGGGAGTTCTGTAAAGTGCATCAAGCTAACAAAACAAATCTTGCAAGGATTCAAATAAGTGGTGCTCGAGTCCAGATAAACTGCTTAAAAGAAATTCCATTAAAAAAATACACTTTTCCTGTAACATATTTTATAGGTGGAAGTGCTTGTCTATCGTTGTGTAGTTCATTTAAAAAAAAAATTTATACCCCTGCCTTGTCTGCATTGCGTGCAGTGGACCAGAAACATAGTTGATTCCCTGTGGGGGATTCACATCCCCATTGGCAATGTGCCCTGCCCTCTGTGCATTTCTGTGTTATATGTTGCGTGTGGTGTGTTAATGTTGGTGTATTGTAGTTGCTGCACGGGATATAAATGGGTGTGTGTAGAGTTATTTAAAATGTATAATTGTATTTAGGCACGGGGATTGCACTTCACGTGCATTTAAAGTAGTTAATAATATGTGAGCATGGGGTTGCACAGATTTAGTTCACGTGCTGGGATTCAAGTGAATAATTAATTGGTAATTGAATCCGAGCACAATTGTATATATAGATGCACGTTTCATTCACTCGGGGTTGTGTGTTCAGTGAGTGGAGAACGGGAGTGTGGAGAAGGAGAAAATAAAAAGTAAAGTAAATATAAGCTGCTTAGACTCACCGTGTCTGTTGTCTGTTTACTGTTTTGTCGTTTTGTTCGTCTATTTATTTTGGTCCAAAGTGCCGTGTTCTGTTTTGTTCAACCTTTTATTTTTGTTTGTTTAATAAATGTACTGAGTGCAGTCATTGCATCTCAGTTTCACTCATTAGTACTGCCTGTCTGTGTGTTCCTTTTTGGCCTGACGTCACCCCTAGAGCTAGCCTGTCACACAGAGCTATAGGGAGTTGTCTATATTTAAAAATCTGGAGTATCTGTGGATGTACAGTATGGAGATTCAAAGAGGAAATTACTGATTTCTGCAACATAGTGGTATTTGTCATTCCTGCAATAACAAAAAGATTTTGAAAATAATTACTTTAATTAAATATATTTATAGCCTAGTTTTACTGTGTTTATTTTTATTTTTGCGAAAAGTGAAACATTTACAAAGATTTAACATTAACTAACTGCAAACATTTGAAGTGATACAGAAACCATCAAAACAAAAAATGGAGTGATACCAAACCAGTGAACAAGGCACAGGAACCGCAAATCGTACAGCTCTGAAAGCAGACAGCACACTAGACTAACAAATGCATGTCTTTTTATACATACTGTATTCTGTTCGAAGCAAGACACTGACATACCAACAGATCACTGCAGACTGCGGAAGGACACGACATAGCCCTGATTTAAACTGAAAAAAAGAAATGAAAAAATACATAAAAGCAACTCAGTAGAAGTGTTGTATAAGTCTAATATGCTATGGTCCAACTGAAAATATGGGATTTATTTTTACTCATTATCCTGACCTCATCGACCCTGCTTGTGGCCCCTCCACTAAAGGTGAAGAGGCCAATGCATTGGGTGCATACCTAAACTCAACGCTGAACAGAAATGCCACAAAAAATATTTCCTACTCTCAATGATGATGGCTGTTGACTTGCAGCACTGGCTCAAAGTTGACTCAACAAACTCAGCGACTCTAGGAGCTGGTGAGCTGGCCAATGGAAAATAAGGAGGCATCCAGAACAAGCGTGACGCTGCAAATAACGTTTTCTTCTGTATAGAAGTGTATATGAAAGATAAAGATCACAAAGAATAACCTAATTTCATTCACAATACTTGTTTTTTGATGCAATTAAAATCGTATCAGCAACCTTCATTCAACAAAGCGTTCCTCACTACCACGCTCTGGAGCACTGATCTTTCAGTTCCATTTCTGTTGACTCCGCGCTGAAATAAGAGTTTAATTTAGGTAAGCAGACTAACTTATAAAATTTATGTTTATAGTTGGACCAATGTTTTTTTGTAATTCATACAAGACTGAGTTTTTACTTTAACTTTTCTAGAATAAATTGTTTTTTTTTTAGTTACTGTATCTTTATAACAACAACTACTAATGACAGACATGCAATCTTTTCAGGTAGATGACTATTTCAAATGCTACTACAATAATACTGTGAAGGAGGCAGCTAGTCCACCCGATCTAGAATAACACGTAACTACTGTAACAGTGCCTTTTTTGTACCCGCCGTGGCTTTAAAATGAACATTTCTCGATTTTTCTCGATTTCTCTCGATTTTACTCATGCCTGCAGGCCTGTTTGTGTTTTTGTAATACTGAACCCGGAAGTAGAAGTTCTTGTGCAATATTTGCAGCCGGATACTACCAAGCCCCCCCCCCCCAGTGAGTGAAGACTATGCCCTTTCATTTATTCTCCTGCTTTCGCCCACAGAAGAACTAACTACCATTTATACCCATAATTAAAAGAAAACATATTTTTAAATGAATACAACTAGAAACAAAACCTAACAGTGTTGAAGAAAAATCCTCCCTCGGATGGTAGTGCAGCATCCAGCCAGCCTGAACTACGTCAACAAAAGCAACTGCGACTCCTTCCCCACACTGCTTCCATTTGTTTTTTCGATCTTTACCTCTGTCTATTCAAACTGAGATTAACATGGTTTTCTGTGAGGATTGTTGTGAGGATTGCCCAAACCCAGGGGTAATACACACTCACTAACAGACCTGCTGTCTTCAGGCGGAGTGTGACAAGGGGGATGCCGAAAAGTCGAGGGAGAGGGCTGGGCTGATAGCTTTCTCCTTGTAGAGGGAGGTGCCAACTGCTAGAAGAGGGTGCTGAACTGGAGGAGGGATTCTGCTCAGGGCGAGATGCGGGGAGTAGGTCGTTCAACAGAAGTAGGATGAAGGGGATGCGACGATGGATGAGCAGGATCCAGCAGAGGGCTTCGAGGGAGTCAAAATCTTGAGCTGCTGTGACAGCCAAAAGCGAGCTGGTTAGCGAAAAGAATTGACCCCTGGGTGGCAAAGAGATATTGGTCCCTCCAGGAGACAGCGAAGAGAGGCAGAGTGAACAGTGGATTGGTATACCTTGAATTGATTGGAGAAATTGCTTTGTTCAGCTCGGAACCTCTGCCGGCTGCATTGCTGAAAGGGAAGTGAGAAGAGGCCTGGTCCTTGGAGATGAGGGAGTAGAAGCGCTGCTGGAGGAGTCCCCTGCCGAGTTAGCCGGTGATGCCTATTGAGGAGGTGTCTATTAGCTTGTATGGAAGGTATAGCACGCTGTGCTGCAGATCTGGAAAGACTGGATAATGGAGCTCAATGACTGGGAATAGGAGGAAGCGGAATCCGCCATATCTAAAGACAATCCCAACAATCAAGAATAAACATATGTCTTCTCAAAGAAGACCCTTGGTGACAGAAGAGACTGTGAAGAATCGTCGAGGTTGATAGAATTAATAGACATGGATCCTGAGGCTCCAATTATGTTGTGTTGCGGAGGAAGGCTGTGGAGAAAGGACCAGTTCTTCAAGCTGTAGCAAGAATGTAGGAGACTGTTCTGTAGGAGCGTTGGGGGTGGGGGAAGAGAAGCAGGTTCTAATAAATGTGCAGATTCCAAGGAGTCACTCATGGTGGAGGAGGCTAAATATCTGCTGTGAATTTTTTTTTCAACCTTTTTCATTTCTTTCTACCCCCATGGCAAAGAGGGGATGAATTGATTTATTTAGCTAATAATAATATGAAGGCGCAGTTAGAAAATACACAGTCAGATTTTGTAGATTCATACCCTGGGCAGCTGCAATGGAGTCACAGGGAGAAGGAGCAGAAACAGGTCCTGTAGGGGACGGAGCGTGGAGGAATGCCGGATGGAGCGTGTTTGTGTTCCTTGGGCTGGACTTCCGGTGGCTGGTTTCCGCGTTGTGCTGGAGGAGGAGGGGGAAGACAACGGTGATGATGGAGAGGCAGAGAAGAAACAGAGAATTCCAATGGCTTCCTGTTGGGATTTCAAGGCCATATTTAAAATGCTTAGCAGGGATTGTTGGTGGGCCAGTCTTTGACAGAAAGTCAGTCCGTATTGTAGAGGGAAGCAGCTCAGAGAGGAAACCCTCTAGAGGTTGATTTAGATAAAGGCTGCCCCTGGAGGATTCAATACCCTGGACAGCTGAGATGATGCTGCCAATCCGAGTGAAGGGGCTGTGAATGAAAGTCGTGGATCCAGAACCGAGTGGTTTTTTAAAAAGTTACGAGGAGTGGATTATTCCACAGCTTTTTCCTGGGCTACTTTGCTGGAGGGATGATACCGGCATCAGAAATTTCAAATTCAAATGTCAGAGGGTGACGCAGGTATCAATTGACTCATATATTTGTCTAGAGTTTTAGTATGGTAAATTAAATAATACGGTTTGTGATAGCGATTTTGGATTTGTTCAATTTATTGTCTAAATTGTATTAAAGTTGAAGCTAGGGTCTGTACATGGAGCATAACGAAAAGCCAAGACAAAACTAAAAAGCAAGACAGAGAATAAGGGTTTAAATAGATCAAATAAATTAATAGATATGTTTGCGCCTGATGGTTACAATGTCGATTTCTTCCATGCAAAATAAAACAGTATTGTCTAGATAGTTACTCTTCATACTGTAATATTAACTATGTTTAACATGTTGCTACAGGTTTTTTCCTCCTGAGGCAGCTGTTGCTACCAATTTTGCCTATTGTGTTCTCACATAGCTGCTGGTGTATATAGGGAACTGTGATCAGGTGGCTTGCAGTGGTGACGTCAGACCAGAAACACAGACTCAGGAAGTAGCAGGGCAAAGCTGAAGCGCAACGGCTCTCAGCGTTTTATTAAATAATAACACAACAAAAGATTTAAACAAACACACTAAACAAAAAGGCGCGTTGGCCAAACAAACAGAAATAAACAAATAAGTATTGTACTGGTGTAAAAACCAGCATGCTTAGCAGCTGTTTATGTTTTAATCTCTCTCCTTGCTCGCTCTCCCGTACTCTCCTCTGTACACTCTTTCCGAGGGTAGAGAGCTGCAGGTTTATATACAGGTGACCATCTCCCGATTTAGCAACAATTAATCAATGAATTAACTCGGGAGATGGTCACCGTCTGCACGAGTTTAATAAGGATGCGTGACTGTCAGCTAGTTAAATAATCAGTAGCTGATCAGTCACGCATCCTCACGAGGTTTTAAAAAGACAAAACAATAACAAATAATATCGGCCTTTGCCGTCATGCTTCAATAAGCTCAAAGGCTTAACCTCTCATCAGCCGTCAGTTGAGTGTCATTTCCAGACCTAAATCAGTGTGCAAAAAAGAAAGCATGTAGCTTAACAATAACTTACACCGTACAGGAAACAGGAAAGGCAAAGCAAATCTAAAACAGATTGAAAGGCACCCAGCATTCTTAAAAGTCATTTACGAGTTGCAAAACCATTTTGTTTCAGTTCAACTCTACTTTAAATACAGTAGGACATATAGTAGAATGTATTACAATGCCTGTTCTACTCTAAATTGTTAGGGTGAGCTATGGGGATATGCCTACAAAATTTGTGTCTGACAAAGGCAGTACATAGCTGTCATTAGTACTAATTTCTCTCTCCTCTCTCTCTCTCTCTCTCCAGCAACATCATCTACCAATGATTTAACTGCATCTACAAATTTCACTACTCCAGCAGTTACCACTGCTCCTCCTACCACTCCCATTGATCCAGCTACCACAACTCCAGCTCCCACTGCTACCCTTCCACTTTCCACTAATGCAACTCTCATTCCCACTAATGCAACTTCTGGAGAAGGAGCGCCAATAGCTACCACTGAGACAGTGGCGACAACTCCAGCTCCCACATCTACAACTGCAGCAGGGCCCCTGACGACTCCTCCAACCACAACTCCAGCTCCCACATCTACAACTGCAGCAGGGCCCCTGACGACTCCTCCAGCCACAACTCCAGCTCCCACATCTACAACTGCAGCAGGGCCCCTGACTCCTCCTACAACCACAACTCCAGCTCCCACTGCTACCCTACCACTTTCCACTAATGCAACTCTCGTTCCCACTAATGCAACTTCTGGAGAAGGAGCGCCAATAGCTACCACTGAGACAGCGGCGACAACTCCAGCTCCCACATCTACAACTGCAGCAGGGCCCCTGACTCCTGCTCCAACCACAACTCCAGCTCCCACATCTACAACTACAGCAGAGCCCCTGACGACTCCTCCTCCAGCTCCCACATCTACAATTGCAATTCACATTAAAGCTAATGCTACTACTCAAGGTAAGTGCTTCAAAACTTGTCAGATGTGATGTCACCATCGGGGTAAAAATCTCATATTCAAAACCTAATTTCCATTTCTGCGAGTCTATTTTAAATAAAGAAAATATATGCAGCACTAATTATTTGAAACTACTTACATTAGTAATAAATTGACAGCTCACATTTTACCAACAGAAAACACACAACGCAATTAAGCAGCAAGGAAAATCCAGAAAACAAAAAAAGTCCAACAGGGTACCAGGTATATACAATAGTTTTAGTCTCCTTCAACTTTGGTGTTAGCAACAATAGTCTGCAAACTTCAAATAAATTACTTAAGATGCTGGAAGAGTATATTCAGATTCAGAAGTTCAGATTTTACAACCGCTTATTAAATTCACTGCATAACATTAAAAAAATGTAATGATATTTTAAAATTAAACACTGAAACGATAGGCTACTCTCCGAAAATGAAGCATCACAACATTTTCCACAGTGGGTCCAGTACGTCATTCACAGTAGGTGTAGCCACTCTTCAGCTGAGCGGTGACTTTGCAACTAAGTAGCACGTAACATGTGGGATCCCATTCTGTAAGTGGGGGTCAAGGCAGTCTTAAAAACATAAGTGCAGATACCCGACTGATTAGGATTCTTGAGTGTGTTGGAGATATTATTAGGTTCATTCGGCTAAATATGCGCTCACGTTCTGCAGAGCTGCATGGAATTAGTTTTGATTCAGCAAAGGTTGAAATTCTTGTGGAACTCGTTGCCCAACTTCGTCGACATAATCTCTGTATGCGTTTATCACAGTAGTAGATGGCAATTTAAACCACTTGCAGAGAGAAGTTACTTCTAATTCTCCATACCCTGGAGGCATATGAGCTGGCCAGTATTCAGAGTTAAGAACTCGCATCTGTTCGATTAGAGAAGCATAGCTGGATTGAGCCTGAGATGCCGTGAACATCCGACGTTTCAGATTATTAATGAGACTTGTAAGAAACTGCTGACGATTTAATGTTGATAATCTTGTTGTTACTAGTTAGCAAAAGAGTTCCAAATTTTCCTTCTGCAATTGCAATTTCAGTCCATCCAAAAAGCGTATGCTGAGATGGATCAGTTTGTCTGCGTACACAATTGTTGTGGTACGTTTCTGCAAACATTCTGAGAGCAAGGCAAGTTCATTCAGTGTGTCGCACATGAGATATAAATCCAGAAGGATCTGCTTCGAAGACAATCTTTTCAACAGACCTTGTTAGGTTTTTTCTGTCTGACACTGACCTTGTTCCATCTTTTCACAGCAAAATTAAAGTGAGCACACAATGCTTCATAGTTACGCCACACCGCTGACACGGCTCGAAATGAACTTGCTACCCATCTTGTGCTTAAAACACGACCAATCTTTGAAATTTACAGTTCTAGTTCAGAAGTGCACTCTGCAAGTTGCCATTGATTTTGAGGAGATCTACTATAAAATGAATAAAGTTTGTCCATAAATGAATAAAAATGGTTCACTCCACCAACTTCTGAGACCGAGTCACCCACCGCCAGGTCAAACCTATGGTTTAAACAGTGCCAAACAATAATATTTGGGTACTGCTCCAAAAGTCTGTGAGCAACGCCTGATTTGTCACCAAGCATAACACTGGCACCATTGCCAGTGAAGGCCACAAGGTGTTTCAGATACGAGTCATCAAAACCGTGTTAAGCTAGATATTCAAGTAGATGTTTAACAATTGTGTCAGCTTTTTTATCTGGAAGTTCAATGAGATCTAAAAACATGAAATGTGGTTCAAGTTTTTTTTATCACTTTCACATTTAAGGTACACAAATGTGCTGTTTTGCTACTAAGGCTGGTTGACTCATTGTGGTTAAGTGGGTACAGGTGCAGGAGTAATGCAGGGCATGATAAAACAGACAAAGAGAGTTATAATCCAGTTGGAAAGGAATTTTATTGTATCCAGGTCTGGTGACCAAATAATAAGACCCCAACAATACACAACAATGTGTATTGCACAGCGTAAATAACAATGGGTTGCAGTCCCAAACAATAAACACAGATATCCGCTCCACAATAATACTAACACGGTCACCAGTCCTGGGTGCGTGCAGCAGTGCTCGTGGTGGGTGATAGTTTATTAGTGACAATCGTGCAGTGCTGTTCCGGCTTCGTGCTGGCCCTTGGTGACAGCTCCAGAATCGTGTCAGCCGTCTAGTAATTTACAAAACAAGACAATTACAGACAAACAAACAAAACACTCATGAAACGTTATTTCTCACGGGGTCTCTCACAGTCCTGGTAACAGGACCTGGTCTGACATCACAATTTTCCCTTTCCGGCCCAATGTCCGACATCATCAAAAAGACGTAAAAAACAGGTCTCTAGTTGTTTTTTTCTCCAGAAAGAGCCGAGAAAACCATTCAATGGTCGAGTGAGACCGATAGGAGCCGAAAAAAAAGGGGGGCATATCTCACCAATACAGATATTGCAACAGAGTCTCGCCCCCTTCCAGGCTGGCCAACTTCCCTGGAACCCTGGGAAAGAACGTCAGGATGTTTGTGCTGTGATTTTTGTACTGGTTTTGTACTGGTTTGAAATGTGGTAGTGAAGGCTAATGCCCAGCCTACATGTAGTTATTCTTTTATTTAAACCTTTTATTTTGGCCCTCGTGCTGTGTTTAATTTATTTCTGTTTTTGTGTTTGTTTTGGTTATAAACGTGCGCACCAGTGCTTAAACTGCAGCTTTCTGTCTCTGTCTCTCATGCCGGTAACAGCTTGGGCTGTGATGCTACCCTGTCACAATCCAATGTATTTAATGCAGTGCCTAGAGGAGCGACTACAGAGCTGTACAGGGTGACCTAGGCCAGACAATGTGAAATGAACGCAAAGAGAAGGTCCTACTATTAAAAGAATGAACTATATGGCATAATTGCATTAACCTAGTAAAAATGTAAAGCTTTTAAGCCTGCAACGCCATCTTATTTTTGTATGTTACTACTCCTTGTATCAAAACACAAAATGGTAGATCTTGGCTCAAATGTCTTTGCACCCTATTTTAGATTATGTTGATGTTATTTATAAATGGCCTCTAAAAGCCTATTCATGAAACTGGATGTTTTTATAGCATTCTGCTATAAGATTTGTCACTGGTGCTGCCTCCTACACAACGCACCGTGCGACCGTTACAATCTGATTAACTGTCCCTTTCTACATACAAGACGACTGAAACACTGGTACTGTATATGTTAAGCTACCTAACCTTAATTGGGGAGACACCTGCTTACTTGCATAGTTTACTGGAGCTCACTTCTTCATTGTACAAGTTATCTGAGGTGGCTTTTGCCAGAGTCGACTCATTACTGACTAACCTGCACCTGCCAAGCTGCTGCTGAGTTTGATGTTTTCTGATTTATTTGTGTTTTTTTATTCCTTATTTATGTGGTTTATGTTGTTTGCTGTGGTGTTGTGGCTTAGTGCCAGGTCGTCATTGTAAATGAGAATTTGTTCTCAATTGACTCATCTGGATAAATAAAGGATTTGATTGATTGATTGCCTGATTGAGAAGTGACTAGCAACACAATGGATTGCATTTGAAAATGTAGGCTATTGAATATAGGCTATTGAGGCTGCAAAGTCAGCACAGTGCTATACTTTGCCACCCTCTGAAGCATATTATATGTGCTACAAGCAAAGCGCAGTACAGGATTAAGATTACCTAACACTGCCAGGGGATGATGGTTTTACTGGGCCACTGAAAGCATTGCCTGCCATTCATTATCACAATTAGTTTGAACATTTTGTATTTGTATTTTTTAAATAGGCATTGAGTGCCCAAACTGCGGTCCCGATACAACATGGACCGAAACGAATGGAAGATGTGGCTGCTCCTGCAGGCCTGGCTTCCAGCCCACCACACTTGCATGGATTGAAGGCCAGACGCAGTGCACAGGTACAGTATGTCAACAGGCGTTTCACAGACGTCTAAACCAACCAACCCCTTTCAAAACCCAGAGACAGACAGTGTAGTTACTGCAAAGAAATATGGCATAACCACAGGGGCACCTAACTTTGTTTAAAACCCACAAAATTGAACAGGTGTTTCAACATAAAATATATACTATTTACTAACTGAGCATTTATTAAGTACAAACACAAGTAGCACCAAAACGGCAAAACCAGCTCCAGTGGCATAGCTGCATAATGCTGTACGGCACCTGTAATTACAACATGCAGCTTATTAAAGAGAAGTACGAAACAAACAATAACATGTACAAAATGTTACAATATGGCTTGTTTATTGATAGATATATTGGCATATGTATGTCAGTTTTTAAAATATTCCTTGCTCGGCTTTTTTTTTTTTTAAATATAGTGCTGGATGCTACACTTTTTCACGTTTTTCATCAGACATTACTGAGCTCAATTATCACAGTGAAACCAGCTGCTACGAGACTTTTGGAAAGCAATGTGGTGCTGATAGGTTGAAACAATACGAACCCGCCCTCACATGACAATGCTTAGTGCTAATTGGTTGAAACACTAAATCCCAGCCCTCACACAGCAATGCCAATTGGTTGAAAGAGCTAATTCATGACTTTGCAGGCAGTGCAGATCAACCATACACTGCTCATACAAGAAAGAGTACAGCTGTGTGTTCTCCCACTTCCCTTAGGCACCAAAATAAATAAATAAATGAATGAAAAAAATTGATGCGCCAAGTATGTAAATTACCTGCCCCAGACCTAAGAGATTTCAGTATATCATAATGAGCTACATTGGTAAATACTGAGTCGTCCTTTTTATAAATCAGCATTACTTTGACTGTAAAAAATGTAGTTCAGGTACATAATATACCTAAATGTTATTATTAAACGAATGTGAGCTTAAATTATTAGTACGTACACACATTTTTATATGAAATCTGAACATTAATCCCTTTTTCATATAACCAATTTGGGTTAACTGAATCCCTGTTCTGATTTAAAAGAAGAGATTGTAAGATCTGGTCACTTTGTGTCCAAAACCATTTGACAATACCTACTTTTACTTAACTACCTAAATCCCCATCCCTACCTGAGATTCTTCTGTCTCATGTTGAGGCACCTGCTCTTCTTCCCTGCTACTGAATTGGGCTGCAAAGTACTTCAGCAGACTCATTTAGACAGAAATTAATAGCATTGGACTACCTACTACGCTGGTCTGCAAGCATTATAACTATCTGAAATTTGTTATTGTTATGTCTTTAAGCGGCAGACCTCCAGTGATACTAAACCTTTTGTTTTTCAACCTATGTAAATAGCAACAAACTGAAATATTATTATTATTATTATTTATTTCTTAGCCGACGCCCTTATCCAGGGTGACTTACAATTGTTACAAGATATCACATTATTTTTACATACAATTACATTATTTTTTACACATTATTTTTACATACCATTACCCATTTATACAGTTGGGTTTTTACTGGAGTAATCTAGGTAAAGTACCTTGCTCAAGGGTACAGCAGCAGTGTCCCCCACCTGGGATTGAACCCACGACCCTCCGGTCAAGAGTCCAGAGAGTCCAAAGTCAGTAGTCCAGAGCCCTAACCACTACTCCACACTGCTGCCCACACTGCTGGTTTTGCCGCAAACTTTAAGTACGTAATTAATATTAACAAACATAAACAAGTGTTTTCCCCAATGAAAAGATAATGACATAACAATTCAGAAGGCTGATAGATGCGTGTATTGTACAAACGCCGAGCAGCATTTTAAATGAGGCTAAATAAATCAGAAAAAATCCATTTCAACGACAGATTATAGAAATGCAAACAATATTCATTCAATCTTTTGCACAATGAATAATAACTTGTTTATGATATGAAAATGGACAACCACATAATTGTAAACAATCAGTTTCTTTTTTTATTTCAACATTTTTTTAATGGACATAATGTACCATAAATGTTTATTATTAAATGCATGGGAGTTTAAATTATTAGCCAGTACACAAGTTTCGATATGAAAGCTGAACTTTTTCACTAAAGTAAAATTAGGCTTATATGATTTTTAAATGCCACATGCTATATTTACTACTACTTAATCTAAGTTAAATAAATACATAAATAAATAAATAAATAAATAAAAATAAAAGAAAGATTTTAGTGGGAATTGAACTTGAACTCGTTCATGGCCCTGAGGCAACATGAACCTGCTATCTTCTGATTTCATTTTTAATAATGGTCTGATACTCTCTCTTTTATTACTAGCTTTTGGTAGTAATAAAAAAAACATCTCTCGTGACCACCGTTCCCTCCATTCCCTTAATAAATAACATTTTTTTTGTTTTGTTTTTTTGTAATTGTTAGCTGTGGGGGAATTGATTGTCAGTATTTATAAATTTGGTCCATTGTCTAAACGCCTTTCAGTTTTTAGATTTTATTTTAAACTTTTTTTTAAAAAACAAAAACAGTGTTAAACATAGTATAATGTGTATATAATGAACAAAAAAAGTGGAGGGGCAAAATATATAGATTGCCCTCCCCCCTCCCCCCATATTCAAAGTGGGTGGGCACGTGCCCCTTCTGCCCCATGGGTTAGGCGCCTATGCATAACCACATACAATATTCCACAAAGTTCATGCATTGTGTGGCTACATTTATTTGTTTTTTTACGTGAAAAAGGAATTGCTAATTATATATTAGTATTGCAACTTTTTGGCTTTGTATCTTTTTACTTTAAAAACTGTATTTTAAGAGCTATCTTAAACACCATTATTAATTAAATAGCTGTTCTCTGGTATGTTAAATCTTAAATTGATTTGTGCTTTTGAATATAGGTAGACCAAATCCATATTTGATCACCTGGGTATTTACTGAAATCAATTTCATATTTGATCACCTGGGTATTTATTGAAATGACACTTTTATATTTAGAGTAGTGTCAGTAACTTCTTTATCTAAGCTTGTCAGTATTACCAGAGGACATGTTAAGTTTTTGCCAGGATGTTGGCACCTTGTTGACAGCAGGCTTGTCTCTCATGTGACCACAGTATTTACAAGACAACAGGTGTGCAATAAATTTCAGTCAAGTGGCCGTCGTCAAGCTTGTGTGACCGGGCCTATAGTGCGGTCTCACCAGTGCATCGTAAATAATTTGGAACGCATCTGTATGTCAGAATCTGCTTGAGAGGGGATCGTGCCTGACATTAGCCAGTGCCATAGTCCCTCACCTTTCCATTACACTAAATTACAATGGACCAAAAGATCCACAAGTTCTAACCTTCTTTCTGCATCTTCATCTCTTTTCAGACATATTGAGTCAACTAGGCAATGTGAAATGCCCAGATTTACTGCATACAGTAAGTGACCAACTTTAAAACTGTTAGGAAAACTACACATCGGAGTAAAAATTGGAACTTGCCAAGGTGGTTTTGTTTCAAATATGCAGAATGACAATAACCAGGAATTAGCTAAAATACGCTAGTTACATTTTAACTACATGTGTGCATCAGGGGCATCATTTAGGAGGAGGGGGGGACCCAAATGGCAGTTTCTGTGAGAAGTTACAAGGCTTAAAGGAAAGTGTTCATGCTTCGGGACATCGAAAGTGCAGCGACTAGCCTGACAATGCAACGTTGTTGAATGAAACATTATCTTTTTTCTTTCTTGCTAAAAGCTGCAATGCTACTGTGTTTTTAAATTGTTCTGCTTAAAAAAAGTCATAGCAACAGCCTCTGGGCCCCGATGCCAGAGGGGGGCCCCACACACATACAGAAATAAAATTGGAAATATGAGTAAATGTACTATTTCTGTGGCAGCTATCCTACTCAAGCAGCCTTTAGGACTAGAAACGTTTTGTTTTCACTGAACAAAACTAAACTGTATGCGTGCAGTGCAGTGAAACTTTTCAGATCTCCCCCCTTTTCTTGTAAAGCCGAAAGCTATTGGCTGAGCTCGACATACATTATTCAAATGTTCCAATTAAAGACATCCTATAATTTACTTTCCAACAATCAAGACTTTCATTTGACAAGCATTTTGTTGAGCCTCACTATCATTACGTGTATTATTAACACCTAAACGCCTACTATAATACGATTTTAAACCATCAAAAATGAAACATGCCTCTGGAACCTCCAAATAAAAAGAAACTCAAATCTGGATGTCAAAAATGGAAGGAAAAGACTACAAAACAAATTTTAAAAAAACTACTGCAGTAAGTACAGTGTCAAATCTTCCAAAATATATATTTCTGTAAAGTTTGTGTTCTGTTTTCTGGTAATTGTGTACTAAGTAAGCTACAGTAAAAACTAAAGAAGGTCCACTGGAGGTCCATTGCCCGAGGCCCACAAAAACCTGGTGTCGGCCCTGATAATACCCAGTGCCATTTTAACTCATTAAGAAGTTACTCAGTCAAAGAGGTGAATGAAAAGCTAAACTTTTAAAAGCAAAAAGCTTTTCATAATCATACAGTGGCCCCTCGCTAAACCGGACATGCTTGACCACTATAATGAGGTGTTGGGTTTTAAAAAAATAATTATATGCAAACGCACACATTCATTTACAGTGATCAATATATTTTAAATGTAGAAATCACTGCGCTGAAATAACACTAATATGTTTTGGGTAGACTACACATTACATGATGTAAAATGTTAGGTAGGTTACAGATGTAAGCCTGGTTCCCTGAAAGAGAAGACGACAACCAACCAATATTTTTGGGATATGCCACAGGTCAGGTTTACTGAACATTTTATGTCAGAGCTGCCGATAGGCCCCTCCGGAAAATGACGTCCTCGGTCCCGCCTCCCGAGGGAACAAACAGTCACTACACGGAGGTCACTTCCTCTTTTGCATCGAACCCGCAAAGCGACCGATGCAACCTTGCAGGTTGGTGGTTGTATTCTCTTTCAGGGAACCAGGGTTACATCTGTAATGTAATGTTCCCTTTCAATTTGAATACAGCACCAACCAATACTTTTGAGAAGAAGTATACCAAAGCCATTGTGAGGGAGCATGAGCGGAGGCATCAGACGAGGCACTAGTGTTTGTGGTGCGAGCGTGCAACCTCAAGGACCCTTGTGCCCAATGAAGGCATAGAGGGATCAACCACATTAAGTAGGTAGAATCTGGTGAAAGTATGTGGAGTAGCCCAGCCAGCTGCAGTACATATATCAGCCAATGAGGCTCCTCTAAAGAGGGCCCTTGATGTAGCCACTCCTCAGGTAGAGTGCGTGGCCACCTGCCCAGGTGGGGGTAGGCCGGCATTAGTATACGCAGTCGAAACAATCAGTGAGACAGCTGCTGCTTCGAGAGGGCTTGACCCAAGGTCCTTGCACCATAACAGACACAGAGCTGGTCTGACTGATGCAGAGCTCTCATTCTGCTAACATAGCTTCTCAATGCCTGAACCGGGCAGAGGGAGTTTAGTCTCCGATCCCCCTGCGAAGAAAACGGACGGGGATGGAAAGCCTCTAGTTCCACTGACTGATTCAAGTGGAAAGCTGTAACCACCTTAGGGAGGAAAGCAGGGTTCGTTCGTAATGACATCCTGTTTCCATCATTCCAAACATGCATACAGGAGCTGTGCACCAACAGAGCCTGGCGCTCACTGACCCGCTTAGCTTAGGGGATGGCAAACAAAAAGGCAGTCTTCATAGAGATGCTTCAACTCTATGGAATGCATAGGCTCAAACGGGGCCTAGTGAGAGCCTCCAAAACCACATCTAGACTCCACTCGGGGAGGGTGTCCTTTCTAGGAGGAGGTAACCGCCGAGCACCCTTGAGAAAACGTGTTGCCAGGACATGAGCGCCTCGGGACACTAAGTCTATGGGAACATGGCATGCAGATATGGCTGTCAAGTACACTTTCAGCGTAGAGGGGGATTTACCCTCCTCTAACAGTTCTTGCAGAAATTGTAAAATGACCACTATCCGGCAAGAGATAGGGTCATGACTCCTGGTCAGTCACCAATCCTAAAAATACCTCCATTTGTATGCGTATAATGACCTTGTGGAGAAGGCCTTCGTGTTTTGCAGTGTACTAACGACTGCATCTGAGAGCCCTAAGGCGGACAGACGGTCCCGTTCTGGGGCCAGACCCGTAGTTGGAGTCTGTCCGTTTCTGAGTGCCAGAAGAGTGCATTTAACCTGACTGAGGAGATCCAGGCATAGTGGGATCTCCCAGAGCTGGCCTTGCAGTAGCTGGCAAAGGTTCGGAAACCAGATTCTCCTGGGCTGTCTGGAGGTCACCAGTAGAGCTGTCGCCTTCTCTCTCCAGACCTTCTCTAAGAAGGCCTATGGTATTGGTGGGAATGTGTACAAGAGTTTCCTGGACCACTCGTGCACTAGGGCGTCGATGCCTAATGGACCGCCGCAGTGGTGGTGGAGGGTGAACCATAGGGGGCAGTCAGTTATCTCTGCCGTGGCAAAGAGATCAACCCTTGCATTCCCGAAATGTTCCCATATGCGCTCTACCACTTGAGGGTGGAGTCGCCATTCTGACGGGTGAGGACCCTCCCTGGAGACGTGGTCCACTGCCTGCTGAAGGTGAGCAGCCCGGAGGGATAGCAGGTTTATAGTAGGAAGGCTATGTGATACAACCCCAGGGACCGAAGTCCTCCCTGGCGGTTGACGTACGCCACTACCGACATGTTGTCTGTCCGGACAAGAACATGTCTCCGGTAGAAATTGCTGGAGAGCGAGGTGAACTGCTTGCAGCTCCAGCGCATTTATATACAGGGATGTCCAGCGGCCCTTCCAGGATCAGCCGTCTCCTGTGCCTTCCCAGACTTCACCCCAACCTGGGCTGGATGCTTCTGTCATCACCACCTGATGGCTGTGGATCATCCCCATGCTTACATGTGTGTGCATGTGGGAGGCTTGCCATCAGACCCAGAAATTTCTCCGATTCTCTTGGGGGAAATTAACAATGTTTCTAACTAACTAACCCTACAACTCAGAAGAACCACAAAACAGTGCGAGAACACCAATAGCCACATTCCGAGCATTCTCCCGCACTCAGCTGCAGTGGATTCAGCTGAGCCGGAGAGCTAGCTCCAACTTCACCCTTATAACAAGAACTCAAATAAGGGAAAGGTCTGTAGGAACTGTCACAGGGATGCTACAAACCCTGCACCTTCACAGCAGAAATCACCCCTTTGTAGCAGCATCGCACGGTTCTGAACTGGCTGTTTTCTAGATAAATACAGATTAAACAAATGTAGTGCAAAATAGATTTTCTGCCTTTATATATTAAGAGATTATGTTTTTGATGTCTGTGTAATACCCAATACAATGCAGGTCAATGCCCTGGGACATTCTCCCATACAGTTCCCAGTTCACTATTGCAGATACCTGTTACAGTTCAGGGTTCAGGGTTTTAGGGTTGAGTGCATTTTTCATTTTTGCTGTTTTTGCATTTTTATAAAATTCATTATTTTTAAAATCTCTTTGTAGACACATTTTTGTTTAATTGCCAATATTACGATGGAATTGAGAAAGAAAACATGCACCAACTGCAGCACCTCGGACAGGCTTGCGGTGAGTAATGGATTTTATTGACAGACGTTTTATTTTACACCCAGAGAGACTTCTTGTGCGATTGAGAAATGTATACAGTATTTATAATAATCAATTGGAAGCATTAGGAAGCATGTTACTATTAAAAGACACATTTTGCTACAACAAGCAAGCAGTCCTGGGTCTGTCTCAAGCAAAGGCTATGGTGTTTGTTTTGTGATGAAGATTAAACTAATTGGCAGTTTAATGAGATTAGGTAACCTTGGAAAAGCTACTTAACAAAAAATGGTTTTGTAGTACTGGTACTGAAAATTGTGTCTTAATTGTGTATTTGCAAATAACGCACAGTAATCTGTCGCATATATGACTGCGATGGGACCAGAGTAAGGACGGATATGTAAAAAGGTGGATAACTGAATCCTGTTTAAAATACCATTATACACAGCTGTAACAATTACTATATTCACACAATTATTGTTTTGAGATTCAGCTTTTATTAGGGAGCTCCCCTAAATCCCTTGTTTAGAAAGATAGAGGTTATTAATGCTTGTGACAGGGTAGTCGTCTGCCGTGTGGGTGCGTGCATTCGCTGCTGAGTGACAGGCAGGAGATGGAGACAGGATTTATTTACATATCAACACACTGAACAGCCCACGTGACACTGCCAGCAATGATAGCGCACAGAGCACATACAACACCCTGTATGAAAACGTTGGTAGGGTCTACAATCTCTGAACTAATCTGCTCTGTTCAATTCTAAACTAACGTTGCTGAAGAGCTTGATCATGGTGGATAAACAGTTAGGGCGGATATGTGACGGGCGGATACATGATGGATTACTGTACCAATGATGGTTGTTTTATTAGCCATAGAGAAGGGAAAGGCTGACGCTTGCCACACACTACAGCAGCCAATGCACACGACAGCAGTGTCACTTCATTTTAGCTGCTAATACTGTTGTACATTTGGTTTCATTCATAATGCACACTCTGTATCTGCTACAGTGACACCTAGTGTACCCTTGTGTACCACACTCTCATAAGATCTATTTCTACTGTGAATGCAAGTAAAAACAGATTGGCACATGACTTGGTGTCCGGTCAAAATGTACTGGTCGTCAGAATTGGGACCACATCCTCCTTATTGACTCCCCCTGGCCTACAGTAACCTCTTGTAACTCTCTTCCAGGGTGTGGCTGGTTCTTTAAACTCTCTTATGAATGTTAAGGAGCTTTGGAGTGGGCTGACCATGGAGGAGACAGTTAAAGCAGCAAGTTTTTTTCTGAACACTACTGAGAGCCAGGTCAAAATCTTTCTGGACCCAGCAAATGACTGGAAGCCTTTGACTGTGGAAACAGAATATCTGGGTATGGAATCGAGCAATCTCCTTCAGCCTTTATTTTAGAACTAGCCTTCAGCCCAGGTCACAGATCATTTTACACAGTCTGTTATGTTAGCAGGAATGGACAAAAATCCATTCTGAAGACCCCACAAGGCTAATTTTCTAAATCATGATGGGGACACATATTAGCATTGCGCTGTACAGGCACTGAAGCCTGTGCAACACCTATATGCTTCCCCACCATGCAATTAGTCTTGAGGAGTCTTGCTGGAAATTCTTTTTTGATGGAATTGATGAGTTAGCCTGGCAAATAATTATCTATGCGTAGTCAATAAAGAATTATACAGAACATAAAGGATAATGCATTAAATATTAGGATAACATAATTAATTATCCATTTTAAAGTTTCAAGTATGTATTAGGATTAATATTATCATTATGTTGACGTACTAACATAATCTAGTAAAACTGACAAACGTTGACTATAAATCTTTATCAAGGTCTTAATGTGGATTAATGAGGTTTGTGAGGAATCTTATACATTGGGTGTTTGTTGTTAGCTCCACACCCAGGTGTAAAGATCTCGCATTGGTCCTATTGAAAGAAAGAATGTCCATCATTGGTCTGCATGATTTAACCCCAGTTGTGAAGACGCCAAACCCCACGACTTACCATCTGTAGGAACAATTCTATAATTGATAATTTAGAGTTAATTTGGGTTGATTTAGTTCTCTTATTAAAAATATTTAATTGATGTTTTACCAGATTGAGGATTTACTATGAACACACATACACATAAGGAATGTTTAATCAATAGTAGTATTTTATTAAGTACACAAATATTTAACAGAAATCAGAAAAGTCAGAAAGTAAATATCTTAGTCTCAAAGCACAAAATCAACAGCTCGCAAGTCAAAAGCTCTCACTCTGCCTTTCAAAAAAAACTGAAATACGACACCACCAATACCCTCACACACCACGCCGCAGTTATCAGCAGCATGAGCAGGCTGTGACGTAGCTAGCAGCTTGCTAACACATACACGCCCACATACACACACACAGCCTAAACTGAAATGATGCAGACAATCTTAGAATATATCATATTAATCTTATTAATGATATATAGATAAAGGATATAGCAAGGACAAACACTGCCAGAATGAGAGTGGCTGCTCATAGCCCATTTTTAATGACCGATTTCCCATTTCCGATGTTAATCAAGCTAATTGAGGTAAGACAATGGATACTGAAGTATTGGTTAATCCTGCTTTAGATGGCAGGTTGTGCTGAGGACTTCCAGTGAGTTCATGCTTACAGCTTGGTCTGTTTCCCTTTTAGCAATAACACTGAAGAATGGATCTTCATTGAAAGCACAAGAAACCACAATGGAAGTTAACCTGAAGCCCCTCACTGAAGAACAAGGTAATTGGAAGTGGGTTCTTGAAATTGATTAAGACAAGAAACTGGAGGTTTATGACTGGTTCATACTTCTGTTTCGGACAGAAGTTTTATTCTTTTTTTCTGGCCATAAGGACGTAGTGTGGTCCAGTGGTTAAAGTCCAGGACTTGTAACCAGAAGGTCACTGGTTCAAATCCCACCTCTGCCACTGACTGACTCACTGTGTGACCCTGAGCAAGTCACTTAATCTCCTTGTGCTCCATCCTGCGGATGAGATATTAAATCAATGTCCTATAATGCACAGTTCACAGCCTACCTCTGTAAAGCGCTTTGTGATGGTGGTCCACTATGAAAGGCGCTATATAAAATTATAGATATTATTATTATGCCTACACCTACATTGTTAAAAAAATATAAGAAAGGTTACAAACGACAGGAGGTCATTCAGCCCATCTTGTTTGTTTGGTTGTTAGTAGCTTACTGATCCCAGAATCTCATCAAGCAGCTTCTTGAAGGATCCCAGGGTGTCAGCTTCAACAACATTACTGGGGAGTTGGTTTCAGACTCCCACAAGTTTGCAGGGACAGTTCTCTCAATTAAGGGTACCATGTTTTGGAATTTACTAACAGAGGATGTAAAAGGTTCTTATAACTTTAACAGTTTTACAACTAAATTAAAGATTTGGGTAAAACAAAGACAAGTCTGTGATCATGAACTGTAGCTATGTATTTTTATTTTTAATACAATGGTAATGCTTATAGCTTTGTAATATATTATGCATTGTAATGCAAATTATTAGTTTTAATATCTCTAAGATAACGATTTTAATATATTATAAGGGTTGGGTGGGTATTTATTAAGGGAATGAATTTTAGTTATATTTATTATACTGACAACAGTATTGGTATTTGGTAGCTGCTCTATTTATAATAGAGTATATTGGATTTTGGTTTACATGAACTAATCTATTAATCTTGTTGTATTTATTGTAATGTGCTGTTTGTTTGTGTTGGTTGTATATTCTTTTTTTTTGGATTGTTATGAACCCAGGGACTCCAGATGTAAATTAGCTTATAGCTATGTCTGGGTACAATACATCTTGTGACATGTCATGAATGTTACATTTTGTACATTGCCCCTGTTAAATAAAACATTTGAAAAAATTCTCTGTGTAAAAAAGTGCCTTCTATTTTCTGTTCTGAATGCCCCTTTATCTAATCTCCATTTGTGACCCCTGGTCCTTGTTTCTTTTTTCTGGTCGAAAAAGTCCCCTGGGTCGACATTGTCAATACCTTTTAGTCGTCTTTGTTCAAGACTGAATAAATTAAATTATTTTAGCCTGTCTGCATATGACATACCTTTTAAACCAAGAATAATTATGGTCGCTCTTCTTTGCACTCTTTCTAGAGCAGCAATATCCTTTTTGTAGCAAGGTGACCAGAACTGAATACAATATTCTAGATGCTATTGTATTGTGAAGTTAACACTATTTCCCTTGATTTAAATTCATCTCTTTTCACTATATATCCAAACATCTTGTTGGCCTTTTTTATAGCTTCCCCACATTGTCTAGATGAAGACATTTCTGAGTCAACATAAACTCCTAAGTCTTTTTCCTAGATTCCTTCTTCAATTTCAGTATCTCCCATATGATATTTATAATGCACATTTTTATTGCCTGCGTGCAGTACCTTACACTTTTCTCTATTAAATGTCATTTGCCATGTGTCTGCCCAGTTCTGAATGCTGTCTAGATCATTTTGAATGACCTTTGCTGCTGCAACAGTGTTTGCCTCCTCCTATTTTTGTGTTGTCTGCAAATTTAACAAGTTTGCTTACTATACCAGAATCTAAATCATTAATGTAGATTAGGAATAGCAGAGGACCTAATACTGATCCCTGTGGTACACCACTGGTTACCTCGCTCCATTTTAAGGTTTCTCCTCTAATCAGTACTTTCTGTTTTCTACATATTAACCACTCCCTAATCCATGTGCATGCATTTCCTTGAATCCCTATTGCGTTCAGTTTGAAAATTAATTTTTTATGCAGGACTTTGTCTAAAAGCTTTCTGGAAATCTAAATAAACCATGTCAAGGAGGCTGTGTGGTCCAGTGGTTAAAGAAAAGGGCTTGTAACCTGGAGGTCCCCGGTTCAAATCCCACCTCAGCCACTGACTCATTGTGTGACCCTGAGCAAGTCACTTCACCACCTTGTGCTCCGTCTTTCGGGTGAGACGTAGTTGTAAGTGACTCTGCAGCTGATGCATAGTTCACACACCCTAGTCTCTGTAAGTTGCCTTGGATAAAGGCTTCTGCTAAATAAACACATAATAATAATGATAATAATAATAATAATGTGCTTTGCAATTATGGAAAATTTCTAGGCAACACACACAAAAAAAAAACATTAATCCAGATAATTCATATAGCTATTCTTACCTTCGATATACAAAATGAAAACTTTCGTTAAACAGTAAAATGCCATTGTAAAATCATTCATATAGCTCTCACTTTAATGTATTATTAATATTTTATTCACATTTGACATGACACGTTCCGACCAAACCTCGGATGAAACGATACTATACTGTCATATACAATTCTGAAAAGAAAATGAACGAGATAATGAATTAAAATATAGTTACCAAGAAATTTTCCAGATCACAAGCGGTAGTGTAAGAAACGGCGGGGGAAATGGCTGATTTTCGTTTCATTTCGCAGTACATTGGAAGATTCCATGGTAAAAACAGCCGCGATGCATTGTTGGTAGCGGCAAGAATGCTTGCTCACAGGAACGTAAATTGGAAGACAAATTGCACTACTGAGTCGAAGCTTTTCTAGTGAGACCAAGTTGCCTGTCTGGATACACACGGCTTGTTAAATGTAACAAATAGCAAAATGTAGAATTAACAAAGAAATGACGCGAAGTATTAATTCTGTTTTGTGTTTGCATTAAAAGGGGTGCTATTTAAATTGCAAACCGGGGATACAGAGCAATAAACCTGTTAGCAATCAAGCTAGTTGCGTTGCTTTTATCTGCAAGCAATTCTTTATAGTGAAAGAAAGATTGAAGTCAATATCATTGTAAATTGATTTGTTTTGATTTTGTTTTGATTTGAATTGTTTTATTTCTTAGTAGTTTCACCCACTCCCTTCTTTATAAACGTCTTGCATCCCTCCCCGCCTTCCTTTTATATACGTCTTGCGTTTCTTTTTTACATTTTGGAACTCCCCCCATTACATTGCGGTCAGTTTCAAAATATTCAACTCCAAATGTAACAATCAACAATGGTCAATGGAAAAACTATTTTCTACTGGAAGCTAAAAATGAAAATGGCAGTTTGTCATGCCGTGGCAAGAAACACAGTTATACATCCATTAAAACAGACGTAAGCTTACCTTGTTAATCTAACTTCCTTAACGATTGAACGTCTCTTCAGAGTACTTACCGAAAACATAAAATGTCAGTTTCTACAAAATAAATCTCAAATTCCAAATACAGTACTAGTATGAGCCTACTAATGGAAATTAGTGTGCCTCACTGGCCTGGGCTGTTGCAGTAACAGTTATAAAAGGGCATAGTGAATAAAAAAATTTAAAAAAAAAACACGACAGAGAAGACAGCACCACTAAAAATACAGTTTAGAGCACGATTTCTTTTGTTTAATTAAATTAAAATAAGTGGTACACAGAACGTGGACTAGTTCTTACTGCTAGTAAAAAGAAACGCAGGAAGGTTATGATTTGTTTATTGAGAAATATATTGACTCATGTTAACAGTTAAATATCCTTTATTCTCGACTGTTTAAATGTGGTTCTGGAAGTTACAGAGATTCATTTTTAATGCTTTTTCATCCCACATTGTTAAACACACAGATATCATAGCGACACCAGCTGCTAGGTCAGGACACATTTGTAAGTAAACGCTGTCTCTCGCATGACAGTGCTTGGTGCTGATACTGTCAATGATAGGTTGGAACAATGAACATCACCTGCACCCCCATTTCCCGCGTCCCTGCAGTGTATACACTAATATTATATTCGTCTCCATCACTTGGGTAACTAAGTTTCTGTAACACCTATTACATCGTAGTTACTTGTTATTGAGGTAGCTTCAAGTTCTAACATTTTGTTTCTGAGACTTCTAGCCTTTAGATAAATACATTTAATGGCTGTCTTACCTGAGTTGTTGCCCTTGTTTTGATTTAGTCTTCCTTCTGGTTTTTTTTTTGTTAGTTTCTCCCCCCCTTAGTTTAAATGCTTCTGAACCTCCTCGAGGATCCTTTCTCCGAGTAGATTGGTTCCCTTTTTATTTAAGTGCAGTCTGTTCCACCTATATAGGTAGTCCTTGTTGTAGAATGTGGCCCAATCTTCAAGGAAGGTGAAGCCTTCCTGTGTGCACCACGATTTCAGCCATGCATTTAGATTATTTATTTCCAGCTGTCCATATGAACCTTTGCAAGGTGCCGGCAGCATCCCAGAAAATACCAGTTTTGGTCTTGTCTTTTAATTTCCTTCCTAGCTCTCTGAATTTGTTTTGCAGAGATCTTGGTCTGTCTCTTCCAATGTTGTTTGTGCCGATGTTGTTTGTACCGATCTGAACCCAGCTGTTTCAACCCTGTTCTATCTTCCTGGTGGCTTTCTGTATGTTAGGGGTGCAAACTTCCAAGAATTTCAGGTATGCCAACTCCTCAAACTCCTGTAGCTCTCTCATTTCGTGCAGCTCCATTTCTAGCATACTTACTAGTTTAAGCTTATTTTTTTTTGTAAGTTTAAGTTTAGTTTCTGCAGCTGTCAACCTGCTTTCAAACTGCTTGTAAATTGCTCTGCACTTTTCCACGAAGCACTTCTCCCACACTGCTGCTGTTTGGACTGCCTTGCTTTTGTGTGTGTGCCTGAGTGTGCTTTGATCGTCAAGGAAAGGATTTATATCTTTCCTCAATCCATTACGTCCCCGCTGTGCGCCAGAGGTAGCCTCCTCCTTCCCAGCCTCCACCTTCTTTTTTTGGCTTTGTCTAACGGGGAACGCAGCTATCTTACCCCCTGCCCATGGCTTTCCTACGGTCAGCCTCTCCACTTAACTGAAACCTAATTTAAGGGCAGGGGTACCTCGACTGAAATAACATTCATTGCATTATCTGTGATCTGCGGAGAGCAAAACCAATTTGAAGGACTCAATTTATGCTCTTACTATTCCTCTCAGATTTGCAATAACGTGCACCCCATTGTTCTTCAATTCTTACTTAAAACAGATTGACTGTTTCTGTGTTATAGTTTGTAATGACCAAAAAAAAAATACAAACAGAACTTTAAAAATATAGGATGTGATGAGAAACAAAGGGAAGAAACTGGAAAACAAATCAAATGAATGACACGTGAGCAAGAGAATAATTTGCATTTGTAAACCCCAGAAATACTTACAGTAATACTCAATCATTACAAAAGTAATTTGTAAATGTGAATAGACAAATGGTACGAATGCCAAGTTTCACTATGCTACATAATGGTTCTCTTCATACAAGTTCTTGTATCCCCACTTTCTACTCTCAAAAAAATGGTCTCCTAACCAAGTCTGATGACAGTGATAAGTGGTCTTCCACTGAGCCCAGCCTGCTTGTATTTTGTAGCCTTGGTTGTTAGACTCAGTTGTGTCTGGTTTATTTCTTCCCCAGGTTTTGCAGCAGCTGGCTTAGTCTCTTATATTGGGCTGGAGTTGGTTTTAGACCATACATTTTACCAGAGGGGACCTGAGGAGGAGTCTGGAATGATCCAAATAAATTCAAGAGTCATCTCAGCTCTTTTAGAAAACACAGCGAACCTCGAGTCTGTGAAGTTCACTTTCAAAAACAAAGATGTAAGTTGGAATAGAGTTACCATGGTACACTTGCACAGAAATTCTGTGTTTGCTTTGTTAAAAATGCACCTTTTTATTTTATCTGAAATAACCCAGCAATGTGAAACTGAAACTGGGTGAAAATTGGTGCAAATAATTAACCAGTTTTCTGAGTTAACGTTGTGGTAATGTTAGGGGGAAAAAAACACTGTAAATTCTAACTTTCTCAGTGAGCATGTAAAGCTGATACAGTAACTGGTATCAGTACTACAATTATATAAATGGATTGTTTGGGGCATGTTAATAAATATAATAAATAAATCACTGAAAGTAGTACCCCCTCCATTTGTTCTGCAATCCCATAATCCCATTTGAGACTGAAAGAAGCCGACACAACATGGAACAATAAAACCTCCTCTCACAAAAACTATCAAACCACATATCTCTATTCTAACATATTATTTATAAAAATGTTAAATAAAATAATAAAAAATAAGGTCAACACGGGATAACAATTTCAAAAGGTAAGTTAAAAAGCAAATGTAATTTCTATATTTTTTGTACTTATTTATTTTTAACTGCAATTAGATTTAAAACTTATTTTTTTAAAGACCTGATTATTGTTGTTATTATTTTTTATATTTTTTTGTAATACGCCATTACTTTGTGATTTTTCTCATGACAGTGTAGGAATTTGAGGCATTTTAACAAACCCTTCTCCTATCCTTACTCAACTACAGATGTAACAGGATAGCCATTTTTTAAATTTTATTTATTTCTTTATTTATTTTTAGGAAACAAGAAAAGACGACAGGCTGATCTGCGTCTATTTGAAAGATGAGAAATGGTGGTCCCGGGATGGCTGTAAGACAGTGCAGTTTAATGAAACGTACACAGTCTGCAGCTGTACTCATCTCTCCACCTTCGCTGTCATAATGCAAAGGAAGAAGGTACTTCATTTAATGAAACCGGTCCAGTATTGTAAAATACACTCACAAAATATTCACAGGATTGTAAATATTGTAGCGAACTCGGTTAAAGCAGGCAGGCGCATCACACAGGGCGAGGCAATCCACACACAGGCGGGTGGCGGGCGCGAACCTGGGACCTCTCACACTAAAGCATAGCGCCGATACCGCTGTACAAAAGTGCCGGCTCCTTTGCAAGGAGCATATATCGGGCCTATGTCTTCATGTGTGATTACGTCACCTACCAGCCCTGCTGCTGCCTTCCCCCGTGCACTCTGCAATATTTTAGACATTTCCAAATTGGTTATACCTTGCTATATCAGATTGTGATTTTTATTGTGTGCTGATTTGCTAACCTGGTAGGCAGAGGCATCAGGGACTGTTTTTAAGAACAACTCAGGCCTGAAGGCATTAAAGAGAATAATGAAAAGTATGTCTGTTTAATTGAGGTTACGTGCAAGTATGTCAGCCTAATATGAGTTGATTGATTCTTTCTCTGACTAGGTACACATACTGAAAGAAGTTGTATCAAGGTCTTATGCTATAATGCAGTGATTCTCAATTGTGGCTCCTGCAGTCCGTTGTGGTCCAGGATCTTGTCTCAATGATTGTATTGCACAGTGCTGAGCAGTGCTCTAGCTAGGTCTTTCATTTTTTTAACAGAGCCTATGGGTTCAGTGAGCATCTCTGCTCTTGGTAAGGCAAGGTCCTGGATTGGAATAGACCCAAAGAGCCAGAGTGAGTACCAGTGCTGTCACGGTTGTGAGGATCATTTCTCTTAAAAGCAGTCCCATTAATGGAAGTTGCATGTGCAGTTTGAGCCTGCACAAGGATGAGATCAAGGGGACAAAATAAAAAGGGTTCCAGGCTGTTCTCTACAGTGAAACATTAGTAGTGTTTAGGGTCTAAAAATAAACCTTATGTGCTGAACATATCTATAGACTATCTGATCCTTAATTTATGAGCCTTTAATTGAGGTGTACGGTTATGAAGCATTCAATTTGGAACCACTAATCGGGAATCTATTGAATTAAATGGTTCTATTTAGACCCAAATAATGTCTATAGTAGTATATGTATACAAGAATGGTTCTACATAGAACCCAAACACTGCAAGGGTTCCAGGGGAATCCAAAAGAAACACTATGATTCAATACGGGAGGCACATTGTAAGAGCATATAGTGCTGAATCTAGCTATTTCCAAAAGGCTGTCTCATTAAATGGACCATTTGCCTCTCTTGTATTGAACTTGTTGGGTGCAGCACTGTGACCATTGCCTGCTGTCTGAGATTGTTCTACATTTTAGACACTGCTAACCACAACAGGATTTGTTAAGCAAGGGTAGGGCTGGTTTACATTTTGATTTAAGCTCTTTGTCACATGGATGCAGAGCTAAATAGTATTTTTTATTTATTAATTGCATCGTGTAACCCTTTGTCAGTGACAGCGAGGTGCAAACGCACCCATCTCAGACCTCTTTGAAGTCCCCGTGACACCTCCCTGTAGTTGATAACCGCATCCTTTGCAGCATTCTGTTCATTACCTGCTACACTACTGAATTCAAAGCTATGGTAATTTTCCCCTCCGATATGAGTTTCATAAAAGAAGCAACAATGTGTCCATCTTGAGTTTCAATGTACAATTTAATAGTTAATTTTGCAGTTTATATTTCTGTTTGTGACTTTACTGTTGATAGGACAGTGTTGCTTTATTTTTTAATGGGGATTTTGCCATCCACTGCCAGGACGTGTGAACAACAAAACTCCTTTTTTTTTTTTTTAAAAGTCCCTTTTGTATTTGACCACTGTTTTCATTCATTGATAATTGGCAAATATAATTGATCATGAATGAATTGATTAATTAATTAATGTAATCCCTTAGGTCTTGTATTTAATTAAACAAATATTACATTTGATCTCAAACCCCTATTCGTGTCTTTGAATGCCAGTTGACATTTCCTGAAAACACTGTTAGCCAGGCAAGCTGCACTCAAATGTATTCTAACCTGAACAGAACCCACAGCACTTGTCCCCAGGACTCAGAGATGTTTTTATTTTGCAGTATAAGGAAGACCTGCTGCTCCAGCTGATCAGCTATATTGCAGTGGGGGTAGCCTTGTTATGTCTTGCCCTTGCAATTACAACATTCATCTGTACAAAGTGCATTCAGAGAGCTACCAACACCATTCACCTGCATCTGAGTATCAGTCTCTTCCTGGCTCACCTTCTCTTCTTAACTGGAGCGCCCCAAGTAGAGTATAAGGTATGTCATGGGACAGGATTGCCCAAATATGCAAGGAATGTCCCAATATAGTTCTGTATAACTCTCTATGGTCATTTCTGCTTATTTTAACCATAACTATTACACATTCAGTTATGCTAAATGTACTAAAAAAAATAAAAATAATGACAACTTTTTTTTTTTTAATACACTGATAATGACTTTACCATGCTTACTATTGCAGCAATTAACAGTTTGTAAAAACACTAACACATCAGCCCCTACTTATAGTTAAGCACTCAACCGCAACACAAAGCTTTATATTTCTCACCACAGAACAAGGTAGGTATTTTAGATTCTGGACAGGTAACATTTTGTCACACATAGTAACCTAATGACACGCAGTTAACCACCAACTCAAAAAAAGCAGCAACATTTATTTTCGTCAGTTCTGCCCATATATCTGATATGAAATCAAATTGATTAATTTCATTTCTATTTTCTCTTCCCAAAAAACATTACAAATATATATTGATCTTTTATTTCTGATAAAAAACTACTTAGCTTTATTATTAATTTGCTTTTGTTATTGAATTACTGTATCTCCTCCCCTCACAACACAAGTAATTGAATAGGATCTAGTTTTATTATTGCATTTTTTTATTAATCATTTTATTTGTACTGGGCAGTGGATGTTATTTTGGGGAGAAAATGGCAAGAAGGTGGCTCAGTGCAGAGGCTGTTGTAACCTCGTAATGGAGTCTGGCTCAGGGAGTGATTTTGTGCCAGATGACTGGCAGCGAATATGAGCCGAGTGACACTTCCTCCAGTGAGGAGATCAGCAGTGGTGAGAAAGAGGAGCCGATTGAAACTGAGCCTGAGCCCCTGCCTGGACCCAGTACAGAAGGTGGGCCTGGACTGATGGGTGGGAGATTTCAGCCATTCTACTACTGGATCCCTCCAACATTATCCAGCCTCAAATATCTCCTTTTCTATGGCATACCGGGTAGCAGTGTGAACATAGCTGGGTTTATCCCAATTAACCTTGTCCAGTTGGGCATTTCTTATGACATTTTTTGAATTTTGGGGATACACCTAGAATTGATTTATTTTGGTCCACCAACCCAATCCCTGCTGGCCCTCTTTTCCCGTCCACAAAGAGCTGGGGCAGATTCCAGTTAATGTTAAGGTTTTTGCATTAAAGCAACAATGCTAAGGCTCTCCCGAGGGACCATCCTCAGTGACAGGCTCTTCAAATTACAGCTACTTCTAGACCATCTGAAGCATAAATATGAAGAGATATCTACACCTGGCCAGAATATATCTGTGAATGAGTCCCTTCTGCTGTTCAAGGGGAGGCTTCTCTTTAAACAGTACATAACAGTGCCTGTATGGGATTAAACAGTGCAAACTGTGGGAGAGTGCCACTGGCTACACTCATAGGTTCAGAGTGTACAAAGGGAAGGACTCTCAAATTGACTCAGCCTGGCTGCTCGCCATGCTTGAAGACCACTGACAAAATTGTGTGAGATCTTGTTTTTCCCCTCCTAAATCTTGGCTACTATTTGTATGTAGATTTTTACACAGGAATGCCTCTGTTTAGGGCCTTGTACATATCCGATACAATTAACTGTGATACAATAAGACCCAACAGGAAGGGATTTCCATGTCAATAAACAGAGACTACTAAACCAGCTGCACCACAAGGAACTGGGTTCCTGTAATTCCGGTAGAGTCCTTGTGGTGCAGCTGGGTTCCTGTAGTTCTGGTAGTCCCTGTGGTGCAGCTGGTTTAGGAGCTGGGTTCCTGTAGTTGTGGTAGTCCCTGTGGTGCAGCTGGTTTAGGAGCTGGGTTCCTGTAGTTCTGGTAGTCCCTGTGGTGCAGCTGGGTTCCTGTAGTTCTGGTAGTCCCTGTGGTGCAGCTGGTTTAAGAGCTGGGTTCCTGTAGTCCAGGCTGACTGCTTGTGGTTCAGGTCCAGGGGTTATTCTTCAGTGTTGACCTGCCCCCCTGACTGTCCTTTCTCAGGTGCTGTGTGCAGTCATAGCTGGGCTCCTGCACTACCTCTTCATGGCCAGTTTTGCCTGGATGTGCCTGGAGGGAGTGCAGCTCTTCCTGCTGGTGAGAAAGCTGAGGGAGGTGGGCCAGAGCAAGACACAGGCGCTGCGATGGAGGTCCCTGCTGCTGGCTGGGTATGGCCTTCCTGCTATCATCGTGGCTGTGTCTGCTGGAGTCTTTCCAGATGGATATGGGGATAAAGAAATGTAAGACTGTGTTCCTTTTTGTTTTCAAAACAGCCATGAATTTCGTATGGGTAAAATTCTTTCCCCATACACCGGAAGGACATGGATTTGGTATCCCACCATTTTCATACAATTTAGAAATAAATATTGATTCTCTCACTAAATACACAGCATGTTATGTCATCATTAGACAATTCAAATATCAATCTGCAAGCACAGATCATGGTAAAAACATCCCACACAACTCTTACAAAACACAATTTACTAAACATAAAAGATGTAACCCTCATTGCTGCATTCTATATGCTGTACTGTGCTATAGCATTTGTTACAACATTTCAATACCGTACCAACAGCTAACAGTTTGTATTGGCTGGTAACCTATCCTATAGTCAATGGTATAGATTTTGTTTAACACAGAAGGTCACTTAGCATAGCAGTGTGCTTTTGTTTGTCGTAACTTGGACGTCTTGAGCTGGAGGATCCTCATGCTGTTCATATTCACATCAACGTTTTTTATTCCAGATGCTGGCTGAAGAATGAACTGGATTTCCGCTGGAGTTTTCATGGCCCCGTGTATTTCATAATCGCAGTAAGTTTATCTATTTAATAGATTAGTTACATTTCACAATTTTACATAAGGTTTTTACAACAAGTCAGAACTCCTTATCCAATTGCAATTAAACTTGGTTAAGACATTATTTGGCATAGGTTTGAGTATCAGAAACTGTAGAACATATGGAAGAACCTGTCAGCCCCTAAGTGTGTCTGTTCAATTTTTATAAATGGATGCTGTAGGTCACGGCGATTGACTTTTTTAAAGCTACTGATAGGGGTATGGTTTACGGACAGACTTGTTTAAAATTGCTTTTGCTGCTGATGCAATTTAATTCAAGCGGGACGAAGGAAACCAACAGGACTGCTAATGTTTTCTTTATAGAAAATGTATAACTTTTTAAATATCCATCCAAAAAAAGCAATGAATAAAACCTTTCAAATGAACCCTGTTCTTCACACTATACATCTGTATGTTGCAGGTTAACATCTTTCTCTTTATTGCAATTCTGTGGACTCTGAAAGCGACGCTGTCTGTGCTGAATGCAGACGTATCCAAACTTAAAGATACTAGGTGGGTCCAGATTCAATGCAGATCGCAAAGACTTATGACATTTTTCTTTGTTATTTATAAAACAGAATGTTACATAGCCACAAGTCTATGAAAAATAGACCCCATTTACAATACTGATTATTACACTTGAAGGTTCCAAGGAGCCACATTATAAAATATCCTTGTTACCTAGCTCGTTTATAATCTGTGGCTGCATGCACACCACATCATGCAAACACAGTATGCTGGTACATCAGAGTCCCAAGTTCACACAAACACACGTATACGGATTCGGGATAATGCTTATTCTCAATGTCGCTTGTATTTTGGGTGTAATCTTATATACACAAACATTTTGGTTTAAAGAAGTTTCCTTTTTTGTTTTCCAGGTTGCTGGTTTTTAAATCCCTGGTGCAGTTTTTGATCATGGGCTGTAGCTGGGTCCTGGGGTTTACGGTGCAAGATCAAATTTTCAGATTGTTGTTCGTCATCCTCAACTCTCAGCAGGGGTCCTTTATTTTCATTGTGTACTGCTTGCTGAACAGAGAGGTAAGGTAGCCACTCTGAGGTTTGATTATACCTCCCCTCTGCATCCTTACACGACAGAGTGCTCGTGACAATTCAAATTAAATAACACATATCCAAGCTGTACTGTGAGCTTTCCCAACAGGTGAGACCAAACAACCAACCAAACAAAATTGATGAACATGGGAAGTGTATATTGAGTACAAGATGGAGTATCAGAGGAGATACTGTGGGAGCCCCGTGTTTCGACCGCAGCGAAGCAGATTCTTCCAGCAGAATTTTCAGCAAAATTGACGTTGCGACGTGCCAGTTATTTAACCAGCCATTATGTGTTTAATACGCTAGATGGCACTATGTGACTAGAAACTGAAATTTCAATAATGATAACTGAAGTGCTTCTATTCACCAGCAGGTGTCACACCCTGAAATTCATGTTACAATGGAAAACAATCTATTTACAGTGCAGTCAGTTTCTAAGAATCACATGCATCCCGGAATATCTGATTCTTATAAGCGGCTGATTCTTAAAAGCAGACCGGTATGATTAGTGCTGCAGAATCAGTATGCCAGTTAGGAAATGAGAAGAGCTTCTGTTCCTGCAGTGTAATGAATGGGTTGACCAATAGATGTCATGAGTTGCTGCATTTTTGCACGCCTCTGGAACATCCATAGTTGTTTCCTTAACGAATTAAGGATAATGGTCAGTTGGTCAACTCCTTGTTAAAGTTAATGTCAGCTCGATAAAAGGTCTCATGGGTAAGCAACTTGTTATATGATCACGATTATGTTTACTCAAGGCTGCAGAATCCTATTTTACTACAGTATATTTGAGAAGTGACCGTCTCATGAGGGTGCCTAGTTTAACTGCCATGCGGTGTTACGTGTAATGGCCTTTGAATTAAAATGACAGTATTTTATTGTCAGGACAACCACTGCATTTAAGCATCTGACTGTGTCTTGCTTTTTTTCAGTTGCGATGCAAGTATCAGTTTTTCACTAAGAGAAGATGCAAAACTTCGTAATTCCCCCCCTCAACGCGCCGCCATGCATTCCCCCTCCTCCTCCTCGCGCCGCTACGAAATCCCCCTCCTCCTCCTCAACGCGCCGCTTCGCAATCCCCCTCCTCCTCAACGCCGCCACGCAATCCCCCTCCTCCTCAGCGCCGCCACGCAATCCCCTCCTCCTCAACGCCGCCACGCAATCCCCTCCTCCTCAACGCGCCGCTACGCAATCCCCTCCTCCTCAACGCCCGCCACGCAATCCCCCTCCTCCTCAACGCCGCTACGCAATCCCCCTCCTCCTCAACGCGCCGCTACGCAATCCCCCTCCTCCTCAACGCGCCGCTACGCAATCCCCCTCCTCCTCATCGCGTCGCTACGCAATCCCCATCCCCCTCCCTCTACATGTCACACAATAACAGTGTTGCACTCAGTATGTATTAAATGAATGTGTATTCACTTTATTAAAACAAACTTTCACTAACAGAGAACAAAAAAAACCACTACAGTACCTGCACAATGCAGTGGCACAGTCACTATTTGATGACAAATTTGTCCAGTGCTCCCTAGATCACTGCAAGATCCACAATTGTGTTAACCTCCTTTTCCAGGTCATGGAGGAGGTTAAAATCATTGAAGCCCCTGTACAGTAGGCCATTCCTCAACGTTTTCATTGCATCCTTCATTTGGGTCAAGAATGGGATAATTGCCTTGTCATCATGAGAGTCTGCCTCTGCATCGTTTTCGGGGTTCACTTCAAATTGGTCCCAGATCTCAGTCACAATGTTCTCATCAGAGACGGGTTGCGTCACAAAAGCATCGTCATCGATGTCTATCCAGTCTTCAAGTTCGTGGGCATCGAGTTCTCTTGGAGGCTCAACAACAATTGCAATTCCGGATTGACGTCTGACCAGGCATTTGCTAGCATTAGGCATCTTTCTGGCAATTTCCAGGAAATTTGCTTGTGAAAGTATGCCTTGTCTGTTCTGATAATTCCCTGATCACATGGCTGAAGGATCGAAATTGTGCTCCTTGGGAGGAATTCAAGTCGGATGTTCCTCAATGCTATATCTTTCATCATGTGGGCTGTGCAGTTGTCCACAAGAAGCAAAATCTTTCTCCTTTCCAGACCCAACTTTCGATCCCAATCCTTCAGCCACTCGCTGAATAGATAGCCCGTCTTCCAGTCACATGCATTGGCAGCGTAGCGGACTAGAAGATATCTCACATTTTTAAAAGACTGTGGGTTTTGACTTTTCCCAATGACGAAAATGTCCTTTTTATTACCAGCCATGGAGCAGATGAATAGAGCAGTGATTCTTTCCTCCTTTTTTATTGTGGGATTTAAAGGTGAGAGTGCCATCGGGCAGGGCTTGAAAGTAAATTCCACTTTCATCTGCATTCCAGATGTATTCTTCAACAAAGTCACGTCTCATTTCGATCTACTAATTTTCTAACAATTTTTCACGTGACCCAATCTTCGGCTTCTCCGTGCATTTTCTTAAAAACAATCCCCTCTCGTTTATTAAAGCGATCAAACCAGCCAGTGCTGGCCTTGAAGTCGATAACCCCCTGGGGTACTGCCAGTTCTTCTGCTTTCTGCATCACCAACGGTCCACTCGGGGGCATTTCTCTCTCTGGCATTTGTGATCCACAAGCGCTGCCTCGACCATGGGTGCCTTGCCTAACCGCATTCTTTTACTGTCTTCTTCATTTTGTATGATGCTGTCCCTGTCTTTGAGAATCTTACACAGTGTCGGCTGTGGAATGCCCAATCTCTGAGCTGCATCTCTTTGGCTCATCTTCGGAATTGTATCGTAGGACTCCAGCAGATGCTGTTTTACGTCCGCAGAAAGCATCTTTCTTTTTCGACTCACACAGACATACTGTATATACGCTGTGTACGTGCCTAATCACTCGAGATGCGATCAAATTAAAATTAAAAAACAGCTTTATTGGCTGTACACGTCATTGCACTTGATCAAGTATCACATTACATGTAGTCAGTTTGCCCCAAAATGATTCCTAGAAGCGGATTGCTTGATTCTTACAAGCAGATTATTTTACATTGGTTGGTATAGGAATGATTTTGCCCCAGTGGTATTGATCACTATATGCGGTTGATTCTTATACCAGTGATTCTTATAAACGGACTGCACTGTAGTTGGGTCAAAAAGGGAAAGTGTCTGTTAGCTAATTCTATGTTTTTGTATGTGTCGTTTCATCCGATGCTTGTTCCTTGTTATTGAAATGATGGTGCAATGATCCAGTTGCTGGTATTGATTACAATAACAGTATCACTAGTACCCTTACATAGAATACCATCATTTATTTAAATATATTTAGAACAACTTCAAATTGAACACTTCATACAGGTCTGTTAAAAGTACAAGTTTTTCTTACCCTGTTCTTAACGATAAAACCATAAACCCAATTTAACTTTCATTCAAAGTCATTTATTTGTCACAGAAGTGTAGAACGTTATTATTTATGTATTTTTTTGTGTCGGATACACTCGCTAACATTACAGCAAAGGATACATTGCCTTTGATACATTGTATAATCAGACAGCAACTAAATTATACATTTTCCTTCAAACTGAATGATCTAGGTTGAGAATAGAACTCTGCCTTTTTATTTTGAAAGACACATTTTGATCAGACTTGTAATCATACGGAGAAGACGTCAACACACAACATTAAATGTTGGTTTAAATAAACATTTGAATAAAAATAATAATAATAATAACATACACAAATATAACTCTATGAATCCGATCGCTTCCCATTCATTATGACATGGCAATGGGAAGTTTTGAATGTTCTGTTGTGATGTGACTGAATGAAGTACTGCTGATTCAAGGTGTTATATCAAATTCTCCATTGCTGCCTTGCAGCTCCATCAGCGTCAGGAGGCACGCTGTAATCTGAGGCTCGGGGTATGAACAGCCACACCCCACTGTACTGAGGGATCTTTCAACCTGTACCTTTATATAACATATATCTACAGAACTTCCTATTCAATTGTCAGGAATTAAAAGTTATTTCTCAATCTGGGGATAGATGGAGGCACCTGTCTTTATGTATACATGTTAGACGTACATTTTATATACATGTACAGAAGTGCTTATTGAATTTGGAAAGGGCATTCTTTTGCTTACACGTTACTGAGAGCATCTACTATTCGTTTCCAGGTGAGAGCAGAATACAGGAAATGGCTCACCATTCTCTGCAGACGGAGGAATAAATTTAGCATTACCACGAAGTCTGCTGGATGCACCTCAAAGGTACTATGTTCAACTCGACATGTGTGAAGGTGTTTCAATATTCTGCAGGAGTACTTGCTCATTGATTGACAGTCTCTATGTCCTTCAACAAGGTTTATTGTACAACTAAATCTGTTCTCGAGTTCTGGGTGTGAAAGAGGGAGCTGGCTCGGTCATGGGATCCGAGGACAACGTCTGAATCTTCAGTCAGTTCTCCTGAGCTGAGTGGGGCATTGCTGCAGTGGGGAGCATAATCGTAAACTCTAAACTTCTTCTCAGTAGCACCACCTGCAGGCAATGCGTGGAACAGGGGATCAGGAGGGGCCAGCCTGTTTCAAACAAGTCATTTTCAAAGCTTGGTAACTTCATGGGAATCCCATTCTGTGCTAGTTTCTAGACAAGGAAGAACAGAACATCTGTTAAAATTGAATTACAAAAAATATCAGTAAGTAGTAAGCAGTCAGTAACTCCTCTCTCTTTTTATTGAAGGGTAAAACTGCTCCTGAATCCAAATTCAAGATGGTAGAAACTACATGATGCAGCCTGAGGAACAACTAAAAAGTCATTTTCTACTTCAGCGTACACCAGGACATTTGATTTTAGCAGACTGGTTCAACGCTCTTCTAAAATAATTCATTGGCTTGTTTAACCAACTAAATTGTGGAGTATGATTTATGTAGGGTTTATATATTTCATGGGAAATTATTTTCATAAATAAAAACGTAAATCTGTGATGTAACCGTGCACCATGCTCTCCGATGCATTGCACTTATCATTCCTGTCATGAGTTTGTTGTATTGCACTTTCCTATGGGTACTCCGGTAATATTACATTCCTCTGCATACCAGACACAGCAACAAACAATCCAGACAGCTACTAACTCTGCCTTCACACAAGAAACAGCAGATCAAGTTTAAAGTCATAGTTAAACACACTATGGAGCACTTAGATTTTTAGATTTTGTTAAGTGAAATATGTATCTTATAAAAAATCCTATTTGAAATGAAGAGTAAGGCTAGATTTAGCAGTGTGGAGTAGTGGTTAGGGCTCTGGACTCTTGACGGGAGGGTCGTGGGTTCAATCCCAGGTGGAGGGACACTGCTGCTGTACCCTTGAGCAAGGTACTTTACCTAGATTGCGCCAGTAAAACCCAACTGTATAAATGGGTAACTGTAAGAAGAAAAAAAAGTGATATCTGTATAATGTGATATTTTGTAATAATTGTAAGTCACCCTGGATAAGGGCATCTGCTAAGAAATAAATAATAATAATAATAGATTTAAATGTAATGCAACACCTCCCTCTTTTGTCATTTCTCTCCTGCACGGCCAGGTAAATAACAATAAATGCGACGACTTGTTTAATTTTTTTATTTGTATTTTGTTAATGCATTTTAAGAGTAAAATACCACCACTATATTTGAAATGCACCAATACATTTCTATGGTACTATGTTGTTTCAAAACACAGGCTGATTGAATGCAACAACTAGAATAAGCTTAGGAGTTAAAATATCATGCTTTTTCATATCACACAGTTTTTCTCAAAGACTTTTCTAACATTACTGGTAAATAACGTATTAACAAATCATTATTTCCCTGTGTTTTACAGATCGTTCAATTATATTGTACATTAAGATGAGTAATCAAAATACTATTATGTCCAATGATTTAATATTCAAGAACCATTATATTTAAATAACTGTATTACATTATTTAATGTGACCATTTTTATCCAGGCTTGCAAAATAATGTCACAACAATCAGTCACGTCTACACAGCTGTATGTTAAAATGGATATAATCAAACTTAATAAACTTTGACTTGATGTGAAATATATTTGATGTATTTTATGTTAACTTTTTTATTTTTAAATGCATCTCTCTACTTGTTATGAACAACACACTCTATGTATCGTCTAACATTAAGACTGCATCACGCTTTTTAAAATAAATAAATAAAATCCAAACATATCCATGCTTCTATTTTATTTGTACAATAATAAAAACAATAATGCAATTTCCTACCTTTAAATATACAGTACCTTGTAAATATGAAAGACTGGAGACGACTGCATGGTCCAAGTTTATTTTGGGAAAAGTCTGAGGATAACATAGGCACAAGTACTGCGGGGTGAGTCGCAGCTGTGATCGTGTGATTTAAATTAAATACATTAAAAGAAAAGGGCTTGATGGCCAAACAAACAAACAGTTTAAACAAAAGAAACACTGAACAAAACAAAAGGCACGTTGTCCAAAACAAACAAATAATAAACAACAAACAAGTATCGTGCTGGTTTTGACTCGGCACATGTAGCAATTGTTTTAAAGGTTTTATCTTGCTGTCACTTTGTCTCCACTCTCATCAACCCTATAGGAGCAGCTGTTCTATATACGTGGCCAACTCCCAGTTGGTAATTCCAGTCAGCACTGGGTCGCGTTTTACCACCCCATATACAGTATATTATATACAGTATATACAGTACTGTGCAAAAAGTTTTAGGCAGGTGTGAAAAAATGCTGTAAAGTAAGAATGCTTTCAAAATAGACATGTTAATAGATTATATTTATCAATTAACTAAATGCAAAGTGAGTGAACAGAAGAAAAATCTAAATCAAATCCATATTTGGTGTGACAACCCTTTGCCTTCAAAACAGCATCAATTCTTCTAGGTACACTTGCACAAAGTCAGGGATTTTGTAGGCATATAGTCAGGTGTATGATTAAACAATTATACCAAACAGGTGCTAATGATCATCAATTCAATATGTAGGTTGAAACACAATCATTAACTGAAACAGAAACAGCTGTGTAGGAGGAATAAAACTGGGTGAGGAACAGCCAAACTCAGCTAACAAGGTGAGGTTGCTGAAGACAGTTTACTGTCAAAAGTCATACACCATGGCAAGACTGAGCACAGCAACAAGACACAAGGTAGTTATACTGCATCAGCAAGGTCTCTCCCAGGCAGAAATTTCAAGGCAGACAGGGGTTTCCAGACCGTAGACGCAGTGGTCGGCCAAGGAAACTTACTGCAGCAGATGAAAGACACATCATGCTTACTTCCCTTCGCAATCGGAAGATGTCCAGCAGTGCCATCAGCTCAGAACTGGGGGACCCTGGTACACCCATCTACTGTCCGGAGAAGTCTGGTCAGAAGTGGCCTTCATGGAAGACTTGCGGCCAAAAAGCCATACCTCCGACGTGGAAACAAGGCCAAGCGACTCAACTATGCAAGAAAACACAGGAACTGGGGTGCAGAAAAATGGCAGCAGGTGCTCTGGACTGATGAGTCAAAATTTGAAATATTTGGCTGTAGCAGAAGGCAGTTTGTTGCGAAGGGCTGGAGAGCGTGCACGAATGAGTGTCTGCAGGCAACAGTGAAGCATGGTGGAGGTTCCTTGCAAGTTTGGGGCTGCATTTCTGCAAATGGAGTTAGGGATTTGGTCAGAATTAATGGTCTCCTCAATGCTGAGAAGTACAGGCAGATACTTATCCATCATGCAATACCATTAGGGAGGCATCAGATTGGCCCCAAATTTATTCTGCAGCATGACAACGACCCCAAACATACAGCGAAAGTCATTAAGAACTATCTTCAGCGTAAAGAAGAACAAGGAGTCCTGGAAGTGATGGTATGGCCCCACAGAGCCCTGATCTCAACATCATCGAGTCTGTCTGGGATTACATGAAGAGAGAGAAGCAACTGAGGCTGCCTAAATCCACAGAAGAACTGTGGTTAGTTCTCCAAGATGTTTGGGCCAACCTACCTGCCGAGTTCCTTCAAAAACTGTGTGCAAGTGTACCTAGAAGAATTGATGCTTGATGCTGTTTTGAAGGCAAAGGGTGGTCACACCAAATATGGATTTGATTTAGATTTTTCTTCTGTTCACTCACTTTGCATTTAGTTAATTGATAAATATAATCTATTAACATGTCTATTTTTGAAAGCATTCTTACTTTACAGCATTTTTTCACACCTGCCTAAAACTTTTGCACAGTACTGTATATATATATATATATATATATATATATATATATATATATATATATATATATATATATATATATATATATATATATTTTTTATCAATACATCCCAAGTTCTACAATGCATCAGAGGACTTTAAAAAATGTACATTTTTCATTTCATTTTTTTAATGCACTTTCCCTTCACACGTGATTTTCGACTCCGTCAGCAGTTTTCTGATACAAAGCTACAATGTTACAATGTACTTGTTTATCCGTCACAGCCCGCATTCTCACATTCCAAATCAGTCTGTCTTTAGTTACACAACGCTTCCTTCAATTTCACTTGACAAAAATGCAGCAAAAACAAAGTGAACGAGACGGAAATGTAAAAGTGAATCATTGAACAGTTTTATATACTGTGATGCTTTTTTTTAAATTTAAATCTGTGATCTTTAGTTTGCTTTTGTGCATTTTCATTTGCAAGTGAACTGTGACATTAGGGTCTTATCAAGCACTATATTCTGCAATTTTGCATACTGTTTTAATTCTGTAAACCGGTGGTGTTTTTTTTTAAATCTTGCTAAATTGCATTGCCTTTTACATTGCACGCAGTTCTGTGCCTGGGTAACATTTTGATTTTAATTTTGCTGTTGGGTTGTTAATGGGGAATTTTACATAATCCTACAATACGTACCGGATTTAAAAGAATGTACTGTATTACAGTCCACGTGTCCAGTCATCTCTTTTGGCAAGTGATATTTTTAGAATCATATCATTCTGAATTACAATACTTCTTCTGTTGAAAATATAGTACTGTACCAACAAAACCAACTACAGTACATCTAAATGGAAGCCTACTTATTTTAAAACACAGTAGTTTCAGCTATTTATTTTTGACATTTTTGTGTTCCCTGAAGGATTGGAACGGGCCAAAATGAAATAATCTGATACACGTCACACTCGTTTAACCATCACTGAAGTCTAAATTGTATAGGGTCGGATATGCGAGTGCTGACTGTACATAATGAATTTGGGAGATGGCCACATGAGTTTTAGCTGGATGGGGATTTTAACCCCACCCATGCTGTAAAACAATAATAAACAACATTGTGTTTTAAACACCAAACAATACATTTAAATAATAATAATACAACACAAAATACAAATAAGCACAGGGGCAGGGTGTACCCCGTCACACAGATGAAGACAGCTGCAGAAAAACATGGGGAAAAAATAAACCACATATAACTGTCTAAAAACCAAGACTATAAGCAGAGTCACTTATCCAACAGATTTGGTTAAGAGGTTCTTTAGTTATTGAGATAGCAGTATCTGGGGATATAAAATGTATGTCTTACATATGTTTAATCCATAACGATAAACACTCGATAGTGCTGAATTTAGAACTACTAAAAGAAACTTAAATTCAATGGCAAATGTCTATTTGAGACACTGAAAAAACACAACAGTTGTGATTGAATTGCTTTTCTTGTAGTATTTCTAAATGTATGTTCAGTATGTCGCAATTATTTCAGATACAAGGAGATTTGTCTTTACCTTATGTTAGGTATAATAGTTTAATAGTACCCCCCTAAAGTATAATAAAGCATAAAGGAATACTAAAGTATATGTATGCATTGTAAATTCCAGAGAGGTATGTTGAAGCTTATTTAAATAATCTATCTATCTATCTATCTATCTATCTATCTATCTCAGCTTTCTCACATTTTTACTATGGTAAATGTATAGTGTGTCTGAGGAAAATGTGAGAAAGCAGCAACGTGACAGTGGTAAACTAAGGGTATGTTTGCACTAAACACTTACATTTGAACATATCTTGTGAACCACCTACCAATTATGCCACTTAAATCTGATAAAACTTAAATCTGGGGATATGTACACATTTGACTTTTCTACATGTGTGTATGTAGGTCATGGGGTGGGAGCACTTACTCATTTTCAAAATAAAAATAAAGTCAACAAGAATTGCAAATGAGTTTTAGTTTTGTTTTCTCAAAAGCTGTTGTAGGAGAGTCAGTATTGTTCAGCACACCTTGGACAGCTACATTAGAGGATGCTGATGGAAATATAGGATCAGCACCTTGGACAGCAGCTCATGAAACCGAACGGGAGCGGGTTTAATCAGGAGCCAGGGTCACCTGGGGCCGGTTTTTCAAAACTTTTAATCTGGATCAAAATGAACTGGATTTTGGAATCCTATATTTTGTGATCGAGATTACTTTTATCTGGATCATTTTGATCCGTTTTTTTTTCAGAAAAAGTCACTGCTGGATTACATTTATCAAGATAACAAATAATCACGATTATGAAATCCAGTTTTTTGATAGGCTAGTTCTTCATATTTTTTAAGAGGTCTTATTCATGATATAAACTAATTTTACAAAAGAAATAAGATCGAGGTAATAATGAAAAATACACAACTATTTATTTTGTTTTATAACAAAATCAAAATCACTTTTAATGTTACTGCACATATAACGAATGCAAATAATGGTTATTTTATGTATGCCTACTTGGCAGAAATTAAATAACTAAATCTAAATTGAATAAAAATAAAACTTTTGAAAAAAGATATGTGTTTTTAGACATTTTCATCGGTTTCCTCTCAGACGAGCTTTAAGGAGGCATATGGGAAGGCGTATGCTTTTTTTTTATAAAAGCTATACCACTAAATACGTTTTCCTTTTTGCTTGCATGGATACAACACTTAAATAAATATGTAAATATTGCATTCTAACACTCTATTTGGACATAGAGTGTGATTGCTATGACAATTCAAACAAACTATCGATGTTCTATGATCATTTAATAAAAGCTAAATCCACTTCAGCAGTAGGATCGCAATAATCCTGGTATGTTGGATCAAAGTAATCCCTCTTTCCCCTGATCTCCTCTTTAAATTCTGAAAAACCCAATTGCAACATTTAATTGTGATTAAAAGTGCGATCGTTTTACCAAAACCAAATCCGGATCGCAGTAATCTTGATCGCATTTCAATGTTTTGAAAAACCAAATGTCAGATCGCGGAATGCAAGTTTAATCAGGAGCCAGCGTCATCTGGGGTCGGTTAAATAATGGCCTCCTTTAAAAAGAAAAACATTATATGTGTGTGTGTGTATATATATATATATATATATATATATATACACACACACACACACACACACACACACACACACACACACAAACTATTCCATCCTACTGAATCGTCTTGAAAGCACAGTGAGACTGTCTGACTCGTTCCTATCCTGGTTCAAATCTTATATTTCTGATAGGTTTCAGTTTGTCTCTATTGGGGAGGTAAAATCGGTATTATCCGAAGTTGTCTGTGGTGTTTCACAGGGCTCCATTCTAGGTCCCTTGCTGTTTTCATTATATATGCTAACATTAGGTGACATTATTCGCAGACACGGAGTGAACTTCCATTGGTATGCTGATGATACCCAGCTATATTTGTCCCTAAAGCCAGGAATTTCTTCTGCCTGGGTGTTATTAGCTACTTGCCTTACAGACATTAACCATTAATTATTCACTTGAATCCCAGCACGTGAATTAATTATGTGCAACCTTGTTCTCGCAATATTAAATACTTTAAATGCACGTGAAGTGAAGTGCAATCCCTTGCCTAAATACAATTATACATTTTAAATAACTTGTGCTGCACACACCCATTTATATCCCCTGCAGCCATATCTATTCACCAACATTAACACACCACACGCAACATACAACACAGAAATGCACACAGGGGCGGGGCACATTGCCACAGGGGGTCATCTTTGATCCTGACCTATCATTTGAGACTTATATTAGGAAAGTTACTAAAGGTATCTTTTTTACCATTTGAGAAATATAGCCAAACTTAGACCAATTATTAGTGGCTGAGCCAGGATTTGAACTGGACTTCTCGTATAAAGCCTTTAAGCACTGTCCCTCAGTGTTGCAGTACATTTAACAAAATGCTGTATAACAGACACTGTAATATCAGATTGGAATGCAGCAAAGTAAAAAATGTGTAATTATTTGTACTTACTGTAAGACCGGCCCAATTGGTTCAGAGGGCCGTTCCTCGTCGAATTTGTGTGCAATTCAGAACTTTGCGAAGCCTGCATTAATCCCATAGAAGAATCAGTGATCAATTGTAATATAATCCAATGGACAGATTGGTGATAGACTGAATGAAACAAGTATTTTCTTTAAATAGTTGGTGTTTACATAAAATCCAACAAAACAAAACATAACAGTACAAAGAACTTTCATGTTATGTCTGGTAAAATGGCACTCTCAAGCACAGCTGGAGAAGTGTGGGGCATATTCCCTGAATATGATAATACATGAACGTGTATTGGAAATGTAACAGGATTAATTAATGAAACTGGGTGTCTTGAGAAACAGGGCAAACTGCTGTGTCTTGAGAAGAGGGCCTCTTTCTTGCAGACATAGTGAACTTTGTGACCTACTAAACGAGGGACTGGGGCTAGGTGGTGCCTGAACTGGATTAGGCTGAAAGGACAGTTGAATTATGTGCAGATAATTCACACATGCAAACAACTGTTTGGATGCAAGGAAGACATAAACTAGTGGTATCCCAGTGGAAAAGTACATTAAAACATCAAAGGTCTGGGAGTTTAAAGAGACAAGATACACAAATGACCTCATGAAAATAGCTACTCAGCAGAGTGAAAAGACTATAAATATCCAAGCAAAACTAAATATGTTGCGCTCCACATTGAATGCTAAGCAAAGCTGCAACTCCGGGACTCTGCCTAAAAACGGATCCAAGATGAGGAAGCAAGCTGCAAGTGAGTCAACGACTACAAGCAACGAGACTGAGGCTCGGCTGGAGGACTGCCGTAAAACTTACAGAGACTGATATCAGACAAACCAGTCTGGGTCTGCTGTACACCTAAAACCACAGTATCCAAAAGAAACTGTGCCCTTCTACCTGCGTAGGTAAAATATTCAGCGAAGAGGACAGAGTGGATCGGTGCTGTTGTGGATCCTATGCCGAGGACTGAAGACTTTGCTGCAGCTGTTTATTGATTCTATCGAGAATTGAAAGCTTTGTTGCCGAGTTTAAGCCAACGTGGGACTGAAGACTTTGTTGGTGAGAGGAGATCCTTTTGTACTGGACACTTCAACAGATTGAGTTTCCAAACCAGCGGACCAAAAGTCTAAGCTTCAAGGAACCGTTGAGTTTTAATTCCAGTTGCATTTTCCTTTCATGGAACTACAGTGCCTTGCATAAGTATTCACCCCCCTTGGACGTTTCCACATTGTGTAGTGTTATAACTTGGAATTAAAATGGATTTAATTAGGATTTTTTGTCACTGATCTACACAAAATAGTCCATAATGTCGAAGTGGGGAAAAAATCTACATATTTTTCAAAATTATTTACAAATAAAAAACTGAAAAGTCTTGATTACATAAGTATTCAACCCCTTTGCTGTGACACCCCTAAATAAGCTCTGGTGCAACCAATTGCCTTCAGAAGTCACATAATTAGTTAAATGGAGTCTACCTGTGTGCAATTAAAGTGTTACATGATCTCAGATTAAATACACCTGTTTCTGGAAGGCCCCAGAGTTTGTTAGAGAGCATATCTAAACAAACAGCATCATGAAGACCAAGGAGCTATCAAAACAAGTCCGGGATAAAGTTCTGGAGAAGCACCAATCAGGGTTGGGTTATAAAAAATTATTATTTGAACATCCCCCGGAGCACCGTTAAATCCATTATTAAAAAATGGTAAGAATAGGGCACAACCACGACTCTGCCTAGAGAAGGCCGTCCACCAAAACTCAGTGACCAGGTAAGGAGGGCATTAGTCAGAGAAGCAACCAAGAGGCCAATGGTAACTCTGAAGGAGCTGGAGAGATCCACAGCTGAGATGGGAGAAACCGTCCATGGGACAACTATAACCCGGACGCTCCACAAAGCTGGGCTTTATGGAAGAGTGGAGAGAAGAAAGCCATTGCTGAAAAAAACCCATATCAAATCCCGTTTGGATTTTGCCAAAAGGCATGTGGGAGACACAGCAAACATGTGGAAAAAGGTTCTCTGGTCTGATGAGACCAAAATTGAACTTTTTGGCATTAGCGCAAAACACTATGTGTGGCGCAAAGCCAACACTGCTCATCACCCTGAGAACACCATCCCCATGGTGAAGCATGGTGGTGGCAGCATCATGTTATGGGGATGCTTTTCATCGGCAGGGACTGGGAAACTGGTCAGGATTGAGGGCAAGATGGATGGAGCCAAATACAGGGAAATTCTAGAGGAAAACCTGTTTGTCTGCAAGAGACCTGGGACTGGGGAGGAGGTTCACCTTCCAGCAGGACAATGACCCTAAACACACAGCCAAAGCTACACTGGAGTGGTTTAAAAACAAGAACCTGAATGTCTTCGAATGGCCCAGTCAAAGCACAGACCTCAATCCGATTGAGAATCTGTGGCAAGACTTGAAAATTGCTGTTCACCAACGGTCCCCATCCAACTTGACAGAGCTTGAGCAATTTTGCCAAGAAGAATGGGCAAAAATTGCAGGATCCAGATGTGCAAAGCTGGTAGAGACTTACCTAAAAAGACTCACAGCTGTAATTGCTGCCAAAGGTGGTTCTACCAAGTATTGACTCAGGGGGGGTGAATACTTATGCAACCAACAAATGTCTTTTTTTTGTTTAATTAACTTTTGTGTTACAATAAAAAATATTTTGCACCTTCAAAGTGTTAAGTATGTTGTGTAAATCAAATGGTAAAAGTCCCAATTAAATCCATTTTAATTCCAGTTTGTAACATTACAAAATGTGGAAAAGTCCAAGGGGGGTGAATACTTATGCAAGGCACTGTAAATTAATTAATTGTAACACATTCACATAGAATTGAACTGTTAATTATTTAGTTTGCACACTTTGCGTGTGAAATAACTTTTAGTGAAACTTGATGAAGTAACTATACGTAATCTACGAAGAATTTTTTTTAAAGTAAACTTGCCATATCCTTCATCTATATACCATTAATAAACTTAATGTGATATATTCTAAGATTGCCTGCATTGTTTCAGTTGAGGCTGGGCTTGTATGTGGGCGTGTGTGTGTGAGCAATTTACTAGCTATGTCACAGCTTGCTTGAGCTGCTGTAGTGGCTGCTTTGTGTGTGAGGAGACAGGCGGTATCATATTTAAATTGCCTGCTAGCCAGTATGAGTGCAGTGAGAGTTTTGAATTGTGTTTTGTGCTTAGAGACGAAGAGATTTACTTTCTGACTTCTGTTTATTATTTGTGTACTTAATAAAATACTACTGTTGATTAAAATGCCTTGTGTCTGCGTGTGAATGTGTGTTCATAGTAAATCCTCGATCTTTGTAACACTTCAATTAAATATTATTAATAAGAGAATTAATCAACCCAGATAAACATTAAATTATCAATGATTGAATTGTTCCTACAGAAGTGACTTGATAAACAATGTGAAATGCAGAAGCAATTAGCTGTTCTAACACATTACTGATAACACACACACACATTACAGGAATAGCAAAATTGTTCACACTATATTGAGGCAATGTATTGCCGTTTGGATAGGGTAAATGTAAACAGTAGCCTAGTCTGTTGAAAGGGTTAAGATGTGAATTTGTGTAGCGTAGCGGTTATGTAGTTGGAGTGAATGTATGACTAGTTGGGGTTCAAATCCTGCATGTAACGTTACAGTTTTTAACAAGTAAAGAGACAAACAAGATTTTGTAAATAAGGATGATGTATTATCCCGATTGTATTGAAAGCTTTCATCTGATTTTGCAAAACATCATAATAAGCTTGATCCGTTCATTTAGTATATAGTAAGATGTAGCGTCCCAGAGGGAGGGGGTGGCGTAAAACAAAAAAAGAAAAAAAATTCAGAAAGAAAACACAACAAAGCAAACCACTCAACTGGTCCCCAGTATTATTATCCTTCACTGAGTGTATGCTTTAATCTAGCAGCACCAAGTTACTGGATTTATGTTACAATATTTCATTACATACAGTACCTCAATCCTCTATCGAGCTGAAACATGCATGTTTTCCCCCCTAAAACGAGCAGCGACATGACTTCAGGTATACGGACACACACACCCAACTCGGGACCAAAAGTCCATAAGCTTAACTCTACCCACGGTCTCCCAACTACAACTAAGATTTAGATTGTCTACAAACTCCCCTAGGGAGTACTAGACACCAAGTTACCAACAACTCTCCACTCAGCATGTACAGGTTGGTTACAACCACAGACTGCTTAACAGCCATACACAATGCTTCAACTATGAACAATAGTTTGGACCGAAAGAAAAGCTCACGAAGAACCAATACCTCCATCAACGGGGCCTAGTAAACGATGGGTGTGCATCTGTCCAGAACTCCCTTGGCCTTGATTGTCTTTCTGCGCTCTACCTGCACTGCTCTCTTCACTCTTTGTCTCCGTTCCCAATTCAAAGCCAAGTTAAGTTCCGCGCACACCCCCTTTTCCACTTTACATTCCACACGCATGTACGGCACTCAACCTAACAGGCGCTTACATATAGACAGTCACTGTAACTACCGCTCCTCTCGATATATAGCAGATTCTGATATTGATGTGATGCAGCCATCTGAAATGTCTTTATAATAAATAGCAGACTGATATTTATGTGAAATGCTTTTGTATCAGATGATATGTCAGAGGGATAAAATGATCTATACATTTTAATCATTTATGTTTAAGTAGGTTGTGTGGTCCAGTGGTTAAAGAAAACCAGGAGGTCCCGGGTTCAAATCCCACCTCAGCCACTGACTCATTGTGTGACCCTGAGCAAGTCACTTAACCTCCTTGTGCTCCGTTTGTCGGGTGAGATGTAGTTGTAAGTGACTCTGCAGCTGATGCATAGTTCACACACCCTAGTCTCTGTAAGTCGCCTTGGATAAAGGCGTCTGCTAAATAAAAAAAAAAAGTATGTTTTTTTGTAAAGTAGCACAGGGTGCAGTGTTGTGTACAAGCTGATTTTCATCCAAGATTTTCATTTTCATCCAAGTCCTCCTGTGGAGTAGATATCGGCTTGTATCGTGCGGCACCCTACGTGATATTTTCTATGTATTTCTTTTGAAAATCTTTTTGTTTGTGTGCAGAAGCGATTTACAATATACAATAATATGTGTTCGAGAAAAATACGCACCCATTCAATTCATGAATATATTTCCTGTATAAAAGAAGCACATGTGCTAAAAAATATATTCAGTTTCTTAGTGATGATTGTTTGACTTGAAATAACGTTCACAACTCTTTCAGAGTTAAACATTTTTGGGTAACTCGGATCTCCCCTAAAGCTTTGCATTCTTAGCTGCCATCCCAGAATTAAAATCACCATTCTTCCCAGCCAGTGAATTCACGCATTTGTTCTGAGTCAAGACTACCCTTAAAACTTCTTCAGTGTACGCAGTGAGTGTGTGTTATTCACAGCATGTCTGCCCACTGACACAAATGGCAATGCAACTATTGCTGGCAAAATGTGTCGTATGGGGGGAAAAAACAGTGAATCAAACACAAGGCTCTATTGATTTTAGACATTGTGTTCAAACTATTCTAAAACCGCTCACATTTTATCATCATTTGTTGTATTCCCTTTCTTTTATCGGTTTAATGTCAAATTGTTTTAATTTCACTTTGCTGTCCATAGAAATGTATCGTTTCTGCAATGACTTGAGGGCAAGATTTAATCTCGGAGTTAGGGTTAGGGTTAGGTGTGATTAGAGCTAAGGAAAGGTTATGTCTACATAATGAATTAGTGCTGTTTGCTAGTTTTGCATGAAAAATGTGCTTCCAAACACCTTTTGTTGCTATTGCTATGTCCAGACATGACAATGTAGTGCCATTCTACCAACTGTGGTCTTGTGCTGCACCTTGGACACTACAGAACCACTGCTTTGCCATTAGAGATCATTGGGTAATTTCAAAGGTTTTAATAAGGCGACTGTGTTTATTTAGAAGACTTCCTAAAAAGGTCTGCATGTAAAGCAGACAGTAAATGCAAATGTTATGTAACATGCATAGTCTACTATAAAGGCCTAACATACACCCAATACAGTGTAAGGCTGGAGAACAACACAGGTGTGAATCATAATAAATTAGTATAATAGGTTACCATCTGGTCAGTCAAATACCCTCCATGTACCATTGTCAGCTTGTTTACACAAATGAAGTCCCCTCACAAGGCATGTACTGTACTGTATGTAGATAGGCAAATTATCATTCAAATATTATGTTTGCATAGGGGGTATAACCCAAAAATAACCCAATTCTAAATGATCCTATTCATAAAGATAAGAATGGGTATGGTCTCTTTTGCTAATGAGTATAGGGACAGAAAGACTGGGAGGCTTTGTGCTAATGTTGCCCATGCTAATAAGAGGTGAGAATATTAGAAATCTGGGTTATTGACCAGTTTTATATTTCAGAATTTGATTTACTACCACCGAAGACCTTTTTTTGCTTGCTTATTTAATGTGAAGATCTTTCAATCCAACATGAAAGTTTAAAAGCAGGTGGAACTTGATGTGTTTCTGTGTTGTGTGTCACCGCCACTCCAGTCAGTGAAAGCAGCGATTAGGTACCAGGAATCTATAGGAGGGTTTTGTTGTTGCGGATTACAGATACAGTCTTGATTTTGTATCACAGTCTTGTTAAAAGTGAAATTTTGTCTGAATTGTAAATGATTCATTCGGATGTAACCCGACTCTCTTTCTCTTTGTGCTTCTGCTTCACTTGGCTCATAGGAACTACAGACCCTCTCTATGGATTGGTATTGGGCTTTCTAAGTGAAATTGCCATTGGGCTTTTTAGGAGAAAATGCTAAAGGGAAGTACAGATCTAACATCATTCCACTAAATCTTACCTGAAGTCCTGAACACACTGCCCAGTGCGATCGTCACATCTCAATGGAGGAGGTCGCGTCCGGAAAAAAATGTGAGTTTTTGGGCCTGCCCTGGATGCATAAAGTACAGCGTCAATAGGGCGTAAAAATAATGCTATGGCAGTACTAATATCTACAATTCTGGCTAGACGACGTGATTGTGAAAACCACATGACTGGAGACATGCATGCATTCTCTTGTTATGTATCTCTATTGATATACACCCACATGGTACTTCATTGGTTTTGTATACAATGTCAGGGCCCACATCTTTTGAAAACAAAACGACAGCCCCATAACTATAGACAAAATATTTACAGAATACTTCAAAACTGCTCCAATAACCGTGCTGCAGGATTCATTTATTAATAGCATTAAAATCACATTTTTATTTACAATGAAGAGAACACATACTGTGTCACCCAAATGCTTATATTGTCAGCAAAAACATGTACTGCCATCACTTCATAGCTCTCAGATTCCCAGTAAAAGAATCCCACATTTATTTTTTAAGCTATTCATTTAGCATCGCTGACCCTGAGGATATCTGCACTGCCGCACTTTAGATGGTCCTTGTATTGCACTTCAGGTTGTAACATTTGGAAAAGAAGCGATTGGTTACTTAGAACCTTCTTCTGGAAGTTCTGGAAGAACTCAAAGTGCCAGCAGCCTCACACACTTGCTGTTTCTATGACTCACGTGTTTTCATTGTGCTCCTTCATCAGACCTGTGAAAGTGGAATACCTGACTCACTGGAAGTGAAGCAATACAATATCTTGAAAGAGCAATCAGTACACGTTTCCAATAATAGCTTTGAAAAAAAAAATCAAAAATACACTTTTACCATCTTGCATCTTTTATACAGAAATGTAAAACCAATTCTGCTATAGCACATAGATTTCTGCTGTATATTGTTATATTGTATTTATATTGTTTCCCCATTAATAAACAAGTTTTAAAAGGTTTTAAAATTAATTAGAAAAAAAACATGATTGAGAATATAAAATTTACAGTGATATTAAACAATTTAACAGTGGCATCAGGAAAGAGTTTGATGATCTTTTCTGATTTATATAAGATTTATTGTTTACCTCCTTGGCAACAAACTATGTTTTTTCCTTTTAGTTCCTGTTTCTTTACCAATAATAAACCACAACAACAACAACTCCTCCAATTACAAATACTATCACTGCCAGTTATTCAACCACTAGGGAAGTGACTATTTAAAAATACTTTTGCTACTACAGTATTGGGAAAGAGGAGACTGGTCTTACCCATACAATCATAAATAAATATTCTGTACCCCTCCCTTATGTGTTCTGTTTAGTTGTATGCTTCAGTGAGATACTGATCTTTCCATTCTAGCTTATAAACAATGTTTTGTGAATTGTAGGATCTTGATGCCATAGCAACTATTATGTTGATTGATTATTTCAGGAGTACATCTTTCTTTTTTTCTTGTTTTAAAGTAAGCACCCCTGCAGAACGAGCCTGTCTTACACAGTGGTTAAGATGCTTGCGCTGTGTGTGTTTCAGCCTATTAGACTGGGTGGAAGTTTGGCTGTATGATAAAGGGGTTATTCCATGTCATTTCAGGATGTGATGAAATCAAGGCTTGTCAGTTTGCAGTTTCCTAGCTGCACTGTTTATAGGGATATTGAGTTTTTACTAAATCCACGCAAGTACATATACTCAGAAACCTGCAGCCAAGATGGCCCTCACAGCAGTCAGGACAGGCACAGGAGGTTGAACAGAGAAGACATAACCCAGAAGAGGCTGTCTGAGGACCAAGCGAGCAAGGTAGCCAGTGAGAAATGGAGGTTACCACCTGCGTTCAGAAAGCAGCTCCCGCCAGACACAGCCAGAACTGGACCTGCGTTCAGAAAGCAGCTTCTGCCACACAGTCAGAACTGGACCTGCGTTCAGAAAGCATCCCCTGCTACACAGCCAGAACTGTACCTGCGTTCAGAAAGCAGCTCCTGCCAGACACAGGCAGAACCGGACCTGCGTTCAGAAAGCATCCCCTGCTACACAGCCAGAACTGGACCTGCGTTCAGAAAGCAGCTCCCGCCAGACACAGCCAGAACTGGACCTGCGTTCAGAAAGCAGCTCCCGCCAGACACAGGCAGAACTGGACCTGCGTTCAGAAAGCAGCTCCCACCAGACACAGGCAGAACTGGACCTGCGTTCAGAAAGCATCCCTGCTACACAGCCAGAACTGGACCTGCATTCAGAAAGCATCCCCTGCTACACAGCCAGAACTGGACCTGCGTTCAGAAAGCAGCTCCCGCCAGACACAGGCAGAACCGGACCTGCGTTCAGAAAGCATCCCTGCTACACAGCCAGAACTGGACCTGCGTTCAGAAAGCAGCTCCCGCCAGACACAGCCAGAACTGGACCTGCGTTCAGAAAGCAGCTCCCGCCAGACACAGGCAGAACTGGACCTGCGTTCAAAGTAGCTCCTGCCACACAGCCAGAACTGAACCTGCGTTCAGAAAGCAGCCCCTGCCGACACAGCCAGAACTGGACCTGCGTTCAGAAAGCAGCTCCTGCCAGACACAGCCAGAACTGGACCTGCGTTCAGAAAGCAGCTCCTGCCGACACAGTCAGAACTGAACCTGCATTCAGAAAGCAGCTCCCGCCAGACACAGCCAGAACTGGACCTGCGTTCAGAAAGCAGCTCCTGCCAGACACAGTCAGAACTGAACCTGCATTCAGAAAGCAGCTCCTGCCAGACACAGCCAGAACTGGACCTGCGTTCAGAAAGCAGCTCCTGCCAGACACAGCCAGAACTGGACCTGCGTTCAGAAAGCAGCTCCTGCCAGACACAGCCAGAACTGGACCTGCGTTCAGAAAGCAGCTCCTGCCAGACACAGGCAGAACTGGACCTTCGTTCAGAAAGCAGCTCCTGCCAGACACAGCCAGAAGTGAACCTGCGTTCAGAAAGCAGCTCCTGCCAGACACAGCCAGAACTGGACCTGCGTTCAGAAAGCAGCTCCTGTCAGACACAGCCAGAACTGAACCTGCATTCAGAAAGCAGCTCCCGCCAGACACAGCCAGAACTGGACCTGCGTTCAGAAAGCAGCTTCTGCCACACAGTCAGAACTGGACCTGCGTTCAGAAAGCATCCCCTGCCAGACACAGGCAGAACTGGACCTGCGTTCAAAGTAGCTCCTGCCACACAGCCAGAACTGAACCTGCATTCAGAAAGCAGCTCCTGCCAGACACAGCCAGAACTGACAACTCACTAGCACCCCCTGCTGCCACATGGTGGTATAGGGGCTCAGGCAGTGCCAACCTCAAATGTTTCAAGTAAGATTTTGCAACAATGAGGAATCCTTCGAAAGCTTGGTAAACTTACTTTGGAGTAAATCTCTAAACCTCTCATTGTTACCTAAACAACATAGCTTAAGGCAGGACAAAAGATTGAGAACATTGATTTAAGTTGAAATACAAAATAAAAGCCAAAGAGTGTAAGAAGATTGTGAAAGGAAGGCTTTCAGAGTATTTTATGCGACGCCTGTGCATCATTCAGTAACTCATCTCTCCCTTTAAGGGTCAAGATGGTAGAAAAACAGAAAACACAGCCTGATGAAGAACTGCTATAAAACAGCAACCTGAAATACAAAATCGGCACTAAAATGTATTTCATAGGAATGGAAATAAATTACTTTAAGTAATAATAATTGTTTAACATAACAGTAAATTCAATCCAATTCAAAATGTACATAACTTATTATTATCAATAATAATAATAATAATAATAATAATAATAATAATAATAATAATAATAATAATAATAATAATAAATAACTTGTACCAGGCTACCAGAAACTTTATTAAAAATGAGAATAAACTAATAAACCCACTCTAAACAGTTGGGGGGGGGGAAGAAAAAAAACATTGCTTAAAACTGTACTCTGTGTTCCAGAACTCCCTGCAGTGTTTATAGAAATGCACTGTTACCTTTGCTGTGTCCTGTGCTGTTCCAATCAGAGTACCAGCATGATCAGGATGCACTGCGATGCTTAGAAGAAAATATCTCATTCTTCTGACTAATGTTCTGAAGCAACAGTAATTCCCTAGTGGCTTTACCTTTAACACGCAAATAAAATAGCAGCGCAGTCAGGACTGTGTTGAAAAGATATTGTTGCGATACGGACGACACAGCAAACAGCACAAATAATGCATTTCTTGTAAATCTAGGTTTTGAGACCAAGACTCCATTCACACTTGCGGGCTCACTTAGACCCACCTTTTCTCATATGTGAACGCTCCAAAAAAGAAAAGGCAGCCCAGGGCCTGCCTAGATTTAGGCCACCGTTTCGATGCAGCCCAGGGCCTGCAATATGTATGAACGCAAAGCAGACTTAAGGTCGCCTTTTCGTATCACATGACCAATTTGGTTACACCACCCTGTACTCCCATACTCGCGAAAGGTGAATGCTCTGCTAGCCAAGACAGCAGTCGATCAATATTGAATGGTAATTATTTCTACATCATACAACTTTAATAATAAAAATATTAAATTAAAAATCTAGCGGGTTAACACATTCAGGTTGTTTCTTTCACATAATATATGGCAGGCATTCATAACGAAGATTCATTTGTCACAATGACCTTTTCTTTGTGTTATTTAGCTAAGCGATAAATATAAACTGCAGGATTGTGGATCTCAATAATGAGGCGACTTTGCATATTCAGCCACCTTTGTTTATTTTGCACGCAACAATATACATAGCTACAGAAGTGTGTGTCTTTACACTAAAATGACGATCATTTCTTTTAGCTGCTTGCTTTTACACACACATAAAATACTGTCCTCATCCACAAATATTAACATAACATTGTCAAAATAGTTAGGTGTTTTATATATATATATATATATATATATATATATATATATATATATATATATATATATATATATATATATATATATATATATATATATATATATATATCGTAAACTACTGTGCTGCATTGAAAAATAAAATATTAATAAGAAACATCTGCATAAATCAAGGATTACTGTGTATCCCGGTCACACTTCAATTCTGAACGCAGGCTATCGTTCCATAAAAAAAAAACAAGCAATTTGCCACATTTTAGGCCCGCTTTTCAGTCACATGTGAACGCGCAAAGGCGCTTTAAAACGCAAATATGAACAGGGTTGCAGAGCTAAATATGCAGCAGCCCTGGGCCAGCACAATAGTGTGAACGGGGTCTAAGGCACCTTTTTTAACAAAGGCACATGTGTGTTATAATGTAATACAGATGATTAGTAAATTGTATGCTTTAAAAGGAGGCTTGGTGGTCCAGTGGTTCAAGAAAAGGGGCTTGATACCAGGAGGTCCACAATTCTAATCCCCACTCAGCCACTGACTAACTGTGTGTGACCCTGAGCACGTCACTTAACCTCCTTGTGCTCCGTCCTTCAGGTGAGACGTAAACCAAGGTCCTATTGTAAGTGACTCCGCAGCAATTGTTGATTCATAGTTCACCCCCTAGTCTCTGTAAGTTGCTTTGGATAAAAGTGTCTGCTAAATGACTAAATAATAATAATAATAATAATGTAAGAAAGTGTGTAAAAAAATAAGTATGTCTGAGGGCTCATGTTGGTTCACTTTATAGGAAAGAATGAAAATAAGTTTTACTATTCCAAAGTCAACAACACTGCTATCTCAATTTTTTTTTTAAGAATTCTCAATTGCCATCTCTTAAAACAGTGCCATGTCAATCTCAGTAACAATACAAACAGTTTCACAGCATAGTGTTGCACGTTTAAATGAAGAGAGGAGGCACTTTGCTCCAATTAGACAACATTTATTTCTGAAAAAACAAAACTATAATCGTTTACACAGGACAGTCTCTCATTTAGCTATACTATAAACCACACTGATCAGCAATAGCATTAGAACAAACCTGGCTGCATGAGCTACCACCGCCCAATGTACAGCTAAGGCCAAAGTGTTGCATCACCTGATAGAATTAACACATTTTGCTTCATAAAGTCGAATGAAACCTGCTGAATAATGTTACGCTTATATACAGTGGTTTGCAGAAGTATTCACCCCCCTGCAAAGTTTTCACATTTTGTTGACACCCGAGTATACTCCACGATGCTTTCAAATTAGACTTTACATGTAGAATCTACACAAACTACTCCTCATTGATAAAGTTAAAAAATGCATATAGAAAATAAATAAGTAAGATTTACAGAAAAAAAAAAACAAATTAACCTCAGCTCAGGTGCAAATGATTTGTTTGAAAGGTCACAAAATTAGTGAAATGGTTTCAGCCTGCGTGTACTCAAAGTGGTTTAACTTGTAGATAATTTCCCTCAGGTATATAAAGACTTTCAAGCTGCAACTCGCATAGCGATCCAACAAAGCAACCATGAAGTCCAAGAAGCTTTCGAAACAATTCAGGGATAAAGTGGTAGAGAGGCACAGAGCAGGAGAAGGGTACAAGAAAATTTCAAAGGTGATTATCCATCTCAGCACAGTGAAGTCCATCATTAAGAAGTGGAAGATGCATCATACCTCCCAGACACTACCCAGATCAGGTCGCCCTCCCAAACTGAGCAGCCGGGCAAGCAGGAAACTGGTTCGAGATGTCACTCTGAAGCCAACAATGACCCTGAGAGATCTGCAAAGTTCTGTGTCTGTGACACAAAGCTAGCCTGTATGGACAGGAGGCAAGAACGAAGCCATTATTCAAAAAGCCTCATCTTAAAGCCAGTATGGAGTTTGCAAAAAAGCATGTAGATGACACTGCAGACATGTGGAAAAAGGTTTTGTGGTTAGACGAGACAAAAATTGAGCTTTTCAATTTAAATAACAAGCATTACGTCTGGCACAAGCCCAACACTGCACATCACCCAGTCAACACCATACCAACTGTCAAGCATGGTGGTGGCAGCAGCATCATGTTATGGGGATGCTTCTCTTCAGCAGGGACTGGGAAGCTTGTCAGGATAGAGGGGAGAATGGATGGTGCAAAGTACAGGCGAATCTTGAGGAAAACCTGTTTGAGTCAGCCATCTCTAAAACTGGGGAGGAAATTCACATTTCAGCAGGACAATGACACGAAGCACAAAGCCAAAGCCACCCTGAGTGGTTGAACAAGAGAATTAATATTCTTGAGTGGGCCAGTCAAAGTCCTGACTTGAATCCAATCAAATTTATGGCAAGACTTGAAGATTGCAGTCCATCGACAATCCCCAAAAAACTTATCAGAACTGGAGCAATTTTCCTGTGAAGAATGGGCAAAAATGTCACCATCCTACTGTGCAAAGCTAGTAGAGACCTATCCAAAAAGACTCAGTAATTGCTGCAAAAGGTGACTTAAGGGGCTGAATACTTATGCAACCAGTAAATTTCATTTTGTACATTTTCTTTGCAAGTTTTGCTGACATTTAACCTCCTCCTCATATAAGTGTTCAGTTTAACCACTACAGCTTTGTATACAAAAAGTTTGTTTGAAAAACTGTGCATACATTATTTGTAATTCAACAAAATGTGACATTATTGGTAGGGGGTGAATACTTCTGCATACCACTGTAGTTTTCCATATACTTAACGAAAAACTGAAAAAATATTTCAGTTACCTGCAAGACACATCCTCCCCTAAGGTTATACTAGTATCCCTAGGTTCTTCTAATATAGTCTTGGTGTCTCTTCACAAACCACGAGAGTAACACTAGAGATTTCACACCTTATTCTAAGCATGCTTTCATTTCTGATGTGGATCATTTGGGCTTTATCTAGGGTGCCAGTTGTTAGAAATGTATTTGTATACTTATAGATACTGTGTATATATATATACAGTACTGTGCAAAAGTTTTAGGCAGGTGTGAAAAAATGCTGTAAAGTAAGAATGCTTTCAAAAATAGACATGTTAATAGTTTATATTTATCAATTAACAAAATGCAAAGTGAGTGAACAGAAGAAAAAATCTACATCAAATCAATATTTGGTGTGACCACCCTTTGCCTTCAAAACAGCATCAATTCTTCTAGGTACACATGCACAGTTTTTGAAGGAACTCGGCAGGTAGGTTGGCCCAAACATCTTGGAGAACTAACCACAGTTCTTCTGTGGATTTAGGCAGCCTCAGTTGCTTTTCTCTCTTCATGTAATCCCAGACACACTCGATGATGTTGAGATCAGGGCTCTGTGGGGGCCATACCATCACTTCCAGGACTCCTTGTTCTTCTTTACGCTGAAGATAGTTCTTAATGACTTTCGCTGTATGTTTGGGGTCGTGGTCATGCTGCAAAATAAATTTGGGGCCAATCAGATGCCTCCCTGATGGTATTGCATGATGGATAAGTATCTGCCTGTACTTCTCAGCATTGAGGAGACCATTAATTCTGACCAAATCCCCAACTCCATTTGCAGAAATGCAGCCCCAAACTTGCAAGGAACCTCCACCATGCTTCACTGTTGCCTGCAGACACTCATTCGTGTATGCTCTCCAGCCCTTCGCGAACAAACTGCCTTCTGCTACAGCCAAATATTTCAAATTTTGACTCATCAGTCCAGAGCACCTGCTGCCATTTTCCTGCACCCCAGTTCCTGTGTTTTCGTGCATAGTTGAGTCGCTTGGCCTTGTTTCCACGCCGGAGGTATGGCTTTTGGCCGCAAGTCTTCCATGAAGGCCACTTCTGACCAGACTTCTCTGGACAGTAGATGGGTGTACCAGGGTCCCACTGTTTTCTGCCAATTCTGAGCTGATGGCACTGCTGGACATCTTCCGATTGCGAAGGGAAGTAAGCATGATGTGTCTTTCATCTGCTGCAGTAAGTTTCCTTGGCCGACCACTGCGTCTACAGTCCTCAACGTTGCCTGTTTCTTTGTGCTTCTTCAAAAGAGCTTGGACAGCACATCTGGAAACCCCTGTCTGCCTTGAAATTTCTGCCTGGGAGAGACCTTGCTGATGCAGTATAACTACCTTGTGTCTTGTTGCTGTGCTCAGTCTTGCCATGGTGTATGACTTTTGACAGTAAACTGTCTTCAGCAACCTCACCTTGTTAGCCGAGTTTGGCTGTTCCTCACCCAGTTTTATTCCTCCTACACAGCTGTTTCTGTTTCAGTTAATGATTGTGTTTCAACCTACATATTGAATTGATCATTAGCACCTGTTTGGTATAATTGTTTAATCATACACCTGACTATATGCCTACAAAATCCCTGACTTTGTGCAAGTGTATCTAGAAGAACTGATGCTTGATGCTGTTTTGAAGGCAAAGGGTGGTCACACCAAATATGGATTTGATTTAGATTTTTCTTCTGTTCACTCACTTTGCATTTAGTTAATTGATAAATATAAACTATTAACATGTCTATTTTTGAAAGCATTCTTACTTTACAGCATTTTTTCACACCTGCCTAAAACTTTTGCACAGTACTGTATATCTATCTATCTATATATATTATATATATATCTATATCTATCTATATATCTATATATCTATATATATATTTATTTTTTACTTTTTTGGCTTCAGGCCTGGAATTATCATCACCACGATAAAAAGCCCCCGAGCTAACTTTTAGAGACGCCGCTCAGGTTGCTAGGCCACTCTTCTATTGCAGTGAACGAGTCTTGATTTCTGCAGTCTTTCGAAATCAAGTCTGTGTTATTTAAGTAGTACTTTCCTGCCTGGAATTTAATTTACAGCATTTCATATGAAAAAACACACAAAGGAATCAGATAACCCAACAAGGAGGTGGAAACCTTGGCCAAATTAATATTTCCCACATCGAGAAAGCGCTTAAAAGAATATAAAAAGTGCTGTTTCTCAATATGCCTCTCATTCCAAGTCTAACCCGTCCTCAGGGAAACAATTCTTGTTTTACGCAATTATAAATTCATGGAAGAGTTTACAATGTGGAGTAGCAACATATAAAAACACAAGGAAATGGAAAATAAAGATTCATCTCTATGAATATAGCTGTCATTTGATTCACCTAAATGAGACAAATGACGTGCTTGCCAGTTGGCTTCTCTTGTTCCCAAAATGCTTAACATTCTTGCATCTTGTAACTAGCATAGTTTTGTTCTCTGCTCGTTTTGGATTTTAAAAAAAAGGACATGTAGATTATTCAAAAAATCCAGAAATTCAGAAAGCATAAACAATACTTCGTTCATCGGGAACTTACCTTTATTTCAATTAGATTTGAATTAAAAAGCTTTTTTGTTTTTGTTTGTTTATTTATTTATTTATTACGAATAAAATAAAGAAATCCAAGGAAACAAGTCACACAACAGTTAACAACTTTAATGAATAATTTCGCGAGTATAAATGGAAAGGTATTTGAGTCTCTGTTGAGAACGTTCGTAGTCTCTGTCACGGTACCCCTGCTTGCTTTAATCATCAGTCTTCTGAACAATGCATTGTGGGGTAACAGATTCAGAACGTGAAACACAGTTAAAACAAAAAGCAGCTCATTTACAAAATATAATGTGTGACAGGACGAGCATGGGGTTGAACGCACTGAAACAAACAAAACAAACATTCCCCAAAGAGAGCATATCAAAATGCTGTGCTTTAAATCCCTCTCCATTAACACGTTTCTAAACTCTTATTATGAGTATTAAGCAACATTACTGCTACTCCTCTAGCATCTGTGTTGTATACTCTCATTTTCATTATACATACGACATTTCATTTTTAAAAAACATAAAGGTATCCCTCATGGTACCTCATCACTTCTCGGGCTGCAGGACATCTCTACCCCCAAGATCAGACCGTACTCCCACTGTAGATCAGTTACAGTACAGGGAGGGGTGAGGCATTTAAAACAGTATACCTGGCGTGCAGTACTTGAAAGAAGAAAAAATCAAGCAAAGAACGAAAGGATCTTCAGCGCAATGATAAATGGGGACCAATGATAATGCTGCTATAACAAAATGGTAGGAAATGTTTTTAAAACACTTGGTGATGACTTCTATTTAAGGACAATATGGGGAACTTGGCTTCCTCGCTTTACTGTTTCATTGTGCTTGGTTTGTTTCTATTTAAGTGTAAAGTCACTTAAGGTTTCAGTACCACTTCTACTGCCCTCTGTGTCACTGTTGGTTTCAGTTTTGTGACAGTACAACTGTTTCGCAGCCCTCCCCACATGCAGGTACTCACTCGAGCCCCCCAATGCGACTGTGCCTCTTCACACCACAGGGGCCGATTGTGTAAGGAGTCCCCCAAACTTCTGAATTCATGAATTGACTAATCTAGAAGTTCCTACCAAATTACAACAACAGGGGTAAAAGGCTATTGTGTAAACGCAGTCGAAAAGGAGGGTTCTCTTACAGTGTTGCCCTGCAGCTATCGAAGGGAAGGTCGGTGGATTTGTGAGAATGAAACTGAACTTGTATGAAGATGGAAGACACTGGAAAATCAAACATGTTCTGATTAACAGTCCCTGGCATCCTAACGTTTCTCTGGCATAGGTACTGTTTGTTTATAGCAGCGACAATAAAAACAAAAATGTAGCAAGAGACTGCTTACTGTACATGCTGTAGAAAAATGATGAAGTCTGGATGCGACTTTCTCTAACCTTTAATGGGTTTGCATCCTCTACCATTTGAGCTGTGACCCCCCTTCTCTTCCACACGCGGCAGGTCTGTGCAGCAAATGTCCAGGTTGTTTAGGGGGACGGGCGTTGGCTGTTTTTATATTTCGCAGAAATCACTTGAGTTCTCAGAAAGAAGCATTACTAACACAAACACTAATTCCATAGTTTAAAAGAACATTTTTATATATCAATAAAAATCAGCCCGTATTTTAAAATCACGGTTCCGGAAGCCGACTGCGCACGTCAAGGGTGAAGCGTTTCTCTGTCGTACAAAAACGGGTGCAAGCTTTTTACATACCCCTGACAAAGCCTGGAATGATACCACCTGGGATATTTTGTAATTGTCTAAACAGTAGCAGATGTTAACACCACCAACACATTTAAAATGGATGTATTGTTGTATTTTTATTGTATTCAGCGTCGCTAATGTTTAGATTATTATCGTTGTGTCTTCGTATTTGAAAAGCATTACTGGGCACGCTTGCCCACTGCGTAATCCCAGATTAGCGGGCGAGTCTGTAAACAGTGTCAGCGTAAACAGGAGGAGATTCTGCTGGTGTATGAGGGCTTGCAGTGTTTCAAAACAACATCTGAAAAAAATAAAAATAAATAAAAATGGTGCTGCGCCGATGGCATCCCGCTGGTATAAAGAGTTTAAGGTGTCCAGGCTTCCCTCTGCAGCAGTGTCCCTGCTCATTCCCTGGACTGTCAGCAGAGGGCGCTCTCTACCTGGAAGTGACTCCTCTGCAACACCTTGATGTGAAACTCGTAGATCTTGAGGGCGGGGCCCAGTCTGATTGACAGGCCCTTCAGCACGTCACTGCGCTGCATCAGGAGGAGGGACTTGCCGTCGATTTCCTGTTGGGTTCAGAACAGAGGGGTTGAGTTCACAAATGTTTCTTTATAGTGGTTGTAGCTCACAAAATGTCATAAATCTTACCTGTTGTGCCTTTCATTCCCTGAGGTGGAGATATAGCACACATGCATTTTCATTTTAAAACATGACATCTGGACTAGGTGAGAGAAAGTTCTTAGTTTGCTTGCCTTCCCTTCCAGGAAGTCTGTTACTGCTTTACTGGTTTTGTCATTTCACCCCAGCCGTGTCAAAGCTTGTTAGTGACTGAAAGCATGCTGGTCATAAGGGGAAGCAGCTTGTTAGTTACTGACAGGAAAGAAGGCCCTGAAGGAATGCGGACCATGTCACACTCCTAGTTTCTTTTAGTACTTGCTTCTACTTATCTTATGATTGGGTGTTTAAAGTGCTGGGTGTACAATCCAGTCTGCTACCTGATTCCTAGATTTCAACTCAGAAAACCCCATACCACAGAACTTCTGCATGGTACTATAGAACTGAAAGGAAAAGGTGTGCTTCTGTCCTCCATTGGAGAGCAGGGCCACTGCATACAGTGGAACTGGGAATACCCACAATAATAATGATCTTACCAATATGAATTATAATGTGTGTGTGTGCTGCCCTCTTGTGGCAAGCAGCAGCAGCAATCCAGACAGTGAAAGATACCCACAACAACCTGTCAGTGACATTCATCCCCTGCCACGGCTGTAAACACTGGTGCTATTAGTACCAAAGTGAATCACGTGACCTACGTCTGCACTGCAGACACTGACCTGGTTCTTGAAGGCTCCGGCCTGCTCCCCGAATCCGGCTGCAGTGAAGTAGCTCACCACGTCCGCCACGCTCCAGTCCACGGGGTCCATAGCACACTTCTCTACCTTCACACAGCTGCGTGCAGAGGACACAAACGATACGCCACATATAAGAAATAAACCAATCTTCACTCGGGACCTGTCAGAACTTCAGTACATCTTACCCAGTTTACAGAGGTCATCCCAGGCACAGAACCGAAGGTACGATTTTAAAGTTAAAAACAAGCAACACTTTTGGCTAGTTTCATAGACCCTAATTAGCGCTGGTCTTGGACTACCACACCTAAAGTAATATGACGTAATCCAAGATTAGGACTAAGTGAGGTCTGTGAAACCAGACAGTTATGTTTAATTGCAGTTCTGAGTACAATCTGTTTTGTTTTTCTTATTATAAGTTCATGCGGTGTGTGTTCCTTGTCTCTTGTTATTTTGCACAGTTTTAGCGTGAGAGGACGTCTCTTATGCAAACGACGAAGTAGCCTCTAAAACCCCTAGGAACATTCCCAAGCCTTTATGTTCTCATGATGTATTAACTCTGCTGGTGCCCAGTGTAATTATCCGGATAGGAGCTGCCCAATCTGATTTACTAAAAGAGACACACCGATGACAAGCAAGTGCAAAATGAAACAGAAAATCACAGGAACTGGAATAAACTGTAAATAGGATTAGTTTCCTAAAACCAAAAAGGCTGGACATGCTTCAACAAAACCATAGATTGTCTCTGCTGTAGAGGAAGGCAATTTACAGGAAATATGGAGAGAGCATGTGGAGCATGGAATCTAGACCCATCAGAAATGACATTAGACAGCAGTACTGAGACCTGCCACTGTTTAAACCATTAAAATAGAACCCCGAACCACCTTAAAAGTAATATGATTAGAAAACACAGGGTATGAGAATACTAAAGATCTAGCAATATAAAAATATACAGCAGAACTAATCCTATCCGATCCTGTAAGACATGATGCCCTCTATTAACCGATGGACTTCTGGCATGTGTCATTTACATAGGCTGCTGCTACCAACTGAACGGTACTGACGGAAACTGATCAATTCAGCTTTAAAAACAATTAAACATTTCATTCAAACCAAAAAAATAGAACCCTGTGTTAACTGGTGGTATTTTCTTACACTTACCTACTTTGAACTGCAGGACTCTGAACCTAAATTGTTCACAGCCAAAAAAAAAAAAACATTTCTGCTATAACAATTTTAAGGAGTGTTGACAGTTCTTATCACATTTTACTTTTGACCAATTGTGTGTGCGTTTCTTTGATTTAATATTTTAAAAAAAAAACAAAGGTTTCAAGCTCCAGCTAACCCTGACCCTGCCTCTTACTGTACAAAACCAACTTCCTGAGAGAACAACCAAAGCAAAGCAGCAGACACTCAACCACTGGCTTCACAGAGCCCAGTTAGCACTGATCTCAGACAACACGAGGGAGTCCAGGATTAGAGCTAATCTGGGTCTGTGAAACCAGCCACTTGGGATGAAAGATGACAAATAGATCGGGGAAGGATAATTTCACACATTTGACCCAGGTACATTTGCAAGGTAACTTTGCCGTTAATGCTGTACATTGAACTTGTTTTGCCTTGGTTAACCACTGTTTTCACCATTCTACGCTGTCTGATCTGTGATTCAGCAGAATGGCATGACACTCCCAGTGCCTCGCTCTGCTAGTGAAAGCATCCACTCACACGTCTCCGTTGAGGACTCGCTGCTCGGTCCCCATTGTCTCCCCCGGCGACGCAGAGGGGGTGAGCAAACAGGGAGCCACGCCCGCCTCCACTGCACAGCCACCTGAGGGAACACAGCAACACAGGCAGCTTGAAGAGCAGAATATTCATCAACGCTCACTGCAGAGAGCTCAATGCTGTACTCCCGGTCAACTGGAAAACACGGCAGTCCCCGGAAACACAGATGAGTCTACCTTCTGTGAGTTTAAGTTCTTTTAAAGAAAATGAATGGCAAACGTTTAGAATGTTTTTTTTTTTTGGAGAAATGCATTAAAGAAATGCTCTCAGGAAGTCTTTGTATGAACTGAAACATTCTGAATTGTTTTTCCTACAAGGACTCAAACTCCCAGAAGCAACTGTGTTGGATTCGTTCCTTTAACGAGAAGCGCCGCATGGGAAAGATGAATGAGATTAAATACGTGTAATAATCAAATACACGTTTAACATGTGTGCCTTCTTTCATATAGGAATATGTGTGATTGACGAAGTGATGCCAAGATGTGTTAGAAAAGATATACTGGAATGATTTTGTTAGCTATGTGTACTTCAAGAAGTGGACTAAAAAGGGAAGTTTTGCTTGAATAGTTTGTAACCCTGGTAAATAAAGATCTAACAAAAAACAGGATATAAAACAGGTAAGAAATTCAACTAGTATGACAATTTAGAGGATATAAAGTATGTCTTTAAATCATTCTATAGTTTAAGGCTGTTTCCAAAACAGTGACTTCTTTGGACAGATTCCTTCCTTTATTCTCCTTAATGAGTCCCTCCGGAGCTTGATACCAATACTCCAGCTAATCAAGATCACAGTGATTAAAGTGCTGTGCATTTCCTGTGAGCTGAACAGGCAGGATCCCTATTGTGCCAAGTGTAAGAGTGTGTGACGTGTAATGTCAGGAACACACATCACCACCACCACCACCACTCAAGTATCACGTCAGGGTCATCATGCTAACATCCACAGACTACAGATTTGATATAGATACTCACAGCTCTCCATCGGTACTGACAGGACTGAGGCAGTCAGCGTGCCACATTCTCTATGGAGCATCTTCTCATCCTAAAAGGAGGGACAGCACAGTAAAATTACATTAAAATACAAAACAGAATCAAGCAATTATACTGGGACCCAAAACACTGCTGTGAAACCTACATGAACACGTGCCTCAGGTTTCAAAAGGCACAGTAAAATAATGTGTCCTAACATTCTGCTTGTGTTGATATTATGAGCTGGGTGTCGTAGGGTCAGCATGACAGTGAGAGGTAGAGCTGCAACAACTGGTGGAAAAGTGAACAACAAGTTGACTGGAGGAGGAGCCGATGTGCAGAATCAGCAGTTGACTAGTTGGCTTTGTTTTTGTATACATTATGTATTTATAAAGCTGTGCCACAGAGCTGTGTTGCAGGGCAGTGATCTCTATTCCACTGTGGTCCTTCTACACTTTAACACAGCCCAGTGTGTACTACATTGCTTCTGACATTTGCAAACTTTAAAACTGCATCAAGCTTTATAAAAAATAAAAAATAAATCCAAACACATGCATGTTCAAACCGTGTTGCAACAATATTGTATTTGTACTGAAATACAATGTCCTATCTTTAATACACAGTACCCTGCCATCATTGTTATACTCCAGTGGTTCCCAACTTGTGGTCCGTGAGAAAACTCCAGGTGGTCCGCAAACAACTCCCAAAATTCAGTTACGCAGTTCATGCAAAAATCCATTTCTACACAATCACACGTTGTGTTAATAATATTACTGAGCAACACAACAAATACCTTTAACCACGTGATATATAATTAAGATATGTATGTAGTCTGCATTTTCCCCTTTATCTGTTTTCTTTTATTACAGGTGTGTTTATAAAATTAACATTACGGCTCCTTTGATGCAACACCAAGCATCGCCTTCAAAGCCGCTTTCTAATGTGAAACAAATACTAACTAAATAACATACACATTCTGAAGGCACATTTGCCTGTCAAAATTTAGCCAGCATTATTTAAAAATTGTTTTTACATCTAGCATTCACGTAAATGCACATATTTCTAATCTGTGCTCATGCTATCTACTGCGATGTGTCCACTGTTCAGGGGGAAAAAAAAAAAAAAAACACACACAATCTGCTTCTCCCTGCCTTTTCGTTCTGCATGAAAATAGCGCACTTCATTGGATATTCCATACCCAGTTGGAATGAATACATTAAAACAAACAAACAAACACAAAAACCATTACTCACAGTTTTAGTACTTTTCATTTTCAACGATATGAAATACGTGCTACAGTGTTGCCAGGGATATAGGAATAGACCTGTATCTCCATACGTTTTTGGAGAGGTAGCTGCATATAGTAACAGGAGTTAATGTGAAACAAAATGAGGCTGAATTTGTAGCTTGACTTGTGAACTGTACCGTAGTGTGAATGATCGGTTTCAGCTCCATGTTATTATATGGGTTTATTCAGCCAGGTTAACATCTCACAAGACTACATGCCAAAAGGAAATTCTATGATCACTACTTCTGAAAATAATGTGCAAGATATTTCAGTTTTTTATTTTTCTTAAAAATATTTCCCAACATAAAACCAATGTCACCTTAGAATAATTGATTTTGAGTTTCAGTGTTTTAAAATAAAATATCAAACAGAACGAAATGTCAATGTACCATTTGTAATTCAGTAATATGAGAGAATTGGTCAGGGGTCTGAATACCTTTGCAAGGCACTGTAAATACTTAACTTTCTACATGTATTTATACATATACACAAACATTCATTTAGAAATGCTGCTGTGAAAAAATGTGTGCATGTCGTCCGCTGGAAAAATCCAAACACCAAAGGTGGTCCCTACATTGAAAAAGGTTGGGAACTACTGTTATAATCTATTGTACAAGTCAATGTAACACGAAACACGGAGACAACCAGAGTGCATGTCTTTGATCACCTAGGAAACGGGATCATCTGCTTGTAGACACCAACAATGAGCTCAGCAATGTGCTTAAATTCAGCTGTTTTTTTTTTTTTTTCTTTTTTCTTCCTTAAATCAGAGTTAATTCTAGAACTGGCCAATATGACCGGACATCAACTGTAAACAATATGGTATTAGCACATTGACAGGAAACGCGGCAAATTTAAAAAATGAATCCTAATCTTTTACACTGGCATGCTCTACCCGGGTCACAATGAGATTTCACCCTGCTTTTTGAAGAAGCAAGTCCGTAATACAGGCACGCAATGCCCCGGAACACCAACGTTCACATGACCACCCTTTCATCTGGTCAGAATCATCGCAGCAAATGTTTCTTCATCCCTGCTGCAATCTGGCTCGTGGTGTGTCTCAAATCAACAGAAATATGGCTAAACAGAATAAACAGAAATGTTCCTTACGGGAGTGAAACCTCCACGCAGGCATGGCTGTTGGTTACTTCATCTGCTTACGAACGCCCATCATGCATTTTTGTCTCGCTCGACCCAGGTACGTGGTTTCACTCTACGTGGGATTGTGACCCGGGTAGCCAGGATCCGGGTTGGAGTGCCAGTGTGAAAGTGGCTTTAGACAACACTCTTTTTAGATAACACTTTGATGCATTCCCCGCACCACTCCATCATCCTCGATAATATTCAAATGAATGCCCATTACACTATGGTAAACTACAGTACACACTGCAGGGCAACGCTCCGTCTCTGAATTTACCAAGAAACCAAAGTCACGAGAAAAACACGAGGGTGACATGCAAATGTGTTTGTCAGCTTTTCTCCTAGAGAACGTTTATTACATGAAAGCAGAGACAGTATTTTCCAATTAGTGTTTTGTACTAGCTAGTTAAACGTGTTTAGGCCTTTGATTTACGATTTAAAACGCCTTCTTTTAAAAAGTGTGCATAAATTGTGAAAAAAAATTATATATATATATATATATATATATAAGCTAATATCCCCAGTGTTTCATTGATTTTATATTCATTTTAAATAAATATAGTATTTTAGTGGGTTGAATTAAAACAAAATAAACCCAAAAGCTACTTTTTAAAATTTCAACTGCAGAACACAAAGCTGTAGCCTCTGAAATTGGAAACACATTAGTCAGGTATCTCACAACTACTGGCACCAACTAGTCAACTAGTAAAATCTATTAGTTGCTCCAGCCTAAGTGAAGGATGATCTCAGAGCTCATCCACAGCTATACAGTTGTGTGCAAACGTTTTAGAACACCCTAATGCTTCTGTAGTTCTGATTTCATATGAAATCAAACAACTGTAACTAAAAATAGGCAAATTAGTGATTATCTAATTGAGGACTTTAATAGGCCACACATGCAATTCATTTAAAATAGTAAAGAGAAAAGGAACACACAGCCACAAATGGTAAAATGCAGACTTTTCAGACGTTGTTTAACCCTTTGCAGTCCATTTATTCAGCGCGTCTCAGGCACGTCAGGTCCAACTTATTTTCAAACGCGCTGTTTAAAAGTATTTTTTTTCACAGTAAAACCGGTTTAAAAGGCACTCCATATCAACAGGAGACTCAGTGCTGCATCACCAGCCCGTCCCACCCCTCGTTCGCTATATTTTTCAAATAACTCTTAATAGTACATACCGATAAATCATCTCTTGATCACTCGTTTCATCACCAAACTCCTCAATAATGCGATCCAAGTCGTTATTTTATTACTATAACATCTAAAAAAAGTTCTGTAAATGTCTGTGATATTCAGCACTACATAGCAATGCCTAGAAGTTGGAATAATGGCAGGATGCACCATTTCTCCACTGGCTTTTACCATGGCAATGGAAGTAATCATTAGGGCATCAAAATGGGTGGTGGGAGGAGAGCGCTTGGCTTCTGGAATGCGACTACCACCAATTCAAGCATACATGGATGACATGACAAACATTACTACAACAGTAGCCTGCACTAATCGGTTATTGGGCAAATTAACCAATAACACTGAAAGGGCACGAATGCAATTCAAGCCCACTAAATCAAGGAGCATCTCTATAATTAAAGGTAAAGTAGTAGATAAAACGTTCTTCATTAATGGTGAGGCAATACCAACAGTGTCTGAGATGCCAGTGAAGAGTCTTGGGAGATGGTATGACGGGGATCTAAAAGACACAGTTCGTGTGGGAGAAGTTAGACAACAAGCAGTGGAAGGGTTGAAGAGCATAGACAACAGCGCTTTACCAGGCAAACTAAAACTCTGGTGCTTTCAGTTTGGTCTACTGCCAAGGTTGCTGTGGCCACTGACTGTGTACGAGGTTTCTTTGACAACAGTAGAGAAGCTGGAAGCTTTAATCAGTTCATACATCAGGAAATGGTTGGGAGTTCCACGCTGCCTCAGCAGAGTGGGACTTTATGGTAAGGGAATACTGTAGCTACCAGTCTCCACTCTAACCGAGGAGTTTAAGTGCACCAAGGTCCGACTGGAAATGACATTAATGACATTAGTAGAGTCACGTGACAAATGCGTAAGGGAGGCAGCACCTGTGTTGAAAACTGGAAGAAAGTGGGCGGCAAAGAAAGCTGTGGAGGATGAAAAGGCTGCCCTTCGAATTGGTGATATCATAGGGCAAGTTCAGCATGGAAGAGAGGGTCTTGGTCTCAGTTCAGCTCCTCCTACATGGCACAAGGCAGCCCCAGCTCAACGGAAGAAGCTGGTAGTCAACGAGGTGCAAAAGCAGGAGGAGAGGATGAGGTGTATAAAGGCCATTTCCCAGGCCAAGCAGGGAGAATGGATGAGATGGGAGAGTGTGGAACAACGCAGGATTGGCTGGCAAGATCTATGGTCAATGGAACAGAGCAGGATCAGTTTCCTCATCAGGTCAACATAAGATGTTCTCCCATCACCACAGAACCTAAACCTCTGGGTAGGAGAGGATCCCTCATGTCCTTTGTGTTCATCACCTGCAACATTAAGGCACATTTTGACAGGATGTAAGGTGGCTCTTAGCCAAGGACGGTTTACTTGGCGCCATGACCAGGTGCTGCGATGTTTGGCCTTAGCATTGGAAGACAAGCGTAACATGACCAGTAAGTTGCCACCTGTTCCATCAAAACAATACACACAAAAGACAACATTCCTCTGCCCAGGAGAGCAACCACCAAGAAAAGGTGTTAAAACCAATCCTTGCCCAGGACAACTGGAAGCTGCTAGAGGCTGGAAAATGCTGGCAACGGCTTATTTTTCTACCTGAGACTGCCACCACTAACCTTCGACCAGATAATGTCTTGTGGTCTGGATCAGCACGCCTTGTTCATCTGGTAGAGTTAACAGTGCCATGGGAGGATGCTGTAGATGAGGCGTATGAGAGGAAGAAACTGCGGTATGCTCAACTAGCCACTGAAGCGGAACAGAGAGGATGGAGAGTCCGGGTTTACCCAGTGGAGGTGGGTTGTCGAGGATTTGTGGCACACTCTACAACCCGGTTTCTCTGAGACGTCGGATTCAGTGGCCAAGAGTTGCGTCGCAGAGTGAAGAACTTATCTGAAGCAGCAGAGAGGAGCAGCAACTGGCTGTGGTTGAGACAGTAAGATTCTGGCTGGGGATCTCAATAGAAAGAAAGAAAAGCTGATGTACGGGTAAGTAAGCTGGGCTGAGTTGAGTGGGGGACGGAGGGCGGTGATGCTGGGCGTCAGAATCACCGTTGAGCCCTCTTGAGGTGTTGTGGGATAGTCGACGAAACACCGAGGATGGAAGATGCCCACTTGAAGACCCCAGAGATGTACCCTACTTAGCTCAATCCAGACGTTTGTCATGCTGATGCGCTGGGGAGACCGCACTGTGGTTGATCCCCGGAGCCAGCATCGCAGCCGTTGTGTGTGCTGATGCGCTAGGGAGGCAATAAGCTGATCCCTGGAGCCAGCATTACACTTCAGCCATCAACACCAGACAGAAGGATATCTACATCATCATACGGAAGGAAGCGCAAATGGATGGAGACACATATGGATCACATTAGTTTACTGTAAAGCTATGTCTTAGTTGGTGCTTATTTTGGCAAGAGCCGAGTTCAAATCAGCATGAAGTTTTAACATCTACTCTTGTGTAATGGAAATCATTTTTGAGCGCTGGATGCGGAAGCAGCTATCTTGTTTGTTTATGTCCGTGTTATCTATGTGGAGTCGGGTCTATCAGTATTCATGAGATACGCCCCCTTTTTTTCCGGCTTCTCTCGGTTCCTATCGGTCTCACTTGGCCATTGAATGGTTTTCTCGGCTTTTTCCGGAGAAAAAACTACTAGAGACCTGTTTTTTGTGTCTTTTTGATGATGTCGGACAGGGTCCGACATTGGACTGGAAAGGGAAAATTGCGATGTCCGACATAGGACTGCAAAGGGTTAAAATGCCTAATTAAAGCACAAAGTGGTCTAACATTTTCACACACGAGTGCCTATTGTTTCTATTTGGCAGGTCGGTATATAAAGGATATAAATGTCTCGCGGTGCTCTAGTAAGTTTGCACCCTGCTGTAGGGAAGCGCACTCCGTCTCACCTCCACTGCAGTGCCCGCAGGGACACTGTTGCTCTCAGTCTGCAGCTCCTCTTCTCTGCTCTGGAGGGCTCGGTGGAGAGAGAGGCAGACTGCCTCTCTCTCGGTCTCCACCGGGCTGGGATCTGCTTCCTCTGAAGATACAATCAAGCAGTAATCAGAAAACAAAAACGCGGCACCTCCGACCACACATGTAACCAGCACAATGTTTCTGACTAAGACGTCAGTATCAAACGACAGCAAAACCTCTCGGATCTGAACTAACTGGGAGCAGGGGCTGTTCTGATTATCAAACTGTACTTGTAACCGAGAGACTGTTTTATATGGCTTTCCCAACCAAGAAGCCTCCAAAATAGATGCAGTTCAGCACTTTACCTTTGAATAGAAAACATACAGCACTGAACTGTTCTGTAAATAGCAGAGACTAAGGCTTAGAAAAGCAAATGAGGGATTACCAAGGGGCTGTTTAGATAATCAGAGATCAGGGCTTACTTTCCAATGATCACATTTCTGTGTGTTGGGACAGAGCCCTCTTCACAACGATAGGCTTGTCATCAGTGCAATAGATATACGATTTTCACAGAATTGATAATTACTATATAAAATACTTGCACAGAAGGCACACTAACTTACTAATCTTGCATGCTTTTCAGTAGCCTGGGTTCAAGTACTTTTAGCCACAGTGGGGATTATTAGTCTTCAACACAAAACAAGCTCCATAAATAAAGGGTTCACATTTTGCCAGGTAGCAGAGGGCTGCACTGTCAAATACATTTTTCAAGCCAATGGCACTGTAATGAGAGAATCGCACACATTGTACACAACCAGCAGGGTTATTTACCTGTGTTGTCCAGCAGCTCTAGGGGCATTTCTTCAGTTTTAGAGGCTTCAATGGGGTACTCCTCAGTGGGGCTTGTTTCACTGCTGCACGGTTTCACAATGTTGTTTAAAGGGAGGCATTCAGCACTCTGTTCAGAAGGAATATTATTACTGCCAGGAGCTTTCTTCTCTTCCTCCGGCTCCTCATTGCACTGACCAGTTTCACAGCTGGACTCCTTTGTCTGAGGGGAGGAGGGGTTGACTTCCTGTACTGGTGCTGTCTCTTGGCAGGCGGAACTTTGTTCAGCAGCAGGAGATTCCGAGGGAAGACTTTTAATGTCGCCCTCCTCAGGGGGAACCTGGTTTGTGTTACACTCCTCTGTGCCGGTGACATCACTTCTGGGTTCTTCCAATTGGTCCTCTGAAGGCGGTTTGATTAGGTTTTGGTCCCCAGACACACTTGTTGGTTCCTCTTCGCAGGAGTCAGTTTCCATTGGTTCAGTTTCCATTGGTTCTTCTCCTCCTTCCATAACTTTCTCTTCCTGAAAAAAGAAAATGAATTAAACACTGCAGGACAGCAGTCCAATGATAAGTCTTGCCTTTGTTTGTTCTATGGGTGATAAACCCCTGTGTGGAGAGTGTTGTGTGCTGTGCAAGACAGGGGTACGCAACTCCAGACCATGAGCGCTGCTCCATTATTGACTAACAGGTATTGTACAATTAAAAACAAGAGCACATATACAATACCAGTAGCTTCACCTCCAGACCTACACCAGCCTCACTACATTTCTCACAACATGATCATTGATTTAGACAGCAGGTATCCACTTCTGTCCTTGCTTGTAGGACAACTGACGATTGTAAACAAAAACAACAAGAATTAATTGCACAATTCACGTCACATTATCCCTACCGAATTAACAAAGTCACAACACTGCAGTAAAAAATTTTCCTTACTTAAGTTGATTTTCTTTTTTTTTTTTTTTACTTTCAATTTTCTTTCTTTTCCTTTTTCCTACTTAGTTTCCTTTTCTCCAGGACCCCTGCAGCCCCCCCTGCCAACCCCCACCACCCCTGAAGCCCCCACATCCACCCCGCCACTATCACAGCCTGATCGCAATGATGGGTGCTGTTCACACACAGCTCCCACAGGCTACACCTACCTAACTCGAATCAAAATACTCCTACAATGTTATCACTAAATATGTTGATGGCAGCAGTAGCCCAATGTTTGTGCATTTGACACAGTTGTATAAGTTTTATTGTATAATTAAATGATTTAACACTTTATAATCTGGTTTATTTTTTTCATGTGAATTATTAAAAAGGCATGGTTAGCACAATAACCTGGAGTGATGAATGTTAGCCATTTACTACCAGAACAGACATCGCTGCCGTCATTCTGCACATTCTGACAGCTTGCTTATTGAAATCCTTTCCCTGATTCTGAAAAGGGGAACACCTATTCAGGAATACCATGTTATGTAGTATGCAGGTGGACTAACTGGGTTAGACAAGCAAAATGCCCCCACCTCTCCTCTCCCTGCATTTACACCCCCTCCCTATCCTCTCCTCTGCATTGACACCCCCTCCCTATCCTCTCCTCTGCGTTGTATTTACACCCCCAATCTCTCTTCTCCCTCCACTGACACCCCCTCCCTCTCCTCCCCCTCCATTGACACACCCTTCCTCTCCTCTCCCTCCCTGCATGGACAACCCCACCCTCTCCTCTCCCTCTCCCTGCATTGACACCCTCTCCTCTCCCTCTTCCTTTATTTGTTTGTTTATTTAGCAGACGCCTTTATCCAAGGCGACTTACACAGACTAGGGTGTGTGAACTACGCATCAGCTGCAGAGTCACTTACAATTACGTCTCACCCGAAAGACGGAGTACAAGGAGGTTAAGTGACTTGCTCAGGGTCACACAATGAGTCAGTGGCTGAGGTGGGATTTGAACCGGGGACCTTCTGCCTGCATTGACACCCCCTCCCTCTCCCTGCATTAACACCCTCTCATCTCCCTCTTCCTGCATTGTCACTCCCTCCCTCTCCCTGCATTGACACCCCCTCCCTGTCCCTCTCCCTGTATTGACACCCCCTCCCTCTCCTCTCCTCTCCTCCCTGCATTGATACCCCTCCTCTCCTCTCCTGCATTGATACCCCCTCCCTCTCCTCTCCCTGCATTGATACCCCCTCCCTCTCCTCTCCCTGCATTGATACCCCCTCCCTCTCCCTGTATTGACACCCCTCCCCCTCCTCTCCCTGCATTGACACCCCCCCCCTCTCCTCTCCCTGCATTGACACCCCCTCCCTCTCCTCTCCCTGTATTGACACCCCTCCCTCTCCTGTCATCTCCCTGCATTGACAACCCCATTCTCTTCTCTGTCTCTCTCCATTGACACCCCTACCCTCTCCTCTCTCCATTGACACTGTCTCCCTCTCCTCTCTCCATTGACACTGTCTCCCTCTCTCTCCTCTCTCCACTGACACCCTCTCCCTCCCTCTCCTCTCTCCATTGACACCCTCTCCCTCTCCTCTCTCCACTGACACCCTCTCCTCTCTCCATTGACACCCTCTCCCTCTCCTCTCTCCACTGACACCCTCTCCATTGACACCCTCTCCTCTCTCCACTGACACCCTCTCCATTGACACCCTCTCCCTCTCCTCTCTCCACTGACACCCTCTCCATTGACACCCTCTCCCTCTCCTCTCTCCACTGACACCCTCTCCATTGACACCCTCTCCCTCTCCTCTCTCCACTGACACCCTCTCCATTGACACCCTCTCTCTCCTCTCTCCACTGACACCCTCTCCCCTCTCCACTGACACCCTCTCCCTCTCCTCTCTCCACTGACCCCCTCTCCCTATACTGACACCTCTACCTATCCACAGGACGATCAACATGCCTCAACTGCCAATGTGGAGGAAACAAAAAAACACTCTAAACCTTTTAGAAGGATGCTTAACTGGTCATGTGCGCTCCTTTAAAAACGCTGCTTTCTGATGTTTTTAATATCTAGCTAATGAAAAGCCCCAACTGTGCCCACAATTCAGTGAATGTAAAACTCAGATTTCTGGCACTGTCACCAGACAGCTAATAAAATAACCCCATCACTCTTACGTGACATGCACATGACCCAATAGCTGTTTTAATGATTCAATAAGGCATTTAAACCGTTACACATACAGTACTAAATATCTCTTATACGTGTTTGCTGTAACATGCGTTTCTTTCCCATTAACATAAACGCAACTGTTCAGATTTATGGATTTCATTCTGTAGAAAATGTTAAGTAATCTAAAAGGCCCATTCACAGCTGGCCGGCACTGCCACTGCAATACACCTAGAGCCATTCTCACCTAGAAATGCTGCCGGCCGGTATGCCCTAGACACACCCAGTTCAATTCCCTCAGCGTCTAAAAATAAACGGAACAGGCGTCTGAAACAGTCTCAGCTGCCTGCGCACACCAGCACAGCGTGTCTGAATGCAGCTTTCCGGTCTGCAAATACTAGACAGACAGTCTCAAGGCAAGGTGCAATAGAACAATAATTACACTGTACTTCAATACGCGTGCTTAACACAATTAATGCGAATGCGGCTTTCTCTTTAGGTTTATTTTTAATTTGTATTTATTATTATTTTAAATTAAGCACCACGGTATCCGCGACCCTTTGTGGACATCACACGTGGACTTCCATAAAAAGTGTGTTTTTATACCAGCGTCGTTTAAATGATTTAAATATACATCATGAAGAAATATATATTACACACACACACACACACACACACACACACACGTAATACGATACCAGTAGATCGTCTCTTAGAACCATGATGTAAAATGAACTGACTGTCATGGTCATGTATGGTATTTAAAGTGCATCATTTTGAAGTCATATACAATCATTTTTAAGATTAATTAAAATTGATTTATGAAAATTCAGCGCACTTATAAAACCAGGATAAAAACACATGCATATGTTGTTTTTGGGGGAAATGTATTCTTAAGAGTATTATGTTTCGGTGGTCTTCGCTGGAGGATTATAACTGCAGCTTTTGTGCTCTGTTAATTATTTGTTTTCTTCTATATCGACTTGTTACGCTAATTAAATGCAAATTAAAAATCAAAACAAAAATAAATAATTAAATAAATAAAATAAAACCCGACGTGTTTCGAATGATGTACCTTTATTTTTCTGCCGCCTCTGCCTTGTGGAGGCTTCACCAGTCTAGCGGCTGGCTTCCTCACCTCTCCCCGCAACGGGAGCGTGATATTCCCGAACCTCGTCCTCCGCAGCCGCCCCTTCGCCACCTCTCTCTCCAAGACCACTTTCACTTTGCTGCGGGTCAGCTTCTCTTGGGAGAGGCGCTCCTGTGAGCTCAGGAACCCCAGGATCTCCTTCAGACCGAGCGGTGTGTGACTCGTCTTACTAGCGGAGGGTCCACTCTTTTCTGCAAGACTTCGAACAGACGCCACAAGCCGGTCCCCTAAATCAGGTTTAGCCTCGGCTGCGCCGCTGCGGCAGGCTTTGTAAGTGACCCTGCTGCTAATCTTCTTGAGCGGCGCTTGCTTGTTGTGCCGGTGGCTGCAAGTTTTATTACCCGTGCAGCTGCACGCACTTCTGCACACGTCCGGCTCTGGCCCGCGGGAACCCCGTGTTTTAATATTATTCCCACAGTTCACAGGAGTACTCGTGTCGTTACTCAAAGCGCTAGTCTGTTGCAGCTTCTTGTCTTTCGGGCCATTCGCGTTGCTGCTGCTAGTACAACCAGTACCATTATTGTGAGGTTCACTTTTGCAGCCCGCTGCGCCACAGCACATACAAGAACTGTTTCCGCTACCCGGGACCACGTCTCCCGCATCCTTCACGCTGTTTTCTCCCGTGTTGTTTGAATGGGGGTCATTGCATTGCACCTCCCCAGGACATTCGGTGCCCTTGCAGCTGTATGCCTTTATTTCTGCGGGAATGCAAGCACTGTTAAGAGCTGGGTTTGCATTTTTGGCTAGTTCTGCGCCCGTTGTCCGACCAGTTGAAGAAGCGGCTGCACTGTCACCGCCTGCCTCCGGTTCCACCAGCTTTTTTCTGCTTTTCCTTTGCACCTTGGCGGCGTTGCGGTACGAGATTGAGCCCTTGTAGCTGACTTTCAGGACGGTTTGATCCTGGATAAGCTTCTCCAATTCTGTCCGGGTTTGGTCCGGGTCTGACCCGTGTCGCCTCCTGACCATCCTGCAAATCCTCTCAAGGTCCGGCCGGGCTTTCCTTGAGCGCAGCGAGTCGATGGTCTCCAGAATCCACTCCCGGTATTTAGGTTCGGTCATGGTGGCGCGGTTGGTTCGGTTAAGGTGTGCGGTGTGCCTGCTTTCTTCTCCGACGTGACGACGGTGCTCCGATCCGGTCCGAGCCCGGCTGGGAATGAAGCGGAAGCCTTGCTGTACGCCTGCGTTGCCCACAGTGTGCGTTTAAGGAGGATCGACAGAGATAGCGCACAGAAGAATAGTGAGGCAGCGTCATTTAAGGTGGAACCGAGACGTTTCAGCTTTCTCGAATGCCGTGTTTGTTTTTTTTAAAGGGAACCGGTAAAAGATTATATATGCCCACATTGTTATTTTCCTTTTTACTATAAACATTTGTAAACATCTTACAAATATTATGAAGTACACATTTGCTATGTTCATACAGTATTGGTTTGTTTACAGGATTAACAAAAAACAAATAACCTAATACTGTATACTCGACATCATTTTAAGTCAGAATGATTAGTTACATAAGACACCTGTCGACAGTTATAAAAATTGATACAGAAAAAAATACCAGTTACATTAAAAAAAAAAATATATATATATATATATATATATATATATATATATATATATATATATATATATATATATATATATATATATATACACGACCTGAAGTGATTGTGGTGTTTAATGCGCACCCTCCCTGTCATACATTTTTCTCCATGCTGTGTAATCTCGAATTTTCCATTATTGGTGCCTACCAATGACATTCGCGGTTATCGAACCAACGAAGCATGCAAACGTCTCGTGATGTAAATGCATTGTACGCGCGTGAGGATAGAAACGTAAGCACAGATGTTTATTGGCACAGAACCACTGCTGAAACAATTGAATTCAATACAGTATAACAAAAACACTGCACCCCATCTTGCCTGGGATACGAACTCATTCTCATACCATATCTGCACTGCACTGCGAGACACGTTCAAATTCAAATTGCATCATGGAGTGCTGCCTACTCCCAGAGTTCCTTACTTGGCCTCTAATTTGCACAGAAATACAGGCTATGGAGGTCCAAAGCACAATGACCGGACTGCCTTCCATCTCACTTCTAATCAGGGCCCACTACAGCCCTCTCTCTCTCACTCAGCTCTGACCACTTGGACACAATGCATACTTCACCCAAGTCCTTAACTCTAACCGCTACGCCATGCTGTCTCCCAGTCCCTTAATAATAGCCACTAGGCCACCCTGCTTATATCCCAGTTCCTTAGCTCTATCCACTAGGCCACCCTGCTTATATCCCAGTCCCTCAGCTTTATCCACTAGGCCATCCTGCTTCTATCCCAGTCCCTCAGCTCTATCCAATGGGACACGCTGCTTCTATCCCAGTCCCTCAGCTCTATCCAATGGGACACGCTGGTTCTATCCCAGTCCCTCAGCTCTATCCAATGGGACACGCTGGTTCTATCCCAGTCCCTCAGCTCTATTCACTAGGCCACCCTGCTTATATCCCAGTCCCTCAGCTCTGTCCACTGGGACATGCTGCTTCTATCCCAGTCTCTCAGCTCTATCCACTGGAACACACTGGTTCTATCCCAGTCTCTCAGCTCTATCCACTGGGACACGCTGGTTCTATCCCAGTCCCTCAGCTCTATCCACTGGGACACGCTGGTTCTATCCCAGTCCCTCAGCTCTATCCAATGGGACACGCTGCTTCTATCCCAGTCCCTCAGCTCTATCCACTAGGCCATCCTGCTTATATCCCAGTCTCTCAGCTCTATCCACTAGGAGGTTTTCAACCGGGGGTACACGTACCCCTGGGGGTACTTCTAAGGGTCAGTGGGTATGCAGGACGAAATGCAAAAATAAAAAAGAAACAAAACAAAAAAAAAAATTATCTTTAATTTTTTCTTATATCGCTAAACCACTGTGCATGCATTTCATTTTTGTTGAGCAGCTCCAAGGTTATAGCTGGACTATACTGAAGTTTCAAAATGATCATCCACCTGTACACATTGCGTGATTTCGATTGAGCGGATTTCCACGCTGATATTAGGGTGGGTGAAGCAGGCGTCTGGTGATTCTGCCTATGAAGGGCTCTGCATTGCATGAACTTTAACTTTCAACTCTTGTATAATTGAATACTAAATCAGTGAAGCACGGCCTATTTGCATTAGAAGTATAAATGCTCAGGTAAACAATCACAATGTAATACAATGCTTTTATTTTATTTATTAGACGCAACTACATTTTAGTAACAGCAATGGCAGCTGGTTGAATGTGTTTTCGGTGTTTGTACAGTAGTGTAGATCCAGATTATCCCGTGTATGGTTTAGAGTTAAAAATGGATACATTTCTTATTTGCGAAAGAAAAACAAAAAGGAAGAAAACACAGGTGTCTACCGAAAGCGCAAAGCCACGGAACGCTATACAGATGTAATCTGTCAATCAGATTATTCTGTCGTTTACGTCTACTGTGGTACCATTCAGTAAAAGAGAAAATTGTAAAGGGGTACTTGAGCTGAAACCTTCAGAGAAGGGAACACGCTGCTTCTATCCCAGTCTCTCAGCTCTATCCACTGGAACACGCTGGTTCTATCCCAGTCTCTCAGCTCTATCCACTGGAACACGCTGGTTCTATCCCAGTCCCTCAGCTCTATCCACTGGAACACGCTGCTTCTATCCCAGTCCCTCAGCTCTATCCAATGGGACACGCTGCTTCTATCCCAGTCCCTCAGCTCTATCCAATGGGACACGCTGCTTCTATCCCAGTCCCTCAGCTCTATCCAATGGGACACGCTGCTTCTATCCCAGTCCCTCAGCTCTATCCAATGGGACACGCTGCTTCTATCCCAGTCCCTCAGCTCTGTCCAATGGGACACGCTGCTTCTATCCCAGTCCCTCAGCTCTATCCAATGGGACACGCTGCTTCTATCCCAGTCTCTCAGCTCTATCCACTGGAACACGCTGCTTCTATCCCAGTCCCTCAGCTCTATCCACTGGGACACGCTGGTTCTATCCCAGTCTCTCAGCTCTGTCCACTGGGACACACTGGTTCTATCCCAGTCCCTCAGCTCTGTCCATTGGGACACGCTGGTTCTATCCCAGTCTCTCAGCTCTGTCCACTGGGACACGCTGCTTCTATCCCAGTCTCTCAGCTCTGTCCATTGGGACATGCTGGTTCTATCCCAGTCTCTCAGCTCTGTCCACTGGGACACGCTGGTTCTATCCCAGTCTCTCAGCTCTATCCAATGGGACATGCTGGTTCTATCCCAGTCCCTCAGCTCTATCCACTGGGACACGCTGGTTCTATCCCAGTCCCTCAGCTCTATCCACTGGGACACGCTGGTTCTATCCCAGTCCCTCAGCTCTATCCAATGGGACACGCTGCTTCTATCCCAGTCCCTCAGCTCTATCCACTGGGACACGCTGCTTCTATCCCAGTCCCTCAGCTCTATCCAATGGGACACGCTGCTTCTATCCCAGTCCCTCAGCTCGACACAAGGATATGCACTGCCTCCCAATGCTCAGTTATAAATGCAGTCTGGCAGGGCCACCGCGGTATTCAGTAAGCCACCCTTCAAGCCGGCAGCTTCCTCCTGAATTCAAACACTGCATCACTGGGCCATGTTACTATACTGGGTTAAACCAAGGGGCAGACTTCAAACTAGATTTCCTTGTACTGTAGCCCACATGTGCTTCCTGAGACTTCCTTCTGGATTCCTGATTTCCTGTGAGGTCATCCGCCAGACATGTGATTGGGACGAGAGTGGAAGCACCAACCCCCTCGGGACATTGCACAACAAAGAAAAGAGACTGCGTTCAGGGCTCACCTGATAGAACGGCCAATGAGATGCCTTTCTGTTTGCATTACTGATTGGCTCGGACAGGCACAAGAGGGTTTCTCATTGGATAACACACAAATATTTTAATGTCATACATTTGTAACTTCAGAAGGGTCACCATGTTATGACAAATTATGGGGTACCTCTTGAAGTTAAAATACATAGCCCTGGTCTGCAAAAAAAATCATTGAAATGTTGATTTGTGGGACACATTAAACCAACAATTTAAGCAGCTTTTCCCATAATCCTTTTCAGAGAAGGTGCATCAAGAAGGTGTTTTTTTGGCCCACGGCGGGCTTGAAAAATGAAATTTTAAATGAAATGTCATTCGACACACGCCCTGCACAAGAAAACATTCGCTCATTCTCTGTAGCTCTCTTCTGTACTTGGCTATAGGACTAAGAGAAGTGTAATAAACATAATATATTCAATTCTACCAGAAAAGAAATGTAATAAGCGTAATATATTCAATTCTACCAGAAAAGAAATGTAATAAATGTAATATATTCAATTCTACCAAGTCTTTTTCAAAGATCATCTCTGGAGATGATGCTTACAGCAGACCGAGGTCCAGCTTTCCTGCCAGTAATTACAATTTAACTGAACCTTGCACCCAGGATTAGATTACAGGTAACACATGTTTGTGTAACTGAAATGCTACAATTGAGCTAACAAAATGTACTTATATAGTCCCTGTTTTCAGTCATTCCCTTTGTTTTTGTCACATATTTTACAATTAAACCAAAAAGGACACAATAAGCATACAACGTTAAAGCTGTGACATATTTAATTCTATATGTGTAATGTATATACAGTGCCTATAGTAAGTATTCACCCCCCTTGGATGTTTTCACAGTTTGTTGTGTTACAACTTGAAATCTTGATGTATTTAAATGGGATTTTTTTCCCTTTGATTTACACAACCTACTAAACACTTTCAACGTGTGAAAAAATGAGGGGGTGAAAAAAAAATCAATTAAAAATAAAAACCTGAAAAGTCTTCATTAGATAAGTATTAACACCCTTTGCTATGACACTCTTAAATAAGCTCAGGTGCAACCAATTGCCTTCAGAATTCACACAATAAGTTAAATGGAGTCCATCTGTGTGCAATAAAAGTGGTTCCCATGATTTCATATTAAATACACCTGTCTCTGTACGGTCCCACAGTTGGGTAGTGCATTCAAAGCAAAGATACTACCATGAAGACCAAGGAGCTTTCAAAACAACTCCGGGATAAAGTTGTGGAAAGGCACAGATCAGGGGAGGGGTATAAAAAGATTTCAAAAGGCATTGAATATCCCTTGGAGCACAGTCAAGTCGATCATTAAGAAGTGTAAGGTATACGGCACCACTCAGAATCTGCTTAGATCAGGCCGTCCTCCCAAACTGAGCAGCCGGGTAAGAAGGGCATTGGTCAGAGAAGCCAGCAAGAGGCCAATGACAACAGCCTTCCCTGGCCGAGATGGGAGAAACTGTCCATGTGTCAACAATATCTCAGGTACTCCAGAAATCTGGCCTGTATGGAAGTGTGGCAATAAGGAAGCCATTTCTGAAAAAAGGCCATCTAAAATCCCGCTTGGAATTTGCAAAAAGGCATGTGGGAGACTCTGAAAAGATGTGGCAAAAGATCCTCTGGTCCGATGAAACAAAAATTGAACCATTTTGCAAAGCGTTATGTCTGGTGCGAACCCAACACATCACCCAGGTAACACCATCCCTACTGTGAAGCATGGTGGTGGCAGCATCATGCTATGGGGATGCTTTTCATCAGCAGGGACTGGGAAGCTTGTCAGGGTAGAGGGCAAAATGGATGGAGCTAAATACAGGCAAATCCTTGAGGAAAACCTGCTTCAGTCTGCAAGAGACCTGGGACTGGGGAGGAGATTCACCTTTCAGCAGGACAATGACCCCAAGCGCACAGCCAAAGCGACACTGCAGTGGCTTAAAAACAAGGAAGTGAATGTCCTAGAGTGGCCCAGTCAAAGCCCAGACTTGAAGATTGCTGTCCACCAACGATCCCCATCCAACTTGACAGAGCTTGAACAATTTTGCCAAGAAGAATGGGCGAATATTGCACGATCCAGATGTGCAAAACTGGTAGAGACTTACCCCAAAAGACTCACAGCTGTAATTGCTGCTAAAGGTGGTTCTACCAAGTATTGACTCAGGGGGGTGAATACTTATCTAACTAAGACAAGTTTTTTTGTTGTTTCACAATAAAAATTCTCTTGCCTCTTCAAGTGTTGAGTAGGTTGTGTAAATCAAAAGAAAAAAAAAATCCAATTTAAATGCATCAAGATTTCAGGTTGAAACACAACAGACTGTGAAAACGTCCAAGGGGGGTGAATACTTACTGTAGGCACTGTACAACATGTACATTTTAGGAGTAGCCAAGACAATTATTCACCCACAGACTGTTCTTTTTAAACTTGAATCACTACCAGTACAGTAGTTTTTCAGTTTTGTTTGTTTGTTTGTTTGTTTGTTACGTTCACACATTGAGCTTGAACTCCTCTTCAGAAGGCTGAGATTACATGTCGGGTGTGGGAGGAGAACCAGCACTGACACTGGAAGCGTGAGCTTGAGGAGGGAGGAGGGAGGAGGAGGTAGGAGGAGGGAGGAGGAGGTAGGAGGAGGGAGGAGGAGGGAGGAGGGAGAGGGGAGGGAGCCTGGCCCGTCTGGCTCTTACACAGGAATGTTTGGAAATTTGTTTTTTTGGCTGAGAGAAAAACAAAAAAAATCACCTTGTAGACTGTTGGCAACATCACATGTCTCAAAAAAAGTGTTTCATAGAAGTTTAAACCTTCAAGGTAAACATCTCTTACCTCTTACACCATCAGACATATTTACAGTGAGATTCTATTCCCATCTTAACATTTTACTTAAATTTAAAATGAACCATTTCACATGCAGAATTGAAATTAGGGTTACCATGCATCAAGATACAATTAAACCCTTTTCTTTTTTTAAAATTAAAAATCAATGCAAGATCCCCATAAAACAGACCAGTTATTTTGTAAAATGTTTTAAGACATATAAAACCAGTACAGCTTTAGTAACATCCCTCAGAAACTTACCGGCACTGTCACTTATTTATTTTGGGTGTGATTTATATGGTTACCATAGCTATTTTCTACCCTCTCCGCTGTTTACAGTACAGTAAGCACCAAAATGGCCATAGGTGGGCACACATGACAGATGCTGCCTATCCAATGCACCTGGAAGCATTGCTGTACTGTGATTGGGAGTGACATACGAGTCTCACCCAATCAGAAGGCAGAAAAGAACCTAGGCTGTCAGAAGTCATTTGATTATATCCCCTTCATGGCATGTATAATTGTACCATGTTAAGTTTCCTATGTATCTATTTTCTAATGCATATATGGCAGGGCTACTTCTCAGACTACATAGAGTTCACACAGTTTAAAACATTTCTAAAAATGAAATACACAATGTGTGACTGACGGGGATATCGAACCTAGAGACCTGCTGATCTCAATTGGAACTAGTCATGAATGAGTCATGAAGAACTTGGTAGGAAGGATTAGCATGTGCACCACTTCCTGTGTAACTTGTAGAAGTCAAATGTTCTTAAGCCTGGGGTCAGGGGGAGTGTTTCATTTTAACTGTGCTGTGACATTGTCTTCCTTTGTGGTGATACACCACGGTTAGTAAAACAGTTCAGGTTGTGCTCACAGGATGTGGGTAGAGACCAGTTACCTATAGCTTTATCAGTAATGTTCTAGGAAATGTGATGATCACACCTACTGGTGGTGGGGGGGGGTCCTCTTATTACACAACTCAGCCGCTTGCCCAAATATCTTGCTATCCCTTAATATATAAAGCAACTCATCTTCAAATATAACCACATTATTTTAATTAAACTTAATTATGATACAAGAGCAGCAGTATCCAAAATGTTATCCATTTACTATGAATGATGAAGGACGAAGGGTCCCCATTAATCCCCCTCAGAACCCTTGTTTTCTAATTGGTGAAGAGAAAATCGTTCTCTCTTCAAAAGATTTTAATAAGCATGTACTATATGAATGACTGGGAGGGTCAATCTTACTTCGTTTTAAAATATGTCTTACTGCAATGGTGACTACCACGATAGGTATCGTATTGAATGTTGGCCAGTCTTGGCACACAAGTGCAGAAAGAAGTCATTCTGCTTTCATAAGTATCAAAGGCATTGAATTGATCTTTTATTTGAAAACAAGAAAATTATCTATTTTAAGGATGATATTTAGTAAATAAAAGCTCAGAGTTTCGAGGTTAAAATTGACAAATACCCCACCCCAAGCACCACAAACCAGCAGAGATGCAGTTATAATGTTAGTAAAAAACTGCCTTGATTTCTCATTAAATAGGAAAACATGCACAGATTTCCAAAGCAAGCTGAACTTCTTTACTCACCCCAATATCCTGCATGTGGAGTACCCGAGGTTTGACGATAGCTAACCGATTGCATTCTTGAATATTTTAAAATATTAGAGTCGCTGGAACAGAATAAGGAAAGTTCCCTGAAATAGAAATGTAACCATTACCGTATTACCTAATAAAGACCGGAAACCTGAATATTGTATACCAATCATGTGCCGCCCCCGAGGGCATAAGACGACTGTACACACAGATACCAGCATCATTTTTCCTTCAAGACTGCTGAAAATCATGGACGCAGCGACCTTAAAGGTTAATGGTTGCATTTCTATTTCAGGGAACCAGGGCAAGATTGCAGAACGACTAAGCCAAGAGGCTGCCTTGTGCTCTACCATAAGGAACCCCAGTAAGGCTGTGTGGTCCAGTGGTTAAAGAAATGGGCTTGTAACCAGGAGGTCCCCGGTTCAAATCCAACCTCAGCCACTGATTCATTGTGTGACCCTGAGCAAGTCACTTAACCTCCTTGTGCTCCGTCTTTCGGGTGAGACGTAATTATAAGTAACTCTGCAGCTGATGCTTGGTTCACACACCCTAGTCTCTGTAAGTTGCCTTGGATAAAGGTGTCTGCAAAATAAACAAATAATAATAATAATAATAATAAGTAGCTAGGGTGAAAAAACTGAGGGAGAACTCACCTCTATGCCTGTGTTGTAAGGGTTGACTGAGAACCCTTACCACTAGATCCAAAACCAGGGTTTTGATGATTAAGTCTGTAGAACCTAGTAAAGGTATGGAGAGTAGCCCACACTACTGCATTGCAAATGTCTCTGACCGATGCACCCTGGAATAAAGCCCACAAAGTTGCCATGACCCTGGTGGAATGGGCAGTGGGCATTTCTGGAGGGGGCAAGTTGGACAGTCCTGACCGTGTCAGTTACCCACTTTGACAGCCGCTGCTTAGACAGGGCTTGACCATGGGAGTTTGCCCCCAAAAATTGAACAGACCACCTCCAACTTTTTGTCCTGTCAATGTAGTATGCCAAGGCCCGAACTGGGCAGAGCGTATGGAGCTGTCGCTCAGACTGGGAAGGAGGTGTATGGAAAACCTCCAAATCCAAGACTGGTTGACATGAAAATGCCAAGATACTCTTCAGCAAATAGGCAGGATTGGTACGGAGCATAACCTTAGTTCTGGCCTCTGTAAAAATGAATCAGGCTTTCACTATCAAAAATGCCTGCGTCTCACTCACCCGCTTTATGGAGGTGATAGCAAGCAAGAAAGCCACTTTAAAATGATCATTTCAGCTGAGCTGAATGCAGAGCCTGAAATGGAGGCTTCATGAGTGCATTATGCACCACGTTTAGCCTCCAGCGAGGAACAAGGTCCTTCACAGGCAGACAAAGCCGCCAAGCCCCTTTTAAAAACTGTCCTGCCAGGAAGTGAGCTCCTGGGGAGACCATGTCAATCTTGACATGGCAAGCTGAAATTGCTGCCAGATAGACCTTTAACGTGGAGAGGGATTTCCCCTCATCAAACATGTACTGTAAAAATTTCAGTATTACTGCCATGGGTCAAACCCACGAGGCAGACACCATGTCTAGAAAACGCCCTACTTGTATCCGGGAATGCGTGGACGGTGCTCTGGCATTCTGCAGGGTGTCAGTAGCCCTGTTGGAAAGTCCCAGGGCAGCTGAAATGCAGCCGTTCAGGTGCCTGACCTAGAGCTGCAGGCTCGATGGGTCAGGATGCCATAAGGTCCCCTGTGCCTGACTGAGCAGGTGGCGTCACATGAGCAGTCTTCACGGCTGGCCACTCAGGAGCTGCATCAGGGTTGAAAACCAGATTCTCCTGGTCCAATATGGGTCTACTAACAGCACCTTGGCCTGGTTCTGACCGATTTTCTCCAGACACAGTGGGGGCATGGAAAGCGGTGGAAAGGCGTATAACAGATGCCTCAGCCACTTGTGTGCCAAGGCATCTATTGTCAACGGGTCACCGTCTCCCCTTTTATGGAGAACCAGAGGGGACAGTGGATTGATTTTTGGGAGGCAAAGAGGTCTCTGAGCTGCTGGAAACTCTCCTTGAGAGGAACTCCGTCGCCCAGTTTATCACCCCGGGCAGATGCTGCCCCCAGTGAGAGGAGGTTCTCGTGCACCCACAGCACAAGCTTGTGGGCCAAATGATGGAGACTGGGAGACCTGAGACCGCCCTGCTGGTTGATGTAACCCACCACTGTTGTGTTGTCTGTATGGACAAGCACATGTCTCCATGGAACCTACTTCAAAAAATTCTGCAAGGCCAAGTAAACTCCCCGCAGCTCTTAAACATTGATGTGGAGACCCTGCAAAGGGGGGTTCCACACACCACACTGGATGCGTCTGTGGTGACAACATCTCTTCTGGTGACACTGCCCAGCTCTATGCCAAGGATAGTAGATGGGCCAGCTGTTTCCACCAAGACAGTGCCTAGACAGTGATGAGTCAATAGGCGATTGCAGTTCAACGTGGGCTGAAAAACCCTGCTGCTGAATCAGGCCTGCAGAGGGCGCATGTACAGGAGATCCAATGGAAGGGTCTGGGAAGCTTCTGCCATCAAGCCCTTTGGAATGCCACTACTGTAAGCACTCTGTTGAGACAAAAAAGCTCCAGAAAAAAAAAAAAAAGCAAGCACCTCCCAAAGCTGCGGTCAGCGAGTGCTTGTTTTGCATGCTCTGGTCCCAGACAGGAAGAGCAGATGCCGTGCTATCCTCCACTGGGAGACTGGCCTTGCATATGTCACAGGGATAAAACCCTGGCATGATGCAAACAGCAACTCAGCATACAGTACCGTAAAAATTGCTGCCTCAGTCTACTCAAGCAGCAACGCCGCTGCACAGTCATCTGGTACTAGACCAGGGATGGTGGTGGGAACTGGGTCGGTGACTTTGCACCGAGTCAAACGGTATGTAACAGAGATGGAACGGGGACGGTGCAGGGTCGGTTCAGTACCTGTTTGGTGCCTTCGCACCGCATGGTACAGTACACATGTGGTGACTTGGTACCTCAATCACTGTTCGGTGGGTGCCAGGTTGGGAACGGAGCGGGTCAGTGACCTACAGGTCTATACGCTTCGCTTTACCACAAGAAGCAGTATACAGAGATGCCCACCTATATAGCTTCTGGCAAACCCAAACAGTCCAAACGCATACAAGACTTTGAATGATGCGGCAAGCAGTCACTAAGACGGCAGCGAGATATTGTGGCAGAGACTGCAAACTGTCTCAGCCGAAGTGCGTATTTTGTTCATTAGTGTTTCTGCAAAAAAAAAAAAAAACAACACACGCATGAGAAAAACCTCCTCACAGAAAACAGTAATAACAATATTACAATTCAAATAATAATAAAATAGTTTTAAAAAAAATATATATTTTAACTACCGGTACTACCTAAGCTAAGCAGCCTGCAAGGAGAACACAAGTTAGCCGACTCAAGTTGCTTGATCCCTGGGAAGGGGCGACACAAAAGGGCCATGTGCAACAAAATTACGTGTAAATATCCTTAGGAAATTTTATGTATTGGCCTGCACTTCTTAGCATGACATCCAGAAATTTGCCTAGCAGGTGGATTGGGCGATCCCTTCAGACATTCCAACTGTGGTCTGAAAGGAATCAGAGGCTAAGTAATGGAGAGACCACAGCACTTTCACATGTGCAGGGATAGCAGTCCTTAGATAGATGCTGGGGTCTAGCTCATCCCTCAATTTAGCTATTAGGTCTAGGATGACACGCAGAGTGAGACAATAACGCTTTAGCACCGCATCCTCCGGCATCCCAAACAAAGTGATCCTGGGATTGAATATGCAGGGTCTTCTGCGTCTTGCCCTTCTCCTCCAAACGTGTTCCTGTCTCTCCTCAACAAGAGCCAAGTGTCGCTGCATCAGGAAGTGTACCACAGCAGCCATCCTAAAGCCAATGACAGGTGTCTGCAGCTGTAAAGTTTTTGGAGGGTGAGCAACTGCCTAAGTGCCAGGCAAAATCTTTGCATCACATTGTAATGCCTGTGCTCACTTAATATCCAGATCCCGTACAATTCCATTCTCTTTTCTCCATTTGAATGCATTTCAATATAATTGTAATGGATTAATGATGGCAAAGTGCAAATTTGATAGCGGGTGCAGAATGCCAGGTGAACACAATTCTTTACATACAGCGCATTTTCAGCGACCAGTAAAATCAGACTTTGCGGCAGCTAAACACGATTTATGGTAGCTTTATGGGGGGGTTTGCAACTGCACATCACTTTGTGCATATCCTTACATCTGCCCCTATGAAGGATGCAGTATTCAGGTTGCCCTGAAATGTTGGGTTTCCCCCCCCTCCCCCAGGGCTTTTGCTTTTTATATACTGTATGAGATTATTGTTTTTCGGTTACTTTCAAAAATTCTTGAGTGGTTTTTCCTGGCACAATAGGTATAGTAACTTGACTGTACTTGCAAACTACTACCTTCTTTCCTTTGCTGTCTTCCACAACTAAATCGTTATGGTCACTGGCACATTCTTCTGGGGTTTTTGTGTGTCTAAGCATTTCTTTATTTTGTTTTATTTTTTTTAATTTCGCCACAAGTTGTATTTCTGTTTTGAATCCCACGAAAGTGTAAATCCCCCGTCTAACTGTAATATAGCTTCAAACCCCGTGAGTAAGATCACACCTCCATATTAAAACTGTAATCTCTTAAATCTCACAAGCAAATTACAATCCTCCCTGTCTGTTGCCTCCAATAGAAATGCTGGAATTTGCTGGCACTCTGTAGTTGGGGTGGGTTTAAAATATTCAGAACGAATCAATGCTAGATATGTCAGGAAGGAGTGTCAACGTGAATTGAGTAACTATTACCAGTGTTTTTCCTGTGTTTATTGGATATACACCGAATATTTTTTTTGTTGTTTTTTGTATCGGGGGTGTGTTATCAGTGTTTAAATCAGTTAAAACCGAAAATCAGAAGACCCAATTTTACTGTAGTAAGTAAGCACCCCTCGGAAGCAAGGAAAGTGTTCTCTTGTGTTTAAAGTTTTCTTGAAGACAGAGTTGACCACTAGACACAATATAAATCAATCGATAAAATAAATAAAGAAAGCAAAATATTACTTGTCTTGACGGACATGCATCGGTATATGAAATTAATAGAATAAGAGAAAAGCAATAGGCAAGTGTATGTTAATAAACTATAATATAGTAACTGACAAACTAACGTTAATAAACTAACTGTCATTAAATTAACAAAGCCCCCCAGCACACGTTTAAAAAAATGCAGCAGTAGCTCAGGATTTATTTTTTTAATACCAGTACAGGAGCAATAAAAATCACAAAAATATTAACAGAATGATTTTTTAATTTTTTTTCTGGAGCTCGAACAAAATTCCAACAAAATAACCAGAGTGCAGTGTCCTGACAGGAATGATTTGGTGGTACCTTTGTAAGGACAGCCAAAACAGTATTGTATCAGTAACGAATCTCTATCGGTGCCAAAAAGGTGTTTGTTTAAGCAAAGTTCCTGTTCCTTAGGCGGAGCATTTCCATTGGAGAAAAATGTGTTTCACCACAAGGGGGTTTCTATATGCGTTGACTACTCTATGTCAAAAAAAAAACAAAAAAAACACCCACACAACACAAATACAATTTTCAGGTTTTTATTTTTATTTTTCAAAATACTGTATCGACGAGCACACGCTGTGCTCCGTCTGTGTTGCATTGCGAGACTGTTCAAAAGGCGCACTGGAACTGCATGACTCTGAGCTCGTTGCAGAGCTGAAAGTGGTGCGAGGAGCCTACAGCTTTGCCTGTGAAATTCCAGTATACTGCCCCGTGACTCAACCATGTTCAGCACACGGGACCCAGGAGCTTGCAGCAGCCGCAGAGACTGTTCCCCATGGAATTACATTCATTAGTGCAGTGGTGGCCAATACACCAAACACTGCGATCCATTTTGGTGCATCTCAACGGGCGCGGCGATCCACCAGTAAGTTATTGCCAGCAATTATTAGCAGGTTTTAATATAATATCCAATATATAAGATAGCAATAATAAAGAAAAACAAAAAAGCTCCTATTGGTTGTAGCGTGTAAAATGCTGCAGCTGTTGTATACTGGGGGGGTTTAAGGAGAGCCTGCAAGCTACTCTGGGTGGAAGGGATAGAGAAGTTCTGAGAAAGCCCTGTCCAGCTGTTGTGCGACCCTGAAATGCACCTAATAAAATAACTGCTGTTTAGAACCGGCTTCACGACTGATTATAGCGGGTTCCTTACAATACTTATTTCGTATTTATTATTTTCAATTGCGAGTTTTAAAAATCAAGTCACAACCTTTAACATAAACCCTACAAAGTAAAAACGCTTTTTATGTACGAAAAACAGAACAGTATCGCACTTTTTTTTCTTCTGATTTTACTCACTTACTGTACACATTCGTCAGGGTGAATAAAGAATTACTCCAGCCAGACAAACATGCTAGTAATCAAAGAAAAGGCGGCAGCAAATCAGTTTTGATTTGAAATGAATCCATTCACTGACAGTGATCCAGACACGCATCACATAGCTCAGAATGGCTGAATAGTATTATTTGCATACCTTGCAAAAACGTACAGTAGTAAGGAGGAATCCTGGGCTCAATCGGTGCTGCTGTAGTCTCTGCAAGCCGCACACAGCACCAAGGGCTTCATTTACAAATAATACCCTTTAATAAAGAAAACATTAAGCTTTTTTTTTCCAGGACTTTAAGTAGAACTGATTTAACATTTTTAAATTCAGGTGTTTTTTTGTTGTTGTTTTTTTAAATATAACTAACACCAAAAACAGAGAACCCAAATTATAATCTAAAATCATTGCATTATATTGTAATCCTGGAAGCTTACATTTTAAACTAAAACACATACCAGCAAGGAGCAAAAATCTACCTAGCCCAATGAAGAGTGTGTCAGTGATAATGTTGATATTAATAAAATGTGAGTGACTTACAATCAATACAACATTAGCGCTAGAGCTAATCATAACTAAAAAAAAAACAAAAACACACACACAACCGTCACCCACTGTACATAATGTCACTAACATACAAACCCAAACCCCAAATACCCAGACTCTGATAATCCCATACAAACCCAAACCCCAAATACCCAGACTCTGATAATCCCATACAAACCCAAACCCCAAATACCCAGACTGATAATCAAGAACCTTACAATCAGACACAAAGAGACCGGGTACTTCAATAAGCCCCAGGATTGAGACATTCTTAATAACTTGCAAAAAATACATCCCCTGAAACACAACAGTTCTGAGATACACACACACACACAAAAGACAGACAGACATACATGCAGGCAGACAGACAGCATACAGCATACCTGACCGTCACTCTTTCCTGTGCATAGGCCTTCAACAATAATCTTTGACACGTAGTGATTTTCACAGTGGAATCCACCCCCAAATCGCTTTAAAAAAGAGAACGCCTGAAAAAAAATACAAGTCAATAAAACAAAAGCACCAAAAATTACTACATTTTGGAAAATCCTGTATGAACCAAGTAAGACTTGAACAAGATTAAAAACATCCACTGAGCCAGAGTCCTAGTAGCAGAAAAGCTGAAAGCCTGGTCACTAGAGTGCTTGGTCCTGGGGATGCAGAATAAACCTGGGTCAGATTAGAGTAATGACTAAGAGGGGCTGTGGGGGATGATCAAGCTCTTCAGATATGCAGGGGCCAAGCCATGTACAGCTCAAAGCAAGACAGTCCAAGCATGCCAGCACAGAGGAAATGTGTTCAGTTTTCTGGTCAACAGCCTGTTAACAGAATTCCATACATTCCGGAGCCTAGATATGATGCTAAAACACCCACGAGAAAGGTGTTGCAGTAAAATCGATATACAGAAATACAAGCACCCCTGCAAGTGAATAATTATATATATATATATATATATATATATATATATATATATATATATATATATATATATATATATATATATATATATATATATATATATATATATATATATATATATATATATATATATATATATATATATATATATATATATATATATATATATATATATATATATATATATATATATATATATATATATATATATATATATATATATATAGCACCAACTAGAAAAGTGAGTGCCGAACTGAAACTCGTGGTCATCTAAATCGCATGTTTTAAAGCAGCAGCAACATAGTAATGCTTTGTGGTGTGTTTAAAGTGTACAAAGTAGCAAATGTAATTATTTGAACAGCCAAGCACTTTAAAAAAATATACTGTTGTGCACAAAAAGTAATTTTACAAAACTGTAAACACACACACCACCTCATGAAATAAGGGATTTATTATTAATATAAGTGGCGACTCGCACACTTCTTTTACCTTGACTACTAGACAAATAAGTAGTCATTCTGCCCCGACTACAGCGATACACAGGAAAACCCATTCCCGAAACTGTTGATGTTTTGTTTCAGCTTTACAAATAGCCAGTCCCAGCAGACAGGAACACATACAATACTGATGAAGTGTGTTCATGTATGTAAGTCATGGCCAAAGTGCTGGCAGCACAGGCAAGTATCCAGACGGGTCACAACAGTGCTCTAGGTGCAAATTACTTGAGGTTTGAAATCAAGAATAAAAGCGCTCAGTTTTTCACAAACAACAAAAAAGCACAATCATTTTCAATTTTACCAAGTAAAACTTTATTGGAATGATACTTGTATGTTGCAAAATATTACAGACTTTTTTTTAAAATTTTTTGTAATTGAATTTGTCTTTTTTTTTGTCTTTGTCGTTTAAGATTCTCTAATGGAAAAGAAGATAAAAGGAAGATGTAAGACTGTGAAAGGCAGAAATGGAGGATTTTTAAAAAAAAAAAACTTAGTTCCCGTGGTGGTGTTAGGGGAGGGGAGGGTTTAACAACACACCAATAACTGTATATGTGTCTTGGGAAGAAATCAAACAAATAAGAAATCATGTGATTGTACATACATTTAGAAAATAAAATAAAAGCATATCCCCAAAAAAAGACCTAAGACTGAAATGTATTTGTTTAAAAGTGAAACACTGAATGACAACATAAAAAAGGAGATGGCAACCTTTTCCTAGCTTGGAGAGAAAGAGAGAGAGAAAAAAAAAATAAAAAAACACCCTCACTTCAGGTTACAGCTCTGGTTGATCTGTGCGTCCGAGTTGCATATTCAGCTTCCGTGATGAATTAAAACATAAATATAGTTTCTGTTGCCAACCTGTAACTGCACTCAGAATGACTGCCCAATAGTTCTCTACACAAGTCCAGCATTTCTGTGTATTGCGTAACACGGTCCAGAAACACTTCAATGAAAAGGCAGGAAAAAAAGGTTCAGCGTTTTGATTCACCATGTGTATTCGTCACAGCCACAATCTAAGTGTTTCATTAAGATACCTAATAAAATGACAAAGACGAGAAGCATTTGTCAATTCCTTCAAGTTGAAACGTTTGGCAATCGTTTACTTTCTTTTAGTATTGATTGTTTAAGCTACAGATGACAGTTTTTCATTAAGAGGGGAATGCTGTTCAGTTCTCAGTTTACATTCAGTATCTGCTAGGGAATCTTGCCTTACCATTGGACAGTGCGCTTCCACCAATCAGAACTTGGGCGATAACCATTATGATCATAAAACGAGAGGATTGGCGGTCCACTTGGCTTTAAAAAACACGATAAAATAAAAACAAATCAGACAAAGCCAGCACATTTAAACATTATGTTGACCACAAACCAACAGCGTGCACATCTTCATAAACACTGATCTTGGAAAGCAAAAGTTTACTGCAGTGCTGGAGGCATTTCCACATTACTGTACAACCTGGACTCCCTCAGTTTAAACACACTAGCCTCTGTAGAGGACACACGATATTTAACATTTCATACAAAATTCACCACAAAATAACAATCCCCTCAATTTGTAATATTTTGTTTGTTTTAAAGCCACACACCAAGTTTCACCTCCAAACCACAAGATGGCGCTGGTCGTCTGGTACATGACTTGCTTCAGATATTTCAAAAGGTTTTTATAAATAGAGTGTTTAATTAAATGAAAGCTTTACTGAGCATTGTGGAGTGTTTAGAACAATTTACTTTCCTGTGCTGTCTCCAGCAATATCTCAACAGAAACGATTTTTGATATTTTGGATTTACATGCTGTACCCTGCAGCATCGATACTGGAACGGATTCCCCTGTAGAAGTACTCAAAATGTGGCAGCAGAGGGTCATGTTTTTGCTGTGTTTTCAATAATCCTCTCTCCCGTGCTGCTTCTGGTTTTTACCATCGCCCCACACACGCTCAGCATGGCTGTCCAGGGATTATTTAAATGCAGCACGGTTCAGCCGACTGGTTCACAGAGTGGAGTTATTAGGGGCGGATGCCATTTTCTGTTTTGGATAACTGGCCTACAATTCTCACAATAATTACAATTATCATAAATCACGTGAATAAACCCATACATCTTCACTGGCTTCGCCTCAGCTGTACAAACTGGCAAAATCAGCCACCAAAAAACATCGAAAGAATTAGAGCTGCATCAGGTAACATTCGGTGTACAACATTCCTTTCACAATACATTTAAAAGTACTGTGACACAAATAATCTATATCACAATGGGTTATTGTTCCTACACTAATGCTGGGCATTTGTTTGGTTTTTAAATTCGAGTTTACGATTAATGCATATTAAGAAATAGTGACGAAAACGGAAAACATTTACGGTAATGAATATATTTTCAATAGCTTTCGGTAACAATTAACCAAAGTTGTTGTTTTGATCCCCCCCCCCCTATGGAGGAGCTGTTAAAACAAATGCAGAAAGACTTTTTCCTGGGAATTTTAAACTTTTCACACTGTGATGTAAAGTAAGCAGACAAAAGCGTAATAAAACACAGAAAAAGCAGGTCTTCTTGAAGGGTTGGCAGACAAACATAATCTACACTACAGAGCTACAAAACAACTTTACAATTACCCCATTCCCAGAAAGATTAAGCAAAAATGGGTCATCTGCAAATGTTTCTTGTGTCGGTTTACATCAGTCCTCGGTTCTGAAGCTCCGACAGACAGGGAGTCTGTTTTCTAGCTCACCAACTGACCTTAAAGTGGTCTGGTCATTTTCATCTCTCTCTATGTGCCAATGAAGAGAGGTCTAAATATATTGTTACAAATTAACTTTAAACCTAAAAGGTGAGTGTGGTCTCTCTCTCTCTATATATATATAAAAAAAACAAACACACACCACAGCCTCATTTTGATCTAGTTCAATAGTTGTGCAAAATGTCTTTGCTAAATAGAGTTTAAAAGTACAACGGGGAACTGCAAACCTTGGTGACAGCACGTTAGAAATGTAGGGAATACATTTTCAAAATCAGCTTTTTACAACACCATCTATGAAAAAACACATAAAAAACACATTTACAGCTTTAATAACAGAATATATTCCAAAAGCTGTATACTGTATTTTCTTGTATTTAATGGGTCAAATTGGATAAAACCATTTAAAAACGTAAAAAATAAAATGTTACTATACTGTACTGAGCCAGGCATTTACCCTGTCCTTCATTTTAAAACCCAACCAAACCAAAAAAGAACAAAATGTATAAAAAAAAAAAGTAAATAAACAGCATTGGTTTGCAATGGTCTTCTTCACAGAGCTGATTAAGTGGTTTGCTTGTAGTTTTGTAGCTGACAAAGCAGGCCTCTCCTCTTAGTATCTCGCTCTCTCGCTCTCTCTCTCAAGGGCCGACTCTAGAACTCTGAAAACTCCTTGCCACATTTCTCTGTGAAGGAGACTCGGATTTCTTCCTCCTCGTAGTCGTCGAAGTTGCTGGTGTCACCCGGGCCTTTGCACTTGGGGATGAAAGGAGCCTCCACCTGGAATAAAGGTAGGGGAGAATGCTGCTAGTGCTAATAGACTTGAAAGCCTTGGTTAATGCTCCCTTTAGAGGGGGAGCAGTGAGAATGCTGCTAGTGCAGTGTATTGTCCTGGCGATAGCGCTCACCTTCCTCTGGTATATTGCGATCCAGTCGGTCGTTGCGAACCACTTATGGGTCTTGATGTCAACGACCGCGTTCTTCAGGTTCCCGAAGCGCTTGGTCAGGTCCACCTGCAGCAGGTTCCGCAGCAGGTCCTTCAGGTCCGAACTGAAATGGGAGGGGAACCGCACCTAGGGAACAGGGAGACACGGTCACTGTAATAAGCATGGTGCTGTACATGTACGTTGCTTTAATTGGTTAAACAATGTAGAACAGGGTTGGAAAAAAAAGACCACCCTTGATCTACGTTCCTCAGTCCCATTTTTCCTTTCAAGAACTGACCTGACAGGAGAGCCTATTCAGACAAGTACCTGTTACTTTCTTCTATAGGATTTTCTCATTTGTGTTTTTACAATAATCGCTATATTAGTTTAACTAATTACGTGTATTTGTGCACTACAGCCTGTTTGTTCTGTCCCGCTGCTTGCTGCCTTGTGCCCCGCGTGAAGCCAGTGGCTTTAGTTGCTTCTTCCCAGGGCCCTGCAGGGACTGCAGTGGCCCTCTTCCCACTAATGAAGAGGGCCACTGCTCTACAAGTGCCCTAGCTACAGAAGGTGAGACAAGGCAGTGTCGCCCCGCCCCCGCCCCCCGCCCTGATGCAGCTCCTGAGCGACCAGCCGTGGAGATTGCCCAAGCGCCGCAACTGGCTCAGTCAGGCGTGGGGGGGGGGGATCTTATGGCATCCCGACCCATTGAGCCGGCAGCTGTGGGTCTGGCCCCTGAACAGCTGCATTTGAGCCGTCTGGGTCTGTCCGATAGGGTTATTGACTTGTCCCATGGCAGTTCTAGATGCAGGACCTGTTTGACGAGGTGAAATCCCTCTTTACATTAAAAGGGTATCTAGCAGCTATTTCAGCTTGCTATGTCAAAACTGATTCAATCTCCCGAGGAGCTCACTTCCTGGCAGGGCAATATTTGAAAGGAGCTCGGCGGCTTCGTCTGCCTGTGAAGGATATTGTTCCTCGCCGGAGGCTTAACGTGCTGCTTGATGCTCCATTTCAGCCCTTGTACTCAGCTGAGCTGAAATTTTTATCGCTCAAAGTGTCTTTCTTGCTTGGAATCACCTCCGCAAAGCGGGTGAGAGATGCTGGCATTCTCTGTTGCGAAAGCCTGCTTAAATTTTGCAGAAGCCGAACAATTTGTCTGCTATGGGTCGAAGTCCCATGGTCAAACCCTGTCTAAGCAGAGGCTGTCCAAATGGATAGCAAACAAACACAGTCAGGACTGCCTATGAGCTGGCCAACTTGCCTCCTCCAGAAAAGCTCACTGCCCATTTCACCAGGGGCATGGCAACTACATGGGCTTTACTCCAGGGTGCACCTGTCAAGAACATTTGCTATGCAGCTGTGTGGGCTACTCTCCCTACCTTTACCAGGTTCCACAGACTGAATATCATGGATCCTCAAAACCCTGGTTTTGGAACTAGAGTATTAAGGGCGGTTTCTCAGTCACCCCTTACCACACAGCCATAGAGGTGAGCCTCACCCTCAATTTTTCAGCCCTAGCTATTTGTTACTGGGGTTCCGAATGGTAACTCACAAGGCAGCCTCAGCTTGGCCTATTAGCATTCTGGTCATGCGGCAATCTTGCCCTTGTGACAGCTTCGGTATACTGACTAGGGATGTCACGGTATCAAATTAACAGTATGGTAACCGTCAAAAAATATACCATGGTTATCGTCGTACCGCGGTATAATGTCATTTTTTTGTAATCCGTTTTTAAATGGCTATTTAAAGAAATACACTCAAGTCATTTTTAACAAGAAAAATAACTTTAAAAGTTTTAAAACAAATACAACACACTGGTATTATAGTTCTGTCAGGCACTAGCTGACTAGAAGTAGTGTTCACTCCAGCTCACACAGGCTCACCAAATAATGCTGCTTTATTTCAAATTACTGAGGAGAAACACCAAAATATTTACATTTTCTGGGCTCTTTTTTTTTTTAATGGGAAGTAAATTGTATTAAATTTTTGAACATCTTTACAATACTGTTTAATACCGTTTCTCTTGACCGATACGATAGATAATAGCTACTGTTAAAACCGGTATACAGTGACATCCCTATTACTGACCCATTCTGTAATGGTTACATTTCATACTTGAAAGGGAACGTTGGGTTATTATCATAACCCTGGTTCCCTGAAATAGAAATGTAACCATTAACCTTCATGTCCATGATTACAGCAGGGTTTTTTTTAAATTTTTTATATAAATTTAGTTGTTGCCAATTATTATTTTTTTTTAAATATTTTCTCCCAATTTGGAATGGCCAATTATTTTATTATGCTCAGCTCACCGCTACCACCCCTGCGCTGACTCGGGAGGGCAAAGATGAACACACACTGTCCTCCGAAGCGTGTGCCGTCAGCCGACAGCTTTTTTTCACACTGCGGTCTCACCATGCAGCCACCCAAGAGCTACAGCGTCGGAGGACAACGCAGCTCTCGGGCAGCTTACAGGCAAGCCCGCAGGCGCCCGGCCAGACTACAGGGGTCGCTGGTGCGCGGTGAGCCGAGGACACCCTGTCCCACCTAATCCTCCCTCCCCCCGGGCGACGCTCGGCCAATTGAGTGCCACCCCCTGGGAGCTCCCGTCCTCGGTCGGCAAAGGAATAGCCTGGACTCGAACTCGAAGTGCTTTTACTGGATGCGCCAATCGGGAGCCCCCAATTACAGCAGGGTTGAAGGAAAAATGACTGAGATCTGTGCGCGCAATCCTTTATACCCTCGGGGGCGGGCATGACTGCGTCACAGGCTCGATTGAACAGCTTTGCTATATCTTATTCAGGTTTCAGATCTTTAGGAGGTAAATACCTATTTAGCAATGGTTCCATTTCAATTTTAGGGAACCAGGGTTATGATAACCTAATGTTTTGTACCTTTGTGTCAAATGTTAACATGTTCCCCAGCTGCAGTAAACAACCCAGTCTTTTAATCCAGGTACAAGGCCAGTTATACAACAGTAGTTTTCTCCTTCTTTCCAAAACTGGAACAGATGCTAGCGAACAGGCCCCCTCTATCTATCTTTTACTGTGTTGGTTTATTCAGCAGTGCCAGAATACAATCACTACACAATGCTGGAGCGACTCACCTTCCCAGAGACGATCTTCTCGTAGATCTGGATGGGCTGGTCTGCAAAGAAGGGGGGGTACCCCGCTGCCATCTCATAAATCAACACCCCCAGGGCCCACCAGTCCACTGCTTTGTTATAACCCTACAGGAGGGAGCAGGGTGAGAGGTTAGCTCACTGAATTATGTAATCCAAAAGTACAGAAAAATGGACAGGGCTCAACAGGATACTCCCAATAAATTGCTCTAAACAGTGATCACATTTGTCACAAATGGATTAGCGGTTGTCTAGATCTAGTTCAATTAAAATGTGACACGTGTAGTTCTGTATAAACTTCCAATATCATGACCATGCTAAATGCCTCTTTACACGCACGCAGGGGACGTTTTTTCAAAACTTGGATAAAAATGATTACTTTTATATTAAAAAAAAAACAAAAAAACAAAAAACAACCAACCACACCACACCACAGATTTCATAATCGTAATTATTTATAATCTGGAGAAATGTAATCCAGCGACATTTTCTGAAAATAAATGAGAACAATCTGATAAAAGTAATCTTGATCACAAGATACAGATCACTTTTATTTAGGATTACAAGTTTTGAAAAACTGGCCCCTGGAGATTAAGAACTGATCTTTTTACCATGGCTATACTTTACCAGTTTACCAGGGTTGTCCATGTTTTTAAGTATTCTTTACCACACCTATTTGCGCTTTTCCATGTTTTCACTGTGCTTTATTACACGTTGAGACTACAGGAAGCTTGTATAAGGGTCAGTATGCCTGGTCTCCACTGTGTGTCTCCTGGGTGTGTGTGTGTGTGTTATTACACGTTGGACTACAGGAAGCTTGTATAAGGGTCAGTATGTCTGGTCTCCACTGTTTCTCTTCTGGGAGTGTGAAGCTGTGCTCATTCACTCACCTTGCTCAGGATGATTTCGGGAGCAAGGTACTCTGGGGTCCCACACAGCGTCCAGGTCCTGCCTTTCACCCGCTTGGCAAACCCAAAATCTGTTACCTGGGAAAGACCAGCAAAAGAGGGGTTGTACAGAGCACTTCCACAGAAACCGACACTTCCTGAAACGACTCCTATACCACCAGCACAGACAGCAAAACAAAATGAAGCCACCCAGTCAAAGCGCTTCTTTTATTAAAGGGGGTCAGCTACTGAAGTCACCCCATGGCCCTGATTTTTACTTTGTCATATCTGAAATAAATTGATCAGAAAACTACATGTTTCACAATGTGCATATTATTATTATTATTATTATTATTATTATTATTAAGTAGTAGGAGGTAGTATTAGTATACTGTACTAACTTTGAAATGTAGGCTATATTTCAAATCAGAAGTACAGAAAAAAGAACCAAGAACATAGCCTACATATACTGGATGCATAGTTTGGCAGATTGCTGTGTAGAAATACAAAGATGGATGAAACCACAGCATGAAATCTGAACTTGTAACTCTGTTTAAGCTACTTGACAACAAAACTACAGGATCCCCCACCTGCTCCTTGAGGCAAACCTAACTGATAATTACTAATAATTCTTTACTGTAGTAGGCTTATGTTTTGTTATCTGCTACAACACTGCGCTGACCTCAGAATTGCTGGGCTTTTTAAAACAGTTCAATGCACTTCAAGTAGAACTCAATCTTGAGCAACCACTCTCAGAACGACTGCAAATATCATGAAGAGGTAAGTTAATGAGAAAAATGGACAGTTCTCTTTAGGGTCTGCAGGCTCTACTTTCAGGTGAGTCGATTGCACTTGCAAGGGCATTCCACTTCGAGATTGATTTTCTTTCCTTTCTAGTGAAGCAGCTGCTTTCCTCCGCGACTGTGCGCTGTAACCCTGCCGCAGGGATTGAAGGCTGGTGCTCTACCTGGATGTATCCCTGATGGTCAATCAGCAGGTTCTCTGGCTTCAAGTCCCTGTAGATGAGGTCGAGAGAGTGAAGATACTCGAAGGTCAGGACGATCTGGGCAGCATAGAAGCGGGCGTGGGGCTCACTGCAGAGACAAGAGAAGAGTGAGCTTCGTAAGCACAGGCCGGAAACTAAACTGTGGGCTGTCAGAACTACAATCAAAGCACAGCATACGCTTTCATTTTGAACAAGAATGTCATTAACATGCATCCCTCGCCACAGCTGTAAAAATTCACAATAGTAAGAGGCAGACACCTCCCAACATACTCAGATTCTGAGAACTTTGGATACGCAGTTTTCTAGATAAAACTCTGAAGCCATACATTGGGCCATTGCCACAAAAAAAAAGGTTCTTCTCACTATCTCCCTCTAGTGGAGAGAGCAAGCACTGCAGGACTCACCTGAAGCGTCCAATCCTCCTGAGGTGTGAGAACATTTCCCCCCCAGGCACGTACTCCATCACCATGTACAGATTGGTATTATCCTGCAGGGAGGAGAGAGGGGACAGAGGTGTCAGCTGCCATGTTTCTACAGCAGTATCCCATTTCGAAGCCTGTATTAAAATCAGCAGTATCCCCACAGGCTCCAGTACCTTGAAGGAGTCCTCCAGCCTGACCAGGAATGGGAAGCTGACTGCTTGGAGGATTCGCTTCTCGTTCAGCGTGTGTTCGATCTGTTTGAGCTTCACCACCTGACCGGAGGGGAGAGAGAGAGAGAGAGAGAAAGAGAGAGAGAGAGAGAGAGAGAGAGAAAGAAAGAAAGAAAGAAAGAAAGAAAGAAAGAGATTTATAAAGCTCACACACATTGTTCTAATGCTTCATTTCTTTCCTGTTTCTTTTCTATTATGTGGGTTTATTATAAGAAAAAACACTGTGCATTGTGTTTCATCCATAATTATCAGATTTGAAGATTAATCAAATTAAATCAAGACCTCAAGTCTCTTCTTCAGGTGTGTTTTGTAAAAGCTTCAAACAGTGAAAATAACGAGAACGATTTCTAATCAGAATGGGGCATCTTCTTCTATTCATTATATATAAATCTCAAATATCCAGTTTTGAAAGAAACACAATTTGTATTTTATCTGAAAGCATGATATATGGTACTACACTTGGTAAAAGAAACTCTGGTAAAAGACACCTGGAGGGTGACCCAAGAAACACTGCTGAGGATAAATGACCTAGGAAGTGCAAACAGATAACCTCGAGAAGAAGTTATAGAAACAGAGCTTAGTACCAGATACATAATCAAATAAACAGCACCAGATTCGCTAGTCTATTATCACCATTCCCTTGATTAACATCGCAATGCACAGAGAATACAGAGAGCCTGACTGACTCGGACTCACCTTCTGTTTATCCAGGATCTTCATGGCAAAATGCTGGCCTGTCTCTTTGTGCTTCACCAGCATGACCCTCCCGAATGAGCCTGTACCCAGAGTCTTCAACCTCTCAAACTGATCCAGAGAGGCTGTGTTCTACAGGCAGGGGAGATTAGAAAAACATTCTGTACCATCAGCCAATCAGCTCCCAGCGCTAGCGGGCTCCAACTTGACAGGAGATGCCCGCTGGAACGTCACAGCATCAACTGTGAATCAAACTTAACACAGTTATGCTTTTTAATCTCATTATGTATGCTATCCTTTATGAACATCTTCTGGAGTATTTTCCTAAAACCTCTGTCAGAGGAAGGGTACCTGATGAATCATTACAATTCCAAGGTAAATCGAAGTTTTAAAGTGTTGTTTTAAAGAAAACCATGAGAGATAGTTTTCTAATAGGGACAGTCCCCTCTCAATGAAGGCTCTACCGTGTAGAAGTTGACCTTGACTTTCGTTAGCTCCCTCGACTTCGACTCGGGACTCAACTCCAGGACGTGTTCTATGTTGTATTTTAATTTATTACTTTATCTGGATAAATGCGTCTGCTAAATAAATAAAAATTGTTACACTTTCAAATTCTAAGCAAGTTACATGCTTACCAGCACCATTAAAATCAGTAAAACAAACTTCTTTTTTTTTCCTTTCTTTTTACTTCAAATATTACATATGGTTCCCTGTTAAAATAAATAAATAAAAACACACACACTTGTAGTAAAAAATGTACATACCCCAATGGAAATATATAATTTCTAGAAACTTCTCAAAACAAATAATTTTAGGAAAAATCTTTTGTAGTAAGTTTTGGTTTTGTGGATGAGGGAAAAAAAAGTTACAAGAAATAGATGTCTACAATTATTTATTTAGAATTTTTTTTTTTTTTGCAAAACTCCAAAAATGCTAATTCAAAGGTATTCATATCCTTTGATGCTATGATAGTGTAACCCTGTTTTGTTAAGCACACTCTAAAACAAAGTTCCAGTACACACGGAGTTAATCACGTGCATGCAACGTGCAGGGAACAGGTGACCTAACTGAAAAAAATAAATGTATCTTTTTAGAGGCACTAGAGAGAAGCTTCTAGAAAGACTGACCAAAAAGGAAATTGCAAGCAACAGAGCAAAGTCGTTAGAGCAATATATAGTGCTTTTATTTTTTTTTAGAAATAAAAAATAAATAAAAAGAAAGCAAGCAGAGCATAAGCAATAGAAAATACGTTTTACTTATTTTTGGGAAATAGAGAAAGAAATCGCAAACAGCAAGTTGTTATAATTTGTTTGCAAAATAAATCATTCATATATATATATATATATATATATATATATATATATATATATATATATATATATATATATATATATATATAAAAGAACTATCTTCAGCGAAAGAAGAACAATGAGTCCTGGAAGTGATGGTATGGCCCCACAGAGCCCTGATCTCAACATCATCGAAGTCTGTCTGGGATTACATGAAGAGAGAGAAGCAACTGAGGCTGCCTAAATCCACAGAAGAACTGTGGTTAGTTCTCCAAGATGTTTGGGCCAACCTACCTGCCGAAGTTCCTTCAAAAACTGTGTGCAAGTGTACCTAGAAGAATTGATGCTTGATGCTGTTTTGAAGGCAAAGGGTGGTCACACCAAATATGGATTTGATTTAGATTTTTCTTCTGTTCACTCACTTTGCATTTAGTTAATTGATAAATATAATCTATTAACATGTCTATTTTTGAAAGCATTCTTACTTTTACAGCATTTTTTCACACCTGCCTAAAACTTTTGCACAGTACTGTATATATATATATATATATATATATATATATATATATATATATATATATATATATATATATATATATATATATATATATAAATAGTTTAAAGGAATCCTTGAACTTTGGGGAAAGAGCTGAAGAACTTCAATGCTTTAGGAACTGAGATCTGTGATTTTCTGGTGTGTTTTTTTTTTTTTGGAAACTTTTCTTTGACCGAGAAGCCATCACCATTCCTTCTTACTGGGACCGATGACATCATAACAGCTATTTCAGCAGCAACGTTATCCACAGCTGTGAATCAACTCGCTGCAACGACTTCATTTCCATTCTTTTGTTAGCCTTAGGATTGAACTGAGTGGTAGGACAAACTAACTGGGTAGATAAATGAATGGACAGTGAACTGTCGATTGTGCTTATTTGTGCTGTATTAATTGGTGATGTGCATGATGATTTAATGTTGTTATTGTTTTTATTTTCTTTAAGAAAAGCGCTAAATGTCATATGCAAGAACAGTAATTACACTAGTTGTCAAATTATTTCTTTAGATTACCGGTATGTTACTACTGTGCAAATCAATGAAACCAGTCTCCCAACGAACCTAACAGTAACCTGGAAGTATTATTCACTAAAGTAGTGTTACAATAGTATTATCTACAAGGTGCTAGAAGTTTCCGTATGATTATGCAGAACCTAATTCTAAAAAAAAGTCTAGAAAATGCTGGATTGTAGGTGAACATTCTTAGGCATAGGATGATTGCTGTCATTACCAATAAGTCAATATGGGAAAAAGTAAAGAGCTATCTGAAGACTTAGGCAGATATTATTTAGTGTCATAAAGCTGGAGAAGGATACAAGAAGATTTCCAAGCATTTGAGTATCCCAATTTCAACTATTGTTTCTATTATCAAGAAGTGCAAAACTCACAGTACTGTCACATCGTTCCCTCGGTCTGGAAGAAAGGTTCTTTCACCAAGAACAAGTAGAACAATTGTGAGGAAGGTTAATAACAATCCGAGATTGACTGCAATCCAAAGATATTCAAAAGGTGAATTGGCTGCAAGTGGGACTGGGGTTTCCATTTCAACCATAGGTCGAGTATTGCAAGGTGCAGGTCTCTGGTTGCAGGCCAAGGAAAAAGCCACTCAGGCAAAAGGTCACAAGGGCAAATCGCTTCAAGTTTGCAAAAAACGGCATTTGAATGATGGATAGGAGTTCTGGCGTGATGAAACAAAAAAAACAAAACAAACAAAAAAAAAGCTATTTGGTCACGCTGATAGGTTTATGTTTGGAGAAAGTCTGGTGAGGTGTACAAAGAAAACACCTCACCTTCTATGGGGCTTGTTTTTCCTCTAATGGCACAGGAAATTTAGTTCCAATACATGGTAAAATGGATTCCATAGCATACCATTTTGGCAAATCATATGAAACCGTCCGATACAAAACTTGGTTTAAAGCGCAACTGGATGTTCCAACACGACAACGATTCAAAGCACACATCAAAATCTACTTCAGAATGGTTAAAGAAGAATAAAACCAAGGTTCTGGAATGGCCTAGACAAAGTGCCGATCTAAATCTGATTGAGAATCTTTGGTATGAGTTGAAGAAGGCTGTGCACAAGAGAAGTCCTCGGAATTTGAATGAACTGAAACAATTTTGCATTGAAGAATGTTCAAAAATCACTAAAGAAAAGAATCATGCCAAAAGCTCATTGACAAAATATCCTAATTGTTTAAAAAGAGGTTACTATTGCAAAAAGGTGCCTCAACTAGCTATTAATTTCACTTTCCTTGTCAGGGTATGAATACTTTTGAATCAGCATTTTGAGTTTTGCAAAAAATTGCAGAAATAATTGTAATACATTCTATTTCTTGTAATAATTATTAGTTTGAGAAATTTCTAGAAATAATAAAATTTCCTTTGGGGTAAGTAAACTTTTGACTACAACTATGTGTGTGTGCATGTATTAGTTCCACTTACTTGGTCTTCGTCACCCGAGTTGCTAGTGTTAAAAGAGCTGCAGCATTCCAGCTCAATTGGTCTCTTTGAAATGGCACCCTTCCCTTAACATGTTTGTCAAAAATCTTGAACTGCCAGTAGATCCACTTTGCACAGAGGAATGTCAGATTTTACACAGATTTTGACAAAATCTGAAACAGTTTCACACAGTTCTTTGGCAATTGTAAGATGCTGAAATGATCCAAACACAATGGTCTGTTTCAGTGTTTGATGGCCCTGCTGTTTCGTCTTGTTTAATGTTTCCTTTCATCAATTTTATGTTTAGCGCTTCCCATGTGTTCTGCAATGGTCTGCCTACAAGTGTAATCTACAGCCTTGCTGCATGAAGTACAAAACGGCAAATTACCATCGACGTCAAATTCATCCTTGCCAAACTCATTGATCCGATCTTTAGGGGTGATTTTTATTGTTTTCAGCATCTTTGAACCGCTCTGAATACTGACAAGTAAACTGAAGCCTCATTCAACATTGAACTTGAATAGCGAAAGCACTTTTATTAGAAAAAAGTTGCCTGTGTTAATGTGTGTGTATATATATATATATATATATATATATATATATATATATATATATATATATATATATATATATATATATATATATATATATATATATAGATTTGTTTATTATCAAAACAAGCCTTGCATGTTTTTTGTAAAACAAATTTCCAAAAGCAAAAAAAATCCACTTTTTTGTGCTATTCCACAGCAAACTGATTCCTAGGATCCCTGCTGAACTGATCTCAATCATCACCTTAACCCCCTATCAGCCATTCAGTCCTGGGCTCACTGACAGCTTGAACTGATATGCGAAATCCTGCCCTCCAGTGAGTTAAAGGCATGAAAATTAACAGGAACAAAGAAATTCCCAGGAGCATCCCCCATGTCTGGCCAGTTGGGGTCACTGCAGCATATTTAGGAAGGGGCAGCAAAATACTTCTGCTATGGTTTGGGTAATTAAAAAATAAATACTTTAAGGCCTGGTTCAGTATAATGTAACCACTACTTGGGCCACATTGCCTCCCTCACTCCCAGCCCCTCAGCTCCAACCACTAGAACCACACTGCCCGTCTCAGCTCTAACCACTAGAGCCATACTGCCTCCCTCCCAGTCCCTCAGCTCTAACCACTAGAGCCACACTGCCTGTCCCTCACCTCTAACCACTAAACCCTGCTCCAATGCTCCTCCTATGTTTCAATCCTAGCTGGACTGCTCCAGGTTTTAATTGATGTATGGAATCTAAACACAGGGCAATACGAAGCAAGGCTCTGGGCTTCCCCTCTGCTCTGTTTAAAGTTCTGAGATGGCAGACTTAGCCAGCACCCAGAACTAGATCATGGTTATTTTAATCCCACAGGTTTTCCCAGGCAAATCAGCCTGACATTTGGATAATGAAGAAAGGCCTCCTTGTGTTTGAGTAAAATGGACAGGTAATAGTACAGTGGGCTAACTGCAAGAACAAATAGCTTAGTATGACTCTAGCACACATATCCCCTCCACAGCAAAGTTAGAGCTGGGAATATTGGGAAGCAGATTTCCATTGCCTACAATCCTGTGGAAAAATGCAAGTGTGATACATGCTTAGGAAGACAGCCATCTCCAATAACCCTCTAAAGAATATCCTAACAGTGTTTCATCACAATGGATAAACGATTCACATTGGTATTGTTACCACTTCTATCTCCGTACTGCATAGTGGATACTGTCAAGCAGGAGCGTCCAGCTCGCAAGAGCCACTGAAGACATAGGCTACAATGTGTAGTTTGGGACTGACAATGTATTCACCGATCTTAAAATGTGCATCACCCAAGAGTCAGCTCTGTAAAAACAAAAACAAAACACACACATTCCTAACTCTGTGTGCATGTGCGGCATAAATGTACTTATGTAACCTATATAAAACATCAGAATGCCAAATAATTGTTTTTATTACCATGTTCAAAATGAAACAGTATATATTTTTTCTTCAATAATTATCTCCAGTTTGTTTTATCTTACAGTCTGAAGTATTGTTTAGCAATGTTTAGTTTTGCAGAAAGTTAGTACTTATTTTCAGGCTACGTGGAGTGCCACACGTAGTTTCAAGAAATAAAATGGAAGTTTTAATAAATACTTTTCAAAAGGTGCAAGCCCCCACTTTGTTTAAAAATTAAATTAACAAGTGCTGTATGTATATGAAGATCACAACAGAGTTTACAGTAACATACAACCTGTGTTCAGAATTTCAACAGCCGATTAGCAGGTAGAAATCAAGCATTCAGACAGGTTTATAAATTACTGATAGACAGTCGTCATTGTTGTGCGTGTATGTCTGTGTGTCAAATGGGAAGGCACTTCACTTTCAACAGTGAAAACTTACAGTAAAAGAAAGACTGCTTTACTGACAGAGTGGCAAAGACACCACTGGAACAGCAAACTAACCAAATGTTTACTAAATATTCATAACACATTCCCATTTTTATCAAAATAAATCTGCAAACACAGAACTATTTAGTTTTCATGAGATAGTATTTCTATTGCAGTTGTGCATTTCCTGTAGTGTTTCTATAGCTCTCGAATGTTTTGTCACCATGTCTGGCTGTGTTGGGCGTAGTGGTGGGGAGTGGCTGTGTGCCGGTTGTGTGCGTGAGAGCGAGAGTGAGAGAGTGAGAGTGCGGCTACTGTACTGCTGTTGACTGGCATTCTGTCTGCACAATAAAACACTCAGTAAAAGAGCTATTTGGTGTCTGCCTGACTCCTTTGCTTGATAAACCTGACAACAGCACTTGCAAGTGCTACAATACCACCTTCCCTTTCCCACTCACAGCCGGCCGCTACAATACGTTGAGTTAACTATTGACTATATATGGCAGCATAAAAGGGGATGTGGGGCTATTTGTTTTAGCAGGGTGCTTAGTGAAAAACAAATACAATATAAAAATCTTCATAAAACATGCATCAAAATGGTTGACGATGTATTGAAAGTGCCTGAGCTGGCTGCACAGTTACTCATGCTGTTCTTGGTGTCCACCAGGTCGAGCTGTATCATTCACTAGCCTGCTGTGTGCGTTATCATTTTACATCCTAAATATAATTATGGCACAAGCCTCATGGTGAAATCTACTGTTGTGGCTCGCGTCTTAGTCTGAAATTTAAAAGTGGCTTATACCAAAGAAAAGGTTGGACAGTCCTGCTATAGAGTAGTGCAGTTACCCCTGGAATGCAGGTAGCTGAATACCCGGGTGAGCCCCTGAAGGGGGTAGTGTGGGCTGTCTACCACTGTCCGTCCTCGCGATGAATGAAATGACCACAGGACTCCAACGTTTATGGAGTATTCGGTTTGCAAAACAAGGAAACCGTATGGGGGAAAAATATATATATGTTTCACCCTAAAATGAAACAGCCTAATTCATTACTTTCCTCAATATATATCAATTTCAGCCAATATCGGCCACTGCGACATCTGAAACATTGTTTGAAGGACTTCAAAACTTACTAGAAATTAATCTCAAATGCTTGTAGTGCACATATATGGTGCTTTGACTGTGTGCTTCATTTATTAGAATACTTAAAACTGATAGGAGGTTTACAATTGGCCTACTAGGGGTGTTACGATTGTGTTCCATGAATAGCAATACTGTCTGTACAAGATGTATCGGAATAGGAGGTATGTAATGTTTGTATCATGAGACAAGACCACAGCTTAGCTCATTGTAGTTAACCAAATAGTTATTGAATGAAGTGTGTTTATAGTTGGTATGACTACTATCCTATACAAATGTTTGTCTTTTAACAAAATGGTCCATCATTAAAATCCTCATTTGATCTTATTGTGCATCATACAAGAAGCCCATCGGGCCCACCCCCATGTATCATGATGCATGTCATATCGTGACATTAGGGTATCCTTACCTGTGCTGGATTCTCCCATTTCTTCAGAAAATCTTCTTTGGCTTTTGCGAGGAACTCCTTCACTGTAACAGAAAGACATAAAAAACAATGAGTAATATTGAGCACAGTAACTGCAGTCCTAATTCACTGGGCTGACCTCAGAGTCACATCCACTGTGGTGATGCCAGAGCTGTAACTAGGGGTGGGCGAGCGGGACAGCAGCCCAGGTCGCAAAGCCGTGGGGGGGCAGAAAAATGACTTCAATGCATTGCCATTCGAGTAATAATTTTGTTCTGCAGTGCTCAATGGTTTTCACTTGTCACTGCGCCCCCCCCCCCCCAGCATAGTATGAAGCTTGCATGCTCCTCTAGACTAGAAAAGGGAATGAGTCACTTCCTTAGCAATGGTCTTAACAACCACAAACCTGGTTCTACACAAAAAACCATAGCGTCACCAGTTCGTTATTATGGCATTTCTGTGTCATTCGCTTCCCTTGTGGTGTATTGCTTATTTATTTATTCACTTCTGCAGCCTTCAGGACCAGCACTACTATAAATGTAATGAAATGTAAAGGCACGTTTCAGAACATGTATTAAGCACCTACATAATAAAGGTAAACCAAAACATTACGATAGGATAGACAACAAGTAAGAAATTAAATTTATAAGAAAATGCAAATAGATAACACGGCCCTTAATTCACCATCCTGAACTACAAGATGTTAAATGTGGTACCAGTATTTATTGGAATAAAAAAACTCAGAACAAAATGACCGATCATTATAAAACAAGTTTATTTGATAATTATGTAGCTCTTATAATGCATTAAAATATGTGCGTATAATGACTTTTTTGTTTAAAATAGCATACAAACCTGCATGGCTCTTGCTAAATTCTAAATGGTTTTGGATCTTTAGGGAAGCGGAAGAATTTTCTTTTTGCTAACTATATAGATGGAAATGCGAGTTTGTCTTTCTGAATGCTTCAAGCCATTATGTCATTGCATCCGCATTTGTGTTACGATTATTTTCAATCCATGCTTTCTTACAGTACAATCAATGATTATGAGAAAACGTCACTGTGGCAAGTGGTTCAGTAGTGCACAGGTGCAGTGGTGATGCAGTGCTCAGGAATGATAAACACATGTCTAGCTCAGGCAAACCACAGGGTTTAGTCGAAATAATAATAATAATAATAATAATAATAATAATAATAATAATAATAATAATAATAATAATAATAATACACTAAACAAGACCTGCACAAACACAACACGGTCACAAGTCCAGAGTGAGTACTCTTAGTGAAAGTGGTGATTTACAGGTTTATTCAGGTACAATGGTGAAGTGTAGTCTGGGTTTAAATTGCTGGTGGTTTAGCTACAGCTTCTGGAGGTTAGCCTTCTATAAAGACAAGCACAGACAGTTAGCAACAAACAAAACATCTAACACTCATGGTAATTACTTCTGTTTTCCCAAATGGGTCCTTTCAGTAACCACATCAAAGGAACAGATTACATCGTCACACCCCATTATTCCCTTAGTCCGCCCCCTCCGATAGCTAGTTCAATCACGTCTCCTCCAATCCATGACTGACATCACGTACCGCATTAGAGTGATGACTTTGGACATTGTGACCCGCCCCTTCCTGGCTGGCTGGCTTCCGACTGACCCTGGAATGAACTGCCAGACCAACCAGTACAAGGCACTCTGTTCCTGTTATACAGCGCCTTCACAGGTCAGGAAGGAGATTGTTGACAAGGATTCATTAAGCTCTCCGTCACAGCCACACATGAACTTAATTAAAGGTTATATATATATATATATATATATACACACACACACACACACACACACACACACACACACACACACACACAAAGGATATTGCAGAGATATTAAAAGGATTTTGTAAGGGTTAACGTGGCCGCTAAAATAATCACAAATATGCCTAGTTACGGCTCTGGGCGATGCCAACAGTGAATTATTACTTCCCTCCCCTGTCCTCCAGTCCTGTAAACACACACACTGCTGCAATCTTTACAGCTCTGTCAGTTACTACAATACAAAGTCCAAACGGAAACCTGGCTTTGACAACTCTCCTTCGGAACGAGACTGGCTGTATATCCACCAGCAGAAACACTCAGGTTCACAACAAAAATGATAAATTGAAGGCTATCTGGGCATCAGAAGATTTCTGGTGAAGACTAGGAATGTAAATTTCATTAACCCTTTGAGGTCCTATGTCAGACCTGGTCCGACATTGCAATTTTCCATTTCCGGTCCAATGTCGGAGCCTGTCCGACATCATCAAAAAGACGCAAAAAACAGGTCTCTAGTCGTTTTTTCTCCGGAAAAAGCTGAGAAAACCATTCAATGGCCGAGTGAGATCGATAGGAGCCGAGAGAAGCCCAAAAAAAAAAAAAAAGGGGGCGTATCTCATGAATACCGATAGCCCCGGCATCACATAGGTAACACGGACATAAACAAACAAGATAGCTGCTTCCGCATCCAGCGCTCAAAGAATATCACAGACATTTGCAGAGCTTTAAGATGTTTTAGTAATAAAATAATGACTTGGATCGCATTATTGAGGAGTTTGGTGATAAAACGAGTGATCAGGAGATGATTTATCGGTATGCACTACTATCAAGAGGTATGTGAAAAAAAAAAACAGGAGAACGAGGGGTGGGCGGGGCTGGAGATGCAGTACTGAGTGTCCTGTTGATATGCAGTGCCTTTTAAACCTGTTTTACTGTGAAAAAAATAAAAAATAATAAAAAATAAAAATAACAGCGTCAAATAAACTGCGCATGTGAAAATAAATTGGACGGATGTGCCTGAGACACGCTGAATAAATGGACCGCTAAGGGTTAATTGGTATTGATTTTTTTCTTCTGTTTATACCACAGACAGTGTATGGGAAAAGTATATTTAACCTAAAATCAACCAGCTGAACTCAGGATTACTTTAAGATAAAGCTGCATATTGGCTTAGCAATGCGATGGCGTGATTTGAAACAATTTGATTGATCAATTTGGAACAATGTTCTTTACATTTTTAGTTGCATCATTTTAAAACAAGACCATTGTTTTACCATTTTCATTCAACAGTCTTGATAACAATGAAACACATTCAGTGTACACTGTACAGTACGATACTATACAGTGCAGTGCATTGTTTTGTTGTTTTAATCTGTATAGGACTATTTTTAAATACATAAATAAAAAAAATACTAAGTTCAAATGGGGTGAATGCAAAAGGGGAATCTGACATTCACTTCCTGCTATTACAAAGCACAGTACAATTTTAAAAAGCACCTCAAAAGGCTACAGCACACATTCACAGCACAACCTACCACTGAATGAGAAGTCAGAGCAGAAGCAGCAGACTTAAAATAATAATGTAAATAAGAAAATGTTCAGCCCAGCAGTGCTCTTTGAGCTCCCAGTAGCTGGTTGATCTTAAAACTTCAAGGATCCCACCCTGTAGCCTGGAGGTCGTCGGTTCAATTCCAGGCTATTCCACTGCTGACTGTGGACGGGAGTTCACAGGTGGTAGTGCACAATTGGCCAAGCACCGCCGGGTTGGGGAGGGCTTAGGCCAGTCAGGGTTTCCTCGGCTCACCAGGTACCAGCGACCCCTGTGGTCTGGCGGGCGCCTGTGGGCCTGCCTTTCAGTTACCCAGAGCTGCGTGGTCCTCCGGCGCTATAGCTCTGAGGCGGCTGCATGGCGGGCCTGCAGAGTGAAAAAAAGTGGATGGCTGGCGGAGCACGGTTTGGAGGACGCGTGTGTCAGCCTTTGTCTCTCCTGAGTCAGCCGGAAATAAAAATTGGGCATTTCAAATTGGGGAGAAAAATCAGGAAAATTTGAGATTCCAAATTTTAAAAAACAAAACAAAAAAACCCTCCACACACACACACACACAACCCAGTGATTCAGCATACATACCCTCTGTGTAAAAGTAGTGTCTCCTACCATCTTAAAATCCAGTCAACCTCTACCACAGGTCTGCAGTGTTAAAACAGGCCAGGCATTCATGAACTTGTTGTTTCATTAACACACACACACACACACACACACACACACACACACACACTCTCTGTTTGCTCTTGCATTAGTAGATGAAGCGTTGTTGTAGTTGACTTTGCAGTTTGACCTGATAAGAAGCTAGAGAGTCCAGGCTCAAACAAACCTGGGGCAAGTGCTGAACGTGGCTCTTATATTAAAAGTGGACACCATCCCCCTCCCCGTCAATAACACCCCTCATACTGACCTGAACACCACCCCCCACCCCGTCAATAACACACCTCATACTGACCTGAACACCACCCCCCACCCCGTCAATAACACACCTCATACTGACCTGAACACCACCCCCACCCCGTCAATAACACACCTCATACTGACCTGAACACCACCCCCCACCCCGTCAATAACACACCTCATACTGACCTGAACACCACCCCCACCCGTCAATAACACACCTCATACTGACCTGAACACCACCCCCACCCCGTCAATAACACACCTCATACTGACCTGAACACCATCCCCCCGTCAATAACACACCTCATACTGACCTGAACACCACCCCCGTCAATAACACACCTCATACTGACCTGAACACCACCCCCCCGTCAATAACACACCTCATACTGACCTGAACACCATCCCCCGTCAATAACACACCTCATACTGACCTGAACACCATCCCCGTCAATAACACACCTCATACTGACCTGAACACCATCCCCCGTCAATAACACACCTCATACTGACCTGAACACCATCCCCCGTCAATAACACACCTCATACTGACCTGAACACCATCCCCCGTCAATAACACACCTCATACTGACCTGAACACCATCCCCCGTCAATAACACACCTCATACTGACCTGAACACCATCCCCCGTCAATAACACACCTCATACTGACCTGAACACCATCCCCCGTCAATAACACACCTCATACTGACCTGAACACCATCCCCCGTCAATAACACACCTCATACTGACCTGAACACCATCCCCCGTCAATAACACACCTCATACTGACCTGAACACCATCCCCCGTCAATAACACACCTCATACTGACCTGAACACCATCCCCCGTCAATAACACACCTCATACTGACCTGAACACCATCCCCCGTCAATAACACACCTCATACTGACCTGAACACCATCCCCCGTCAATAACACACCTCATACTGACCTGAACACCATCCCCCGTCAATAACACACCTCATACTGACCTGAACACCATCCCCCGTCAATAACACACCTCATACTGACCTGAACACCATCCCCCGTCAATAACACACCTCATACTGACCTGAACACCATCCCCCGTCAATAACACACCTCATACTGACCTGAACACCATCCCCCGTCAATAACACACCTCATACTGACCTGAACACCATCCCCCGTCAATAACACACCTCATACTGACCTGAACACCATCCCCCGTCAATAACACACCTCATACTGACCTGAACACCATCCCCCGTCAATAACACACCTCATACTGACCTGAACACCATCCCCCGTCAATAACACACCTCATACTGACCTGAACACCATCCCCCGTCAATAACACACCTCATACTGACCTGAACACCATCCCCCGTCAATAACACACCTCATACTGACCTGAACACCATCCCCCGTCAATAACACACCTCATACTGACCTGAACACCATCCCCCGTCAATAACACACCTCATACTGACCTGAACACCATCCCCCGTCAATAACACACCTCATACTGACCTGAACACCATCCCCCGTCAATAACACACCTCATACTGACCTGAACACCATCCCCCGTCAATAACACACCTCATACTGACCTGAACACCATCCCCCGTCAATAACACACCTCATACTGACCTGAACACCATCCCCCGTCAATAACACACCTCATACTGACCTGAACACCATCCCCCGTCAATAACACACCTCATACTGACCTGAACACCATCCCCCGTCAATAACACACCTCATACTGACCTGAACACCATCCCCCGTCAATAACACACCTCATACTGACCTGAACACCATCCCCCCGTCAATAACACACCTCATACTGACCTGAACACCACCCCCCTGTCAATAACACACCTCATACTGACCTGAACACCATCCCCCCCGCCAATAACACACCTCATACTGACCTGAACACCATCCCCCCCTCAATAACACACCTCATACTGACCTGAACACCATCCCCCGTCAATAACACACCTCATACTGACCTGAACACCATCCCCCGCCAATAACACACCTCATACTGACCTGAACACCATCCCCCCGTCAATAACACACCTCATACTGACCTGAACACCACCCCCCCCCCGTCAATAACACACCTCATACTGACCTGAACACCATCCCCCGTCAATAACACATCTCACTGACCTGAACACCATCCCCGCCAATAACACACCTCATACTGACCTGAACATCCCGCCCCATTGGAAGCCCTGACTCCAGAGGTCAAAGGCAGGAATGAATGGCTAGCAAAATAGCCCAGTGTCACATCGTGAAAAAGATGGGCTATTGAATGAGTCTGCTGAGTAGTGCCACCTAGCCCTTAACTACGGCTTGTAAAGTTGTGAACCCAATCGAGAAGCAAAGGGTCTGAAGTATTATTATTATTATTATTATTATTATTATTATTATTATTATTATTATTATTACATTTCTTAGCAGACCCCTTATCCAGGGCGACTTACAATTGTTACAAGATATCATATTCAGATATCACATTATTTTTACATACAATTACCCATTTATACAGTTGGGTTTTTACTGGAGCAATCTAGGTAAAGTACCTTGCTCAAGGGTACAACAGCAGTGTCCCCACTGGGGATTGAACCCACAACCCTCTGGTCAAGAGTCCAGAGCCCTAACCACTACTCCACACTGCTGCCCTGCACTGCCAGAAAACTTGGCAGGTTGGGTTGTGTGTGGAGGGCAGGGAGAAGGGGAGGCCTGCCTTTGACACCCCTCCACAATCCTCATTAGGCCGAGATCCGTGCAAGGCCAGGGGTCCCACTGGGGCGAGAGAGCGAGAGGACTAATTAGAGCTGCTCTGATACTGTAACTCCATCCCACAAAACCCACGGTCTAATACTGCAGCAGATAGGAGTGCTGAGGAAATACACTGTCTAATACTGCAGAAGATAAGAGCGCTAAACTAAGGACAGTCAGTCTAATACTGCAGCAGATAGGAGAGCTACAGTAACTGAGGTTTTAAAACCTATTTTTACCTGTCATTACCTCAAGCAATATCATCACTGTCTTCTGTTGAAAATGAAGTATAAAATGCAACCAATGTATAAGAACATAAGTTTACAAACGAGAGGAGGCCATTCAGCCCATCTTGCTTGTTTGGTTGTTAGTAGCTTATTGATCCCAGAATCTCATCAAGCAGCTTCTTGAAGGATCCCAGGGTGTCATCTTTAACAACATTACTGGGGAGTTGGTTCCAGACCCTCACAATTCTCGGTGTAAAAAAGTGCCTCCAATTTTCTGTTCTGAATGCCTCTTTATCTAATCTCCATTTGTTACCCCTGGTCCTTGTTTCTTTTTTCAGGTCAAAAAAGTCCCCTGGGTCAACATTGTCTATACCTTTTAGGATTTTGAATGTTTGAATCAGATCGCCGCGTAGTCTTCTTTGTTCAAGACTGAATAGATTCAATTCTTTTAGCCTGTCTGCATACAACATGCATTTTAAACCCGGATAATTCTGGTTGCTCTTCTTTGCACTCTTTCTAGAGCAGCAATATCCTTTTTGTAACAAGGTGACCAGAACTGAACACAATATTCTAGGTGAGGTCTTACTAATGCATTGTAAAGTTTTAACATTACTTCCCTTGATTTAAATTCAACACTTCTCACAATATATCCAAGCATCTTGTTGGCCTTTTTATAGCTTCCCACATTGTCTAGAGGAAGACATTTCTGAGTCAACATAAACTCCTAGGTCTTTTCATAGTTCCCTTCTTCAATTTCAGTATCTCCCATATGATATTTATAATGCACATTTTTATTGCCTGTGTGCAGTACCTTACACTTTTCTGTATTAAAAGTCATTTGCCATCGCCTGCCCAATTCTGAATGCTGTCTAGATCATTTTGAATGACCTTTGCTGCTGCAACAGTGTTTGCCACTCTTCCTATTTTTGTGTTGTCTGCAAATTTAACAAGTTTACTTACTATACCAGAATCTAAATCATTAATGTAGATTAGGAATAGCAGAGGACCTAATACTGATCCCTGTGGTACACCACTGGTTACCTCGTTCCATTTTGAGGTTTCTCCTCTAATCAGTACTTTCTGTTTTCTACATGTTAACCACTCCCTAATCCATGTGCATGCATTTCCTTGAATCCCTACTGCGTTCAGTTTGAGAATTAATCTTTTATGCAGGACTTTGTCAAAAGCTTTCTGGAAATCTAAAATAAACCATGTTGTATGCTTTGCAATTATCCATTGTCAATATTGCATCCTCAAAAAAATCAAGCAGGTTAGTTAGACATGATCTCCCTTTCCTAAAACCAGGCTGACTGCCTCCCAGGATATTGTTACCATATACAATGGCTCTCAAAAGTATTCACCCACCTTGGACTTTTACAACATGGAATCAAAATGGACTTAAAATTAGGAGTTTTTGCCACTGATCAACACAAAAAGTCCATAATGTCAAAGTGAAAAATAAAAATCTACAAATTGTTCTAGATTAATTACAAATATAAAACAGAAAATAATTGATTGCATAAGTATTCACCCCTTTGCTATGACACACCTAAATAAGCTCTTGTGCAACCAGTTGTCTTTAGAAGTCACATAATTAGTTGAATGGAGTCCACCTGGGTGCAATTAAGGTGTTTCACATGATTTCAGGTTAAATACACCTGTCTCTGGGAGGTTCCACAGTTGGTTAGTACATTTCCTAACAAAAACTACATCATGAAGACGAAGGAACTTTCAAAGCAAATCTGGAATAAGGTTCTTCAAACACCCCAATCAGGGGTAGGATATAAGAACATTTCCAAGGCTGAATAGCTCCTGAAGCACAGTAAAGTCCATTATTAAGAAATGGAGAGAATATGGCACAACTGTGAATCTGTCTAGAACAGGCTGTCCTCAAAAACTGAGTATCCGGGCGAGAAGGGCACTAAGAGGCCTATGGCAACTCTAAAGGAGTTACAGTCTTCCACGGCTGAGCTGGGAGACACTGCATACGGCAACAGTAGCCCGGGTGCTTCACAAAACTGGCCTTTATGGGAGAGTAGCAAAAAGAAAGCCATCTTTGAAAAAAAACTCACATCAGATCTCGGTTAGAGTTTGCCAGAAGGCATGTGGGAGACTCCGAGACCAAGTGGAAGAAGATTCTATGGTCTGATGAGACCAAAATAGAGCTTTTTGGCCTCAACGCTAAGCGCTATGTTTGGCGCAAGCCTAACACCACATATCATCCTGAGAACACCATCCCTACCGTGAAGTATGGTGGTGGCAGCATCATGCTATGGGGATGGTTCTCTGCGTCAGGGCCTGGAAAGCTTGTCAAAGCCCGGACCTCAATCCAATTGAGAATATGTGGAAAGAGTAGAAAATTGCTGTTCAAAAGGTCCCCATCCAACTTGACGGAGCTTGAGCAATTTTGCAAAGAAGAATGGGCAAAAATTGCAGTGCAAAACTGGTAGAGACTTATCCAAATAGACTCATGGCTGTAATTGCTGCCAAAGGTGCCTCTACCAAATATTGACTCAAGGGGGTGAATACTTGCAATCAATTATTTTCTGTTTTGTATTTGTAATTAATTTAGAACAATTTGTAGATTTTATTTTTCACTTTGACATTATGGACTTTTTTTGTGTTGATCAGTAGCAAAAACTAATTAAATCCATTTTGATTCCATGTTGTAACACAATAAAATGTGGAAAAGTCCAAGGAGGGTGAATACTTTTGAGAGCCACTGTAGGTAATTTTCCATTTTAGATCTTATTATAGTTTCCATAAGTTTACATATAATAGAAGTCAGGCTTATTGGTCTGTAGTTACCTGGTTCGGTTTTGTCTCCCTTTTTGTGGATCGGTATTATGTTTGCAATTTTCCAGTCTGTCGGTACAACACCTGTGTCAAGAGACTGTTGCATGATCTTGGTTAGCGGTTTGTAAATAACTTCTTTCATTTCTTTGAGTACTATTGGGAGGATCTCATCCGGCCCAGGGGATTTGTTTATTTTAAGAGCTCCTAGTCCCTTTAACACTTCTGCCTCTGTTATGCTAAAGTTATTTAAAACTGGATAGGAACAGGTCGACATGTGGGGCATGTTGTCCGTGTCCTCATTTGTAAAAAGTAATCCTGTGAAAAGTAATCATTTAATATATTTGCTATTTTATTTTCTTCATCTATGATTTTGCCATTTGTGTCTCTTAGACATTTAACCTCCTCTTGAATGTTCTCTTGCTGTTCTAATATTGGAAAAACATTTTGGAATTGGTTTTAGCCCCCTTAGCAATATTGATTTCTATCTCTCTATTGGCCTTTCGAACTTCCTTTTTGACTTGTGTTTGCAGTTCAAGTACTCTTTGTGTACTTTGTTTTTGGTCCCTTTTAAAACGTTCTGAAAAGTACCTGTTTTCGCTGATTTTCTTTTTTTTTTTTAAACCATTTTGTTTTAGATTTAGATTTGTCTACTTTTGGGATGTAATTGTTTTGCGCCTCTAGTACTACATTTTTAAAAAAAACAGCCATGCAGATGTTCTAAACACAGTGGTTAAGATGATAAAGCAGCTGCTGCTTCCTGGTACCTAAATCTCTTCCTGCATTTTAACCATGTATTATCTGTTTTTAACAAAAAGCTCTAAATTCATAAAATCACTCAGGTGAAAGAATGTCTTGTATTTTGCCCATATTTAAAAAACAATTCAATAACACTGAGGGTGTGTTGTAGGATCCTTCAGGTAACGGAATACAATGTACCTTTATATCTATGAAACGCCAACATCTACAGAATAATAATTACAAACATTGGAAAATATCTGTTTTTGTTTTACTTATTGGAGTGGAACATCAGTAAAGTACTTTATACTTCTATAGTATACTATTCTCCAGCAGGGGCTCTCAACCCACGGCCCAATCAGCAAACAGCTGCAGCCCATGTGACATCAGCTCAAATGAAATAAAATCATGTCAAGAGTGTATGGGTTCGTTAGAGCAGAGCAGGTGAATAGGCCAGACTAGACTAAATGGATGGCTTTGTTGTTCACGACCTTGTGAGGCCTACATGCCCAGGTGTGCCGTCACCCATCTTCAACCAGGCTGTGAAGCAATTACCACTTCAAAACAAAGGAAGTTTCCAGATCTCCCGCTCACGCAAGTATAAAAGCAAGTCTTATTTTACCAATTTAAAAAGCCTTGACAGACATTGCCAGTGTTGAAATGAAACACACTATATTGATTTGTATGGTATTGCTGTTAGACAACGGATACAAGACACGTAACATTTCAAGTTCAAATCTCCACTACTAAAAATAGCTTTTTCATGAATTTCAAAGACAGAAAGGCAAAGCCAGCTAAAATGTGTAAAAATAAATAAATAAAAATAAATAAATAAAAATTAATTAATTTAATTAAATTAAATAAAATGTCACAAAATACTCAGGTGAAACAATGTCTTGTAAATTTTCCCAAACATTAATAAAACCTTTCAGGAAGTATTGCAAGGTCCCTCAGCTCATAGAAGAACACTTTTTATACCTGTACCTCTTTGGAAACACAAAGCAGAAAACAGAGATCAATAAAAATTTAAATGAAAGCAGATGGATTATATTTCACAAAATGTTGTATACAAGTCTAAAAGCATTTTTGTTTATTTAATCCAGAATTTAATAAATTAAAAGGTTCTTGCCTAAAGTTTCACATAGTTTCAGATCCCACCAAATTAAAAAGACACATGTTTAAAAAAAAACACGAGGCAAGTACTGTATACTGCAACTTCCCTACCCTGCCTCAACACAAACTGAACACAGCCCACAGTCACTTCATTTTTCTGGGTATAATACCATATACAGAGGGGTCCTCACAAGCGTGTTCATATTTGTAAAACTAGGGGGGGGTTATCAGATTAGACCCAGAATCAGAAATAGAAATATTGGAGGCTTTGAGTAAAAAAATAAATAAAAATAAAAGGCTGGCATCAAAAAACTTAAAAGAAAAAACTTTAGGAGATATAAATTTGAACATTTTAACAAGCAGTCTTTGATAAGAAAAACAGAAGCCCTGCTTTTTTTCCACAACAGTAACAGATGGCATTTACAGTGTCTACAGGTTTAGATACAGTGCAGGATCAGCAAGTCTTCCAGTTGGCTCAAATGTAGCCCTTCACACTCCCAGAGTCCTTACCATCCATGCTTCACACTCCCACAGTCCTTACCCTCCATGCTTCACTCCCAGAGGCTTTACCCTCCATGCTTCACTGCAACACAACCCTTCACACTCCCAGAGTCCTTACCGTCCATGCTTCCTCCCCTTGCTGCCTAGTGTCTCACTGGGTCTGCCCTACAGCATTCTGAAGAGGGGCTGGAATCAACACCAGTTAAGGGGGAGAGGGCAAGCAACCCCAATCCCCAGCTCTCCTCTCAAAACTCCAGTAAAGCTGGTCTCCCTCACTCCGCTGTCAGCGTCTGCTTCCCCTTTTTCACCCTTTCCTTTCTTTCTCTTCCTCCTCTGGCGTCTCCCTCTCCCCTCTGCCTGCCTGTTCACCTCTGCCTTTGTTATTAAACAAACGTTCAATCAAACTGCAAGCTGGTTTATATCAATATTTATTCTGCAAACACAATCTCCCTCTCTGCAGAATAGCCTTTACTCCACAAATCGATCCCAGCCCTAACAGAGGGGAGGTTTCCAAACACACAGCCACCCAATCCCATCAGGAGCTCAGGCTCTGCTCTAACGCAGGGGCACAGACACCCACAGATCATTAAAGGGATACTATGGAGTGAAAATAAAATGTCAGATCCTTTTTTCAATTTTTTTAAACTTTCAGTAGGTACTTTTTTTTTTAAACCATTCCCGTACCTAAGAATTTTCAATAATTACAAGTGGTTCTTATTGCAAATATTCAAATATCAATTTTGAGATGCTTGGAGTTCAGAAGCTGCTTTTAAATGCAATTGCTAGATCAGCCAGTATGTGTCTTTATGCAGCACTACAAAATGCATGCAAAAGAAATATATAACCTATATATAGGGCTATTGATTTTTCCGTGATCGCAGAAGTCCGGAATTAGGCACTGGAATTAGGCAGTGTTGTCTTTCTCCTTGCAACTCCAGTTTTCTTTGTTTTGTTTTTTTTACACTACACCCAGCCAAGCAGAGTTAATTCATCATGTCGGGATTCTGCAAATTTTGCTGTCATTCGATTAATCATGTACGAGTCAATACCATTAAAAGATCATATTGCCAGTTGTATACAGATGTACAGAACAAAAAGGCAAGACAGCAAAAAAATGGCAAAGCACTGCATTCTTCTATGCTGAAGAACGTAGACCTGAGCTACAGCACTCAAGGCAGGGCTTTCCCCAAAGTAAGTAAACTAAATTAATTGGTGTCTCCAATTGTTTCGTATATATTCTAACCTGTGGCTATGCAAATGGAAACGTGACTCAATGTACACCAGGTGGAGCTATCTCTAAACAGACGCTTGCTCTAGCCTGTGTTACAGATTTCTATGGCGAAAGACAAAATCAACTATCCCTGAAGAGTTGATCCTGTAATCCCTTAAAAGGGGGAGTGTTTGCATGGGCACAGAATCGGAGTTGCATTACCACTCAATGACTACATCATAAAAGGTAAGATGGCAAAAACACATATTCAAATATTCTTTAAAAACACACTTAATGTATCTTGTTTATCTGAGTTAACACATATCGTACTGTACCTACCCAAATCCCTTTAGAAACTATACAATTACAGAGGCCTTCAGGAAACCAGGGAGCGTCCTGTTGGTTGCTATTGGTTACAGGAGGTGGCCCCTGGCACAATTCTAAGTCCCACCTTCTGTCCCTTGAGGCCTTATGATCAGGGGACTCCCTGTAGATGTCTAAAGGGCTCCTGCAGCAACTTGTGTTGCCACGGCAACGCTGATACAGAAGAACGAACAGATACTGAACCAGGTTTGTCCAAGGACTAGGACTCCGATTGGGTGAGCTTTCACAGTCCGTCTTCTGCCCCCTAACTTGGCTAAATACACTACAACTATTTTAAATTGATTTAATTTCAACTTGTCCCAGAAAGTAATTCAGGACATATATATACACACACACACACACTGTAACACAGCAGGGAGGGGGTTAAAACCCTCCCTGCATAAAACATGTGTGCAGGCACATTTTTGTTAGCAATTGTTTTGCTTTATTGTTTAGTTAGATTTGTTAATTGTTTTATTGTTAATGATCCCCTGCACCTGGTAGTGATTGTAAATTAGAACCAGGTGCAGGTTATTTAAAAGAGTGCAGTCAGTCTGCACGAGGCTGCTGTGTGAAGAGCCCGCTTGAGAGTGTGTGCAGGCGTACAAGAAAAGGTAGTGTGAATCCTTTTTGTTGGCGTGTGCTGTGTACTTTTGTTTTTGTTTTATTTTGTGTGTATTTGTTTATTAAAAATAGCGTGTCAGCGCAGTGAAAATCCTTCTCGTGTCCTGGGTCGGTGTTTAAAAAGGGGCAAAGAACCTGAGTGGGTGCGGTTTTGTTACAATTATATCTATATCTATATCTATATCTATATATATATATATATATATATATATCTCTTTCTAATTCAGATTCAACTACAACGTAAAACTATAAGGAATGTACATCTCAGCCAATACACTTTGCTACTTGATACACAGCATGAGAAATCAATGTCCCACAGCAGCATGCACAAGCGATACATTCAGAAGTATTGTCAGCAGAACAGCGGCACAGACAGACAATGTTATTTGCATAGGAGAAGATTGTAACATTAAAAGGATGTATAAAAGATGTCAGATAAAAATGGTTAAAAGGAGGAGACCCATCTGGGACTAACACCACGCCCCCACTCATTTCTAAATGTCAGCAAAGAACTAACTCCACGCCCGCACCAATTTCTAAATGTCAGCAAAGCAGCTTCCAGGAAAGAGGACTCGTGTTTAATGTGGCATTTTGTCCAAATCGTTATTTAGATCATTTGTTTGAAACTTTGTTTATATTTGGCAACATTTACACCAATCTCTTTTTTCTCTCTTTAAACATTTGATGACATCACTTTATCCTGTACTGTACTAGCAGGCCAATTAACATCACAGTCAAAATCCAATGTCACATTAAAGCAGATTGATTTGGAGAGACCTCTCCTATTGTACTAAAATGTATTGTCTCCCTTTCCCTGGAAACAGAACGGAAAATGTCATGTGAAGTGCTTGTGCAGTGCTGTAATCCAACATGTCTAAATGTATGTGTTGAAAGCAATTCAAAAACCAGTCATGTTTGTATCCACTGGCAGTACACCTAAAATTGCACCAGGTTAGGATTGCTGGTCGCTGGCAATAAGCCTGTTATTTTACTGTGAGCCCCAGATTCTGATACTCTATGAACATACTGCAGCACAAACTACTGAAAGTGATGGATTCTGATCATATTCAAAGGTTTCTAGCTCTTTCAGTACAGAAACATCTGCTTCTCCACATGAGCACATTCTTTAGCACAGAGTTATCAAGTTAAATTACAACTGAATCTGTACATATAGCCCGATCCATCAGATTGTCATACTTGATGTTCACAATGAGATAAGCAGATCTCTTGATGTAAAACTCCAAGTTGTAAGAAAGGATTTCAAAGGCTTGCTTGGCTCCTAGAGAGAGTTAGCATTCTTTGCTGCTGTGCCATGGAATACAGTGCCTTCGGGTGCACTGCTTCCCAAATCAAAGCATTGTGGAAAAACAGCCAAAGATTTTGAGCAGCCCGCGGCCTCAGCCATGTCCTGACAATTGATCCACCCCACCCCCAGTCGCTAAAGCCCCCCAACTGACGTCAGACAGGGGACCGAATGAGGTCAATGGAAAGCAGAGATTTATAGAACGGAGGTCAATGGAAAGCAGCGACATAGAACGGCTGAAAGTAACAGATCAATTGACAGCTTTGAGCTGCTGTGCTGTGATGCAAAGAGGTCATTCCCCTATTCCAGTCAGCCTCCACCTGCCAGTTTAATACCCTTAAGAGTGCCAATCAAGGCTTTCAAATCAATTCTCTGCCCTGTTATTCGCACAGGTAACATTATCACTGCTCCCCTCAAAAGGAGTGCCACTGCCAACCAAGGCTAAACACCAATTCTCACACCTTTAGATATAGCAATATTATTACTGGGACCCCTTTAAAAGGAGTGCCAATCAGACCTCATTAGCACCATTTAAATCGCTGTTCCTCTCATTAAAACAAAGGATTTCACATCAATTCTCGAACCTATTAGCAAGAGTAGTATGATCACTGGGCCCTTTTCAATGAGTACTAAGAAAGGGTTTAAAAAAGGAGTTCTTTCCTCTAAATAGTATAGCACTAACATTGATCCACAATGAATCGTTACACCAGGGCGCGAAATAACCACCGGCACCGCCGGCAATTGCATCTCAATTTTAAAAAAACTGAGTCGTTTAAATGGTCGTTTCCAATGATTTTTACCCCAGTTTTCTCCCCAATTTGGAATCAGCAATTGTGTTATTAATCCCGGTTCACCGCTGCAACCCCCCAGCGACTCGGGAGCCGGATGCTGAAACACGCGTCCTCTGAAACATGTTCCTGCCAAGCCGTCATTTTTCACACTGCGGATCCACATCGAAGCCATCAGACCTATAGTGCCGGAGGACAATACAGATCTGAATGGCTCCACTGCAGTCCCGCAGGCACCTCATCAGCCACAGGGGTCGCTGGCGCGCGGTGAACTGTGGATTGCCCTGCACACTTAAGCCCTCCCCACCCAGGCGGCACTCGGCCAATTGTGTGCTGCCCCCTGGGAACCCCCGGTCACGGTCGACATAGCCTGGATTCAAACCTGTGATCTCCAGGCTATAGGGTGCATCTTGCACTCCACGTGGATGCGCCACTCCCCCAGCAACAGCACATCTGATCTACAACCCATTCACAAACTTGCTCAGCGTCAGCTGGCCTGTTCTGTCACAATTCAATTGATTTCTGTCTAATCTCGTTCTGTGATAAAAGGACTCATTATCATGTATTATTGTTGCCACTCTTTTTACTGTGCAACTAAGTCACGAGACAGACGTATTATTGGTTAATGAAGTGCAAACAGAGGGAGGGACGCCGTTAGACTGAGCTCAATATGACCGCGCCTCCAGGAATTTTCAATCACACGTGTTCACTGGCAGGGTCACTGTGTGATTTTTTCATCTGTGAACATGATGCGAAGTCAAAAATGTTTAAAAAGAAAAGGAGGAAAAAGGGCCGTCTAAAAAGAGGCAGCAAAGTGTTCTAGGATTTACCTAATGCAAGAAATAGGTGCACAACAATTCATCCGACAATAATAATAATAATAATAATAATAATAATAACAATAATAATAATGCTGTCATATGTTAAGAGCCACTTGTACAGTTTGCAATCCACTGTGTTTGATCATTTAGGCGTTTCACAAAAAAAATATCAAAACAGCAGAGGGGGTTTTCAGGCCATTTCTTTAGCAGTTGCAATTTAAATTTGTTTGATGCTTCGCTGTCCTTTAATTTTCACACACATGCATCCTTCAAATAATGTAGACCTATATTAATTATTTTTTTTTAATTTACAACTTAGTTAAAATAAAAAAATAAAACGTATAACACATGACAAATCACATATTCTATGGTCATATATGGCATAAGGAAATCTGATTCTATGCTTAAAATTGCAATACAGTGGAACGTCGCATATCTGACCGTCACATAACCACCCTGATCAATTAACCGCCTCGCTAAATAAATAAATATTTAAAAAAGTAGGCTACGAGAGGAATGGCATTGGCAGCAAATGCAGCTTCCGCGACGGAAACAGAAAGCGTTCTAGCAATCAGCCTTTTGGTGTGTTCCCCTTTAAGAGGGACGGGCTGTGTGTGTGTGTGTGTGTGTGTGTGTGTGTATGTATCAGTGACGTTTCAATACGCCAGGTCGAGAAAGCTTTTTTTTGTGCAATGAGTTTATATGATGGAGCGCACGCTTGCCGATATTGGCAGTGTGTTGTTGTAGCTTTTAAATGCATTGGAATTAAACAAAGCAAGCTTCATAAACGCAATGCTTACCAGCCGTTTGTTTAAAATAGCTGAAGCAATATTCAAACCGAGCTGCTTATCGGCTGTTGGCAATATCAAGAAAGAGCGCAAAAGTACCGTGACAGAGATATTAAGAAAAGCAGAACCAGGGAGGCAGGGACTTCTAGAGTTAAGAAAAAAGCCATCAGTTGCAGGTTACTGTACGTTTACAGTTTGTTTTGTATTTATAAATACTTTGTGTGGAGATGGCTTAGCTTATAGCAAACCACACAGCAACACTGTATTTGTAGCCTAATTAATCTCGTTTATGTCTGTTTACTTTTAAAAGCAAAAAATGTCCCATGTTTAAAGCAGATTGCGTGTTGTTTTTGTTCACTACCCTATTTATGGATGTGGAAATGCTTTTTCTATAGATGTTCGCAAATCCGACTTTCACATATCCACCTATACCCCAGTCCACAGGGGGTTGGATATGCGGCGTTGTACTCTACTTTAAAATGCAAACAGCCAACGCCTTTCATGTCTTCAGTGTATATACATTGCTAATTTATATAGACATTTCAATGATCATTGCTGTTTTGTAATTCAGTGTTATTCCCCCCCCCAAAACACCAACTCTAAAAATGAACACGTAAATAGGTAGAAAATTGAGTTTTGCTCAAATCCTTACACACACGCAAAAAAAAGAAAAAAAGGATCATATCTATGTATGGCATGGTTCAAGTAAGAGCTCCCTGCGTCATGGAACGAGTAGGAGAGAAAAGATAATATTGAACAAAACACAATCTTGAGAAGTGGACCGATTTCTGTTTCTATTTATTTTTGTGTAATACATTCTCACTACCTTATGTAGTTCTGCTTTTTAACTAGTAAAACGCGCTTTCACGAAAGGGGTTAGGATGTGTATGTGTTTAAAACGGCATACCTTCCCCCTCCCCCACCCCGAATGGAGTGTCCAGCAATGCACCATAAATCCTTTGCAACTGTAAATTAAGAACTGTGGAACTAAATAAAGTCTCTCAAATGTAAACATTAACACCATGAACATCCAGTAGTACATTGTGATGCAGAGCACTCTCCATTGCCTGACGAAGTTTCATTTCAAGTTTTTTTTTTGTTTTTTTTTAAAGCTTCGTTGTTTGTACTGGTTACAGTGGTTAGCAAACTACAGTTGCGCAGACACACTGCAGACTGAACAACTCATTTGACCACTAATCGTTATTACACTCCAGCCATGAGTAAATCTTCAGCCAGTTTGCCTGAAAATCTAACTTTCCCTTCACTGACATCTCTTATCTGTGCTGTTGTAAAAGGCTGTAGTTTCATGGTGAGCATGGATTTCACGAATTCCATGAAATTAGAACCAGTGCCGAGTAATATCCAATTCTCTGTGAAAATCTCAATTTTTGAAAAATTTTTAGCATTTAAAAATACTTTAAGCGTTCGCTTAGCCAGTGGACAACATGTTATATGAAATCCAGTTGAATTTGCTTACCCTAAATTATGAAACACATGGTATAGAGGGTTTAAAAATAAAATAAAAAACACACGCACACACGCACCACACCACGTTTTAAAATTACAGGACAGACAAGTGCTATATGTAGCTCTTGTTAACAGGCTGATTATGATTTCCATTACATGAGAGTAGATGTTAAAACTTCAAGCTGATTTGAACTTCGCTCTCGCCAAGATAAGCACCAACTAAGACGTAGCTTCACAGTAAACTAATGTGATCCATCTGTGTCTCCATCCATTTGCGCTTCCTTCTATATGATGATGTAGATATCCTTCTGTCTGGTGTTGATGGCTGAAGTGTAATGCTGGCTCCAGGGATCAGCTTATTGCCACCCTAGCGCATCAGCACACACAACGGCTGCGATGCTGGCTCCGGGGATCAACCATAATGCGGTCTCCCCAGCGCATCACCATGACAACCGTCTGGATTGAGCCAAGTAGGGTACATCTCTGGGGTCTTCAAGTGGGCACCTTCCATCCTCGGTGTTTCGTCGACTAGCCCACGACACCTCAAGAGGGCTCGACGGTGATTCTGGCGTCCCAGCATCACCCCCCTCCGTCCCCCACTCAACTGAGTTTAGTAAAAGATACCAAACATTTATTTTTTGTTAAACTTGCCCTTTGTATTTTTTTTATTATGAAAGTTTGTTTTTTTAAATTGGATTTTTTTTATATCCTTTTATTTTTACAATTGAAAAGTGACCTATATATATTTTTATTTTTGTAACAATTAGTGTGAGAAATCACTCAGAAAACATTGATGTGTGTTTGAATTAACATTTAATCTACATAATAGGCTCTATTTATTTGTTGGTGTTTTATGAAGGAGTATGAAAATCGCCTTGGTGCCCTTGGGTTGGATTTATGTTTGTTTTGTCTTTTTGCCCCCTAGAACTGTCTTGGTGCCCCCGAGTCTTCACGCCCAATGAAGGCAACATTGCCTTGCCCTTCATGACCTTAACTTCATGCCCTGTTACACCTATTGAAGACGGGAGTGTTTAGATCACACAAACCCACACAAGACATACATCCCTTACATACAAAAGATAGAGTAACATGCATACCAATGCTGTTCATCCACTGCACATGTGACCGTACATACAGAAGCCTCCATTTCCCGCCACATTCAATAACAATCACTTGTGCTAAAGAATGTCCCAAACAAGTTTCATCACAGAGGAGAAGCAGTTCCCCAGACAGAGGTTGGTGACATGCACAATACAATTCCTGAACACCATAGATTTTACTACAGGCTACAAAAAGTGTCATGAATTGTAGCATCATGATGCATTGTAAAGCACTGTAATTAAATACTGTGTGCTAAACAATGCACGTTTAAATAAAACACAAGAAAAGAATATTTAAAAAAAACAGAACTATGAATACTAAATCAAGTCTACCTTTTCATTGACAATGCATAGTTTATAAACCCAAATATGACCAGGGCCCAGCTAAAAGGTGCATGGGCCACCACCAGACAATTTTACTTTTGTTAACTTTATGACATATGAAACTACAAGGTCTTCATGAATTAAATACATTTAAAAAAAATTGATAGAAGATTCTTAATTATTCTATTCTGACTGACAACACTCTTCATATCTATATGTTTTACCCCAATTCAAAGCTATTAAACGCATTTTCTCCACCAGCCAGCAGAAAACAGTAGCCCACCATAATTCATTCTAATAAACTGTTACACGCTGCCAACGTATGTTTAAAATACATTAACATAGCATTTAGATTTCAAGACCAAGTCACTAACATACTTTGCATAAAATATTTTCAAAAACAAAAAGTTGCTAAAGCAGGAGAAAGGCAATAAATCAAGCACACCCTATCGACTTCATTTGTTAAACCAGCAAAATAACTGGTTACCGTTCTGTACATACGAAACTTATCTATTTAATATAAAACAAGCAATTCAGACAGACAAGTTCTGGAGCAAAGTACATTACTCAGCTGTCTTTCTTGAAGCAAAGGTGGCTGATGGGAAAACCTCCTCCCAAAAGTAATTAAAAAAAGTAAACACAGAAACAGTAATTAATAATAAACATTTATTGAAAATTAAATCAAAGTTCGTCCTTCGTTACAACCCGCGCCTCTTTCCTTTCACTCCCGTCAGCATCTGAGCCCATCAATGTGGGATGGCACACGGCTAAAACAGGCAAAAGGGGATGGACAGCATGCCGCCTTTGGCGATTATTTTAGACAGCTTTACTCGCGTGTTCCATGCTAGCCCTCTGAAGAAATTGAATAAGATTGGCTTATAGACGTGCTAATCATAACTATAGAGGAGGCAAGAGCGTGTCTGCCTGTATCTGCCTCCTCCGAAATGTACAGCGGTGACCGAGTGGAGATTTGGATCGGATGGCTGCCTCCGCGTAAAATAAATATGTTGCATATTATATATAAACAAACATATTTTAAAATTAGAAGGCAGTGCCTCCGAAAAGCCGCCACTAGCACTCGTTTCTGCTGTCAGAGCTGAATTTTTACCTCGAATTACAAGTGTATCCATAATTGTTTATCTTCCAAAATCTGCCACGTTAACCAGGTGTAAACTGCTGCAATGCGTTTGTCAGCTATCTGAGCACATGCATACTGCTGCGATGCGTTCGTCAGCTACCTGAGCACATGCATACTGCTGCGAGGCGTTTATCAGCTACCTGAGCACATGTATACTGCTGCAATGCGTTCGTCAGCTATCTGAGCACATGCATACTGCTGCGATGCGTTCGTCAGCTACCTGAGCACATGCATACTGCTGCGAGGCGTTTATCAGCTACCTGAGCACATGTATACTGCTGCAATGCGTTCGTCAGCTATCAGAGCACATGCATACTGCTGCGATGCGTTCGTCAGCTACCTGAGCACATGCATACTGCTGCGATGCGTTCGTCAGCTACCTGAGCACATGCATACTGCTGCGATGCATTCGTCAGCTATCTGAGCACATGCATACTGCTGCGACGCGTTCGTCAGCTACCTGAGCACATGCATACTGCTGCGATGCATTCGTCAGCTATCTGAGCACATGCATACTGCTTCGATGCGTTCGTCAGCTATCTGAGCACATGCATACTGCTGCGATGCGTTCGTCAGCTACCTGAGCACATGCATACTGCTGCAACACGTTCGTCAGCTACATGAGCACATGCATACTGCTGCGATGCATTCGTCGGCTATCTGAGCACATGCATACTGATGCGACGCGTTCGTCGGCTATCTGAGCACATGCATACTGATGCGACGCGTTCGTCAGCTACCTGAGCACATGCATACTGCTGCGATGCGTTCGTCGGCTAGCAGCTGCACAAGTGTATACTGTTGCCTAGCAACCATCGACTCATTCGTGCTTGCTGTGCAAAATCTGCCCAGCAACAAGGGAGTCAGGATGACGCGAGTGAAATATTTTATACAATAATATATTGTAGCATTCCGGTCACGGGGCTGTTTGGGTATACTGAGCCATTCGGTAATGGTTATATTTCGTACTTGAAAAGGGAACATTAGGTTATTATCATAACCCTGGTTCCCTTAAATAGATATGTAAAAATTAACCTTCAAGGTCACTGTGTCCATCATTTGCAGCAGGCTTGAAGGAAAGACGATGCAGAGATTTGTGCATGCAGTCCTTTATACCCTCGGGGCAGGCATGACTGCATCACAGCTCAGCAGCTTTGTTATATCTTATTCAGGTTTCGGGTCTTTAGGCAGTAAATACCCATTCGGTAACAATTACCTTTAATTCAGAGAACCACGGTTATGATAACCCAACGTTAAGACTTCCCTCTGACACAAGCACAGTATCCATGCCCCTCCCCCTCCATTTAAAATGGAGCGCTAAAGGGTTTAAAATCCATTCTCTTATTAGCAGCAACATTATCACTGACCCCTCATTGTAGCCCTTGTTTACATTTGAAAACATGCAGATACAATTTAAAAGTTGAAATGCCTGGTGATGTAGGTGAGATTCACTCGAGTGGTCTAGGGATTATGTACCAGGCAGTTTACATTTAAAACTTAGTGCAGCAAGAAAAAAAAAAAACAAGAGAACAAACCAAAAGATCTTCTGCACAACACAAAGGGGGGCAGTGAGAATGTTGCTAAAGTTACTTGGAGGAAAATGGATTATAAAAGTCATGGTTCTCATTCCTTTCAGAAGTGAATATATTCAAAACAGGGTAGTTTTACGAGTTTATTCTGTGTATTCGGACGGTCAAATGTTACGCCCATTCAAGCCAAGTTTGAGTGTCAACATTTGACATGAAACTTCTTTTATCTAAATATAGCAATATGCAGGAAGTTATCTCTGTTCCGTGCAGCACTCAAAGAGCAGAAAATGACAATCCAGCCCTTCCCTTTGTTCAATAAATAAAAAAACAAGCTACTTAACTCCAAATGTAGCTTGCAAGCTATTTATATACATGTACTGGAAGCTTTTGCTTGTGTCTGTACAACTTTGCATGCAACAAAACCAGCAGTAAGAGTATGTGAATTCCATTAGCAATGTTTTCACTAGCACACATTAAATAATATGCAATACTCTAGAGATGTGGCCAGGCTAAAAGACACACAGCTTTGAAAATCTCCTCCCTGAATAATTATTTTCTGTGCAGAAGTGTATTAGACCAGGAGGCTGCAAAATTTAAAGTTACAGCATGCCAGCCGCATCCCAACATTAAAGCCAGGTTGCAGACAGCTTTTAAGTACAGAAACGAGCTGGTCCTGCAACACATATGGAAAGACACAGAGTTTCTCTGCTTGCTAAGTGAAACTGCAGTAGGTAAAGTAATAAAGAAACAGAGAAAAAAGAGGCAGGCCTGTGAATGCAGCTTGTGCTTCTCTGAGGCAATACATGCATTTGAAAGCTGTGGTTAGCACTCCCTTAAAGCCAGACCAGTGACATTTTAAAGTCTTGGTTAGCCACAGGACAGAACATGGCAGTCATACACACACCACATTTCTTACCGTCTTCTTGGTCCTCAAACACAAATTCGGTTCCCCCATCAGTTTCCTGGCCTCCATTGCGGGGACTGCGCTGAAACAGCCGTCCTGCCAGCCTGTGAAGAGCCGACATTGCCAACCAGCGTCCCTCCCACTGGGGCACACCAGGGGGCAGTGCAGAGCCCCACCGACAGACACAGCAAGTGGATCAGAGCAGCACTCTTGTGAGCAGTAACCACAGGTAGAATGAGACACAGCCGCTGTTACCAGCAGATCTCTAAATGTATGCTGCGGACGCTTCAGTGAAAGAAACGCCTTCTACTCCAGTGGGGTCGTAGGGCTTCCTTTTTGAGTTTTATTTTTGGCAGGCACTTCCCATACTTCCATTTGAAAAAGACAATCCTATTCTCCCAGCCTGGTTCATACAGTCTATACAGCACATGCAAAAATCACAAAAAACAGCAAATGGCCGTCACTAGCCTCAGCACGCAACACTTACTGTTACAGTAGAAGAAAGCTTTCTATTGAAAGGTCCTTCTCAACATGAGTTTCACCCTTTGCTGTGCCCCTAAGCAAGGCAGCTAAGGTTTCCAGCTTTGCCTGTGTGAAGCAGACTTCACAGCACTGAACTGGCCTGGCAGGTCTCAAGAGGCTTTCCCCAAGTGTACAGGCAGGGTTTACAACGCGGTCCTGTTTCAAGCAGTGCAATTACAGCCGTTCTTCCTCCAGCTTTCCCAGTATTGCTTTGCTCAAAGAAGCTGCACTGGACAGAGCCTGATCACACACAAACACTCCCACGTTCTGTATTTACAGCTGAACTATTTTTGGTTGCAAAGGGGCTGTAAAATGAAAAGGCTTGTCTTAACAGTCCATCATCCTAAATAATGTAGTAATAAAATTAAAACAAGGAGTTCCAGAGGAAAAAAAAAAAATAAATTAAAATCAAAACCACTCAAACTCTTTTGCAGGCAAGGAACTTTGTCAGTGTCTCAGCTTTTTCCATTCAGGTAACTGCCAACAATCCTCAGGTGTTGTGCTGAACAGAAAACCAAACCTACTTTCCACTCCACCCCCGGTGAAGACAAACGACACAGGAATGCAGGGCTGGCTCAGGATGCTGGAAAACCGGTTCCCTTATCCTCAGGAGTGAGGCCACCCAGATGAACACCTCCTTCTCCTTCATGCAAATTCCCTCTGCATCAATATCAACACGTCCAAATCAGGAGCTCCAAGCAGGAAATACCAGCACAGTCTCTCTGCATCAATACCAACACATCCAACTCAGGAGCTCCAAGCAGGAAACCCCTCCAGCACAGCGGCACATCCTGCTCAGATTCCCCCTCTGAACAGTGCTTGCAAACAGCAGTCCAGACGAGGTCTGCCACTAAACAAGAACATTTTCAGCACGGTTTAGCCCTTAACCAGGAGGCTGAACAGAAACATTCCTTCTGTTAAAGGTTTCCTATTTGTCAAGCCATTTTGTTTTTGTTAAGGTTTGGCCTTAAGGTGAATAAGGATGTTAAAGCTGTTGCTACCAGTTTAGCGCTAATCTTAGACTACCCAATGTTTATTTAGGCAAGGTATCGGTAAAACCAGCTGTGAAAGGGATACAGGAGTAACTTTCATTCACTACATTCTTGTGCATGGTAGGAGGGAATTCAGAACTTAAATAAATGTTTGAAAATGAGCTATTTTCCATGTTGTTTAAACTTGAAGTCTTTAAAATCTTGAAAAGGAGTTAACAGTGTTGGTTAGGGTTAATTAACTAAGTGCAGGACAGGAACCAGGACCACAGGACACAGTTGGAAATTAAGTGGAGATAGAGTTATGTTGTTGTTACTTAGTCATGTTGTTGACGCAGAATCACTTTGATCCTTCAAGACCCAACTTGACAAAGTTCTGATATCAATCGGCTATAGGAACCAGACCAGCTTAGTTTGTAAATGCTCGCATATTCCACAGGGTTCACTGTACAGTAGTTCCACAGCTAAGTGGTTAGTGTATGAATAAAGTGTCCCAGTGTACCGGGTGTACAAATATAGCACCCGCAAATGGTGTAGGAAGCTAGGGACAAGCCTTGACAAGCCAAACAGCCTCTCCTCAAGGAATGGGACGGAAAGGACACTGTGCTCCTGCTTCAAATCACAAGCACGTCTTCAGAGCAAGCTGACCGTGCTTTACAGAATAAACAGGGTACAAATCTGCTGTGAGCCAACCACACTGACAGCTAATGAAAAAGACTCCCTGGAGTCTGGAGGCCTTCTACTTACAGGCTCCTTAGCATTGAAATAGTATCAAGGTATTTCTACTCAGTACAGTGCGTGTTACTAACACTGTACACAGTCACAAAAACACCAGTAGGAAAATACAGGCCCTGCTTTCTCTCTATATACTTTGTTTCGTTTCCCATAGCAACAGCACAGTTGGCAGGCGACCTTCATTACCACCTGCTGCAGGTAGCAGCCGGGAGGAGGGGAGTCTGTGGGCCTGAAGCTGAAAACGCCTCCTGTACCAGGACTGAAGACATAAAAAGACAGAACAACTTGCACCACACACACACACAGACGCTACAGAAAAGTGTCTGCTCAGTGTCAACACATTGCAACAAGTAGGCCTGCGTTATTGATATCCAGGTAAACATACATTAGAGCCAGTAGGAGTATCATGAAAAACTAACATCCTAAGCTTGTTTAAATCATCACTATTCCACAGGTCCTCCCTACTCCATAGTGTAAAACTCTTGAGAGTGTAAAACAGTTCAAAGATCATTAGTGTGAGGGTGTCTCTGCTATTGTAGACACCCTGGATCTCTAGCTGTAAGGCTTTCTCCACACGATCCGCCATTGTGGTTGAATGCCTGTTCTTAACTGTGCTCAGCTGATAATAATGCAGGCATATCTGTACAGTGACAGTAATTCATGACATGTCACTGCAGAAGCGTGGGAAACTAGTTTTTGGCAAGTATAAAAGTTTAAATAAATTACTCATTAATAAAAGATCGGCTATGAGTGAGCTAGACTGACCAGTCTAAAACACAGTTGTTGTTTTTTTTCGTGTAGCCTGTATATTTTGAAATTTGAAAAAAAGCTAATCAGACAAATAAATGTGGTTGTTATGTTTGCTTTTTGTAAACAAGGTTAGCAATAAGACAAGTTAGCAATAAGACACGTTACAAGAAACTTGATACATTATATATTTCAGTCGATAATCATGATTATCGTGATAAGTTACAGCCGATAATCGATAACAGAAAGAGACAATATCGTCCAACACTAGCAGACATACTGAACAAATCAACACCGTTGCCAACACTTTCTGGTACTCGTTTGACAATGGTAAACCTACTGACAATTTCAATTTCTCCTAAATATTAAAACAACCCTAGTCCCGTGTAGTTTTTTGCTAGTTTTAGACCCGTAAAAATGAGTTCCCTTCTTTGAAAGTGTCAATAAGGTCCCGCTCTGGCCTTCCTTGGCCCTCTTAAAATCTAAACTTCTGGAAAAACATTGCTGTCAATAGACCCTTTATAACATGTGACGCTTGCCTTCTGTTCTGTAGAAATGTTCTGGCTTGGCACCACCGATTCTACTGGGGAAAAAAATGAGCCAAGAGACTTAAAATCATGTCCTCCATAGAACACAGGTAAACCTGGAGTTTTCTACACAAAGCACACACAATGGTATTCATGGAGAATTTTCACATACTAGTTACTAGCTACGTAGGTCTCAAATGTGCAGTTTTGAAAGAAGCATGTGTTATGCATTTTCATTTGAAAACAGGAGGTCTGGTACTACACCAGAGACAATCCCAGTCTGCTTATCCTGCCTCCCAGGAAGTCTGTTTCACCCCAGCAGTGTCTTCGGAGTCATGTCACTGGCATGGCAATGAATTGGGGAAGCAGCAGCCGATTGGTTAACGATAGGAAAGAGGCCAGTAAAAAGGGGTGGGGACAATTCCACCCTCCAGGTGACGCAGACGGTGCAAGATTATCTAAAAGCACGGCTTGCAAACACACATTTAACAGAGTAGGACAAAGTAGAGCTACTGATTTTCCGTGATGGCGGAATCAGGCAGTGGGAATGGAATTCTGCAGTGTTTCTTTATTTTTTTTGCTCTACACCAGCCAGGTTGAGTTCAGTCATCATGTGACTATTCTACACATTTTGCTGTCATGCCATTGATCACTTACGAGTCAATACCATTAAAGATCATATTACCAGTAGCAAACATGTAGAGAAGAAGAAAGCAAAAAAAGACTGCGACAAAAAAATGGCAAAGCACTGCATTCTTCCATGCTAAAAAACTTGTTCAAGGTGTGGCTTTCCTGAAGGAAGTAAGCTAAATTGTGTATTTCATTACTGTTTATTTTTTACCCCACTCTACCTGCATTTAATAAAGCTATAATTAGCAATGTTAAACCATGACCATTTCTTAATTAAATGATATTATCTGACAAAGAAGAAACAAGCTCAAAGCTATTTTCTAGCTATACATTCCCTAAAGGAAACTGATCACTTTACTGTGTAAAGGATGTAGCCACTACACTACACACAGTTTGTTTCATAAAGACATTCTGTCTGAAGACACACCTCTTTACATTTTGAAAATCAGGCAGAATTAGCAAAGAAAATTGGGAGGATTCATTATGCGTTCACATTAAAAGAGGCTCCATTTAAATTACTAATTGGGTGACACAGCACTAACGAGTCAGTCGGCACACCTTTTTTTTTAAAAATCAGTTTCATATTTTATCCTTGTTATTGTAATGCCAGTAAAATGCTAAACTCCATTTGTGGAGTACTGTACATATGATTACTCTCACATGACATTGCTGAACTGTTACTAAACTGTTTCATATTGTTGTTATTGTAATGCCAGCAATAAACTAAACAGGTCTTTTCAAAACACCTTTATTTGTAGACTGAACTACAGTGTTATTGGAAGACTGTGCATAGGATTCTCACAACACAGGGCAGCAGTGTTGAGTAGTGGTCAGGGCTCTGGACTCTTGACCGGAGGGTTGTGGGTTCAATCCCAGGTGGGGGACACTGCTGCTGTACCCTTGAGCAAGGTACTTTACCTAGATTGCTCCAGTAAAAACCCAACTGTATAAATGGGTAATTGTATGTAAAAAAAAAAAGTGTAAAAAATAATGTAATTGTATGGAAAAATAATGTAATATCTTGTAACAATTGTAAGGTCGCCCTGGATAAGGACATCTGCTAAGAAATAAATAATAATAATAATAATAATAATAATAATAATAATAATAATAATAATGCTGGACATTGGTTAAGAGGTGTAATATTTTCCTACATTATAAACATTATGACAGGTTTGAAGTGTCTTCCGGTGCTTTACTTACTATTACAGCAACAACAGACTGATTGAAAATCTTGGCTTTAATAAAAACAAATTGTGGTAATATTTATTCAATTTACTTCTTATCTTAACTATCAACATTATAGTTATGTTAGAAATGCCATGTTTAAATTGATAAAAACTGAATTTCCCGTTCCCTGGAATGGAAAAATCGGTAGCCCTATTAGAGCCAGAGGCTAAGCTGTGTTAACCCATTCAAAAGAAATCTCCTAACAGTGGAGGATTCGTATTGAAAGCACTTTGTTGTTGTAACACGCAGTGAAACACATGACTGTCACAAGTTCAGGGGAAGAATGAAAGTCAGCCAAACCCTGAAGTGAACTGTTAAGGTACTATTGCGTTTACAGTGAGGGACCATGAATAAAGCATCAGACCAATCTTACATTGTCGCTTTGCTGCAGCCACGTTTCTTGGGTTCCACCGATTTTACACAATATGATAGGATTTCAAGAACAGCTGGAATATGCCAAGGGCGATGAAGGCATTTGCCTCAAATGAAAATAGTTCAAGTATTGTCACTATATCTGAGCTCATAGAAACGATGGCACAGTCAGGAACAGCAGAGTTCACTGCTCACTGTGCGGAGTGGACTTGTTTTGTGTTGCGGTATACAATATTCCTGAAACTCACCCAATAGACTGTTTGACTACTCCTATGCGTGTATTAGTTAACAGTGCGTACGGGACACGGTTTAAATGTTTGTTTTTTGTTACACAAGTGAACATGAGAACAGAAGCGTCCTCTACTGGTTCGGTCTCTGGATCCTAGTACCGGATTGATCTCAAAACTTCGTCCGGTTGTGTCTTAGTCCCAGCGATTGACTAGGTAACTCATACCTTACCCTCCCCACTCTATGTGAAGCAGTGTCTCCTTCCCTCTGTCCTGAGTCTATCGCCACTTAATTTCCAACTGTGTCCTTTCACAGCCAAGCGTGTGTCACAGAAGTCACCCCACAGCCAAGCATTGAATGACCATTTTTACCACACTGTCTGTTAAGAGCTATAAAAAAATAAATAAAAAGTATTGAGACCAGACCTGGGGTCAATCACAATTATAGTAATTACAATTACAGCAGCATTGTTTGCTGAAATTACAATTACAATGCTTTTTTGTTAAATTACAAATTAGTTACAATTATGCTGCAGTAATTGCAATTATAATTACACTAAAAAGTAACATAAACAGCTCCACACATTAACATGTTTACTCTGTTTATTCTAGCACACAGTAATCACAGGTACAAATGGGGTCACTAGAAGTAGCTGAACATGCCAGAAGAATGTTCGCTCCGTGTAAAACACAACATGGAACTTTACACAGCTACACTGACACTAATTGCAATTACAAATTACAATTGTAAAATCTGTTTGAGACAGAGTGAAATGTTGTTTTTGTTACTTATAGACCCTTGCTAGAACACAGCAATACATTTCCATCCTAAAAATTTTTTGTAAGATCACAAAATATACAAAAAATGATTTAATTCTTAAGCAGTTGATTCTAAAAGCAGACAGATATTACAATTAGCAAAAGCGTGCCTCCACGCATCAGCAGTTTAAATACAGTATACAAATGTCAATGGTGCTCAATCACTGAGGACAATACATCAAAACAAGTCCTCGTGGGTAAGCAGCTTGTTATGCGATCACAGTTATGACGTATGCTTACTCAAGGCTGCAGAATCCTATTTTACTACAGTATACTTGAGAAGCGATCGTCTCGTGAGGGTGCCTAGTTTAACTGCCGTGCGGTGTCACGTGTAATAGCCTTTGAATTAAAATGACATTACAGTACAGTATTTTTACTGTCAGGACTACCACTGCAATTAAGATTCTGTGGCTTTTTTTCAGTTTTTATGCAAATCTCAGTTTTCCCACAAAGCGAAGATGCAAAGCTCTGCAATACCCCCCCCCCCCATCACTGCGCCGCTATGCAATCCCTCTCCCTCTACATGCATATCACAAAATAACAGTGCTGTACTCTGCATGTATTTAATAAATCTGTATTTTAAAACTCATTTTCACTAACAGAGAACAAAAAAAATACCTGCACAATTTTCATCCACAGAAAACGTCTTTTTTTCCCCTGCCATGTTGACTCGCATGTAAACTGCACAACTTGCTTTTTTTCTACAGGGAGTCGCTGCGGACCAGGGATTATATACTGTATACAAGTTGCGTACGTGCCTAATCACGCGTGATCAAATTCACAAACAGCTTTATTAGATGTACACGTCATTGCACTTGACACAGTATCATATTATATGTAGTCAGTTTGACCCGAAATTGATTTTTTAGAAGCGGATTGCTTGATTCTTACAAGCGGATTATTTTAGCATGGTTAGTATAGGAATGATTTTGACCCAGTGGTTCTGATCACTATATACGGTTGATTCTTATATCAGTATAAACTGAGTGCACTGTATATTTTCAACAGAACTTTTTTTATTATTTATTTTTTATTTTTTTAAATACAATATTACCGTAGGTACCCTGGGGTAAGCAATTTTTTTTGTTCACAATTGAACATGAATTACTGAACCTAGTTATACTCGACATAACCAACTTCACCACATGGGAAAATAAAACAAACTGCAATGAAAATGTCAACAGGATGCACAGTACAAACATTGCAGAATAACTGGTGAGCCTTTTTCCCTCCAGCGTGCTCATCCCTTTGATATTTCTTGCAATAACCAGATGGTTATTACTGGAAACAGGCTTTCATCAAAGCCAGGAACAGAGCGTGACCCCAGGGTGAGCGAATAACTCACCTACACAGACCAAGCAGAGCAAGCCTTCTACACCAAGCAACACAGAGCTCTAGAACTCTGGCAGGACAAAACTGCTCAGAAAAAATACTGCATAGGACAGGGTGTGAAAGGGGAATGGAATGCCCCCCCCCCCCGGTGTGGGATGCTTGGATAAATGTAGCATACCACCCCTAGAGGGGGGCATTAAATCATCCTCTTACACACTACCCCATGCATTAATCTAGAATACTGCCAAAAGTGTGTATGTCAAACTAGAAACATGGATTCTGCATATGCCCATACAACAACAGGGGTGTGTGATTCATATCGGGACAATAAGTTTTGCCATTATATACTTTGCCCGTTGGAAAAGTAGTTATTTATTTATTTTTCCTATGTTCATTCTGTTGCTAGAAAGACCCTCCGGTATATTTGTAGAGAGCCACGCAAGCTTCTGAAAACTGAATTGCGGAAGTCTAGCACCTACACACAAACATTGTAAAAAGTGCTTAGGGCCTATGTCCCACCCCCAATCAATTCTGATTGGCTAGCTGTTGAAGAAGCTGATCTTCTTTTGGTTACAAAGAAACCCATAAATGGCTGTCAAGAGAGAGAGCCTCTGGCAAGGCATAGACAAATCTTTTAAACTTAAGGTATTATTTACATTTTTTGTAAAATTAGCAAATAAGCGATACTGCTTTCTTAATACATGAACCTGACATTTACAGCGGTAGCGGTGGGCTGCGGCTAAAAATAATTGGACATTACTAAATTGGGGAGAAAACAATAAAAATAAAATTGGCGACCACTAAATTAAAATAAATAAAATCACACATTAGGAAATAACCACATAATAGGCCTAATATTTATTTAGTTATAAATCAAATGCTGAATAAGATGTCTGTGTTATAAAGTGCCAGCGCAGCTTTTCTTCAGTTCAGATACTGTATCAAAGGGAGAGACAGAAACGGAAGTTACACTGAAAAGTTGAACACCGGCACTGTATTTACTGTAGAATTATTGCGAGGCTGTGTGGTCCAGTGGTTAAAGAAAACGGCTTGTAACCAGGAGGTCCCTGGTTCAAATCACACCTCAGCCACTTACACATTGTGTGACCCTGAGCAAGTCGCTTAACCTCCCTGTGCTCCGTCTTTCGGACGAGACGTAGTTGTATATTTTTTTAAATATATTTGTACACGACTGAGAAATTCTAACTGAATAAAAAACAAAACTAAAACTAAACCCCCTACAAGAAGATATCTTCAGCCAGTTTTCGGATAGCGGTTCGAGTGACCGGCAAAGCTCTAAGTGCCTCTGAGTTTAAGTTTTCACCATCCAAGGTGACGACGAGGTAAACAGACAGCCCTTGTTTTATCCCCTGCTGTGTTGGCACTGAACTCTGCTAGAAAAAAAAAAACACATGCAACACACATGAAGGACTGCTGTGCTGCAAATAAATCATCTTCTGTTGTCTTTGGGGACTGTACCATAAAACAAAATGTGCTTACTAAAGGTGTGTGTACATTAGTTTGGATTACATGCTGGATTGAGGCTGGCGGCATCACATGTACATAGCCAGAGTTGCGCGTTTCTTTCTTTATTGAGCAGGGGTAGAAAAAAAAAAAAATACCTTTTACATTTTTTTTATTGAGAGGCATTTAGTCAAGGGCGGCGTCTACTAAAAAACGGATATCTGAGTGAGGCGTTAATTCGAGGGCGGCATTAAATTTGAAGTAATACGATTAGCTAGATAGAGATAGAGAATCTGTACAATATTTTATTACTTTAAAATAAAATAGATTCTAATCTCATGGCAATGTGTTTATGTATTAATTAGTTTATGTATTTTTCAGTGAGAGTAGTGCAGTAGTGTTTCAGTTAGCCATCATGGGACAAGATGTTAAATGAGGAAAAATAGCTGTAAAATGTTGTATATAATAATAGAAATAAAACAAAAAAGAAACAAACTATTTTGTCTGCAGAATTTGATGGAGCCTACTGTAAACGTGCGTGCATTTTGGTACAACAGTAACAAATGCAGAAACTTGACAGGTTATACACAAGTCCTTTAGTTACAAAACTGTAAGAACGTCAAGAAAAAAGAATTCCACAAAGCAGCAGTAATAGTTGGCAATGATTTTGTATCTGTGATGAAAAAAAAAAAAACACAACAGGCAGAAGCTACTTATGTTTGAATAACTCCAAGTATTGCTTATTATAGTTTTACTGTTAATGTGTTACTTAAACTTACCAGCAAATGTGTTCCAAACTGCACTGAAAGTAACATTTCCTTAAAGTATGTTATAAATTTATTGGGAGGTGGGGTCACAAGGAACCTTTTGTGTATCTTGAAGAATTTAGTGAACCAGTCAAACTACAAGGCTAGATCCGCCCCTGTTAATCACTAATTGATTGATTGTGTTCACTGTTAAATGGAACCAAAATCCTACAAGTTATATTCTACTTTTTTGTGTGTGTTTTGTGCAGGGGGGGGGACAAGTAGATTTTTAAGGACAAGTACAGTTTTCTAGCATTTTGGACAACTTTAAAAATTGCACACCCCTGAAAAACGTATAGGCTCTGCCTGTATTTCACCCAGCTCATGTTTCTGATGCTCTCTGCCTGTTCTTGTGTAACAGTGGCAGACCCGTCCTCAACCGTCTCCACTGCGGGCTGTATAGAATAAACAATATCTGGGCTTGGCTGGTCACACACCTGCCCAGGAATCCTAACTCCTACAGCTCTTCCTCATCACTGCAAACACGTGACAGTTCTTGTATTACACATCAAATGAAGCTGTGTAAGTAAACAGAGTCTGGCAGTTTCACAAAGGGCTTGACTGTCTCTATACGAAGTTGGGGGCAGTTTAATGATGAAATCCTGTAGTTACACAGCTAAAAGGGACGCACGGCATGAATTCGAACATGGCTACTCAACGATCACTGGAATCAAACACAGCCAATGAAAGCTGCAAAGGGGTACAAGTACTGAACTGTGTTAACTTGCCAACCACTTTTAAGATTTTAAAGACGGCTAAATAGATTCAGTTCTTTGAAGCCATCTTCGTAGCCGAACTGTAAAACACAGAACTAGAAACTTGCAGGAACTGTAAATCGCTGTTGGTGCCACAGCTGACGCTGGATTTTTTTAATCTAGATTCAGTACAATGTTATAAATCTTTCCATTTACAAAGAATTGCATACCTTATCTCTTGCCCAGCCACAAAACGCAGTAAATTCCAGGAAGTCTGTATAAATAGCAACAGGTTTTTACATCTGGCTTTGGCCCGGTTTCCCTGGCACGGCGTTGTGATTAGAATGCTTTTACAGCATCGTATTCCAAGCGGAGGCCAGCTTCTTCAAGAGACTTTGCAGACTTCATTTTTATTTTGAACCCAATTTGAATAGAATGTCACCTCACCCCTTACTTTAATAGACAGATTAACCTACAACTAGCGGTGTAGCGTCACGTCACGATACGATATGACATGCATCACGATACATCCTAATGTGCTACTTGTATGACACAAATGATTTTTACAGTCTAACTGCCCATGTCTTAGCTGCAATATACATAGGCATTTATATATATATATATATTATATATATATATATATATATATATATATATATATATATATATAAACACACAAAACAGTTTAAAACAAAGCATGAATATCATACCGTTATCATATACACACGCATTGCACAATAACACGAAGTACATTAAACATCTACTTGCTGAAGCAGTTTTTGTTTTAGCCAGCCAATGAGGTGTTCACCTGTGGCAGCAATGCACCAGCAAAAGACAGCGACGTCAGCTCCCTAGCAACAAGCCTCCTATGTTGGGAACGGATTCTTTCAATGCAGCAGGTTTGTGCATTTGAGATAGGAGAGAGACTCACGAGACTTAAGTTGATGAGAAACAATTACCCTCCGCAGTACAAATTAAAACAGTGTGCTGGTTTTTATATGAAAAATGAGAGAAAGCAGGTTGCTTAGAGGATTTATACTGGACCCTGATGCCACCGATAAAACGAGGGAGTGGTTATACAGTATTTGTTAGTCTATTTGTTTTCCTATGGGTCTCTCGCTATATTGGGGCCCTAGATACAGTAGATTTATATTGAGCCCTGACAAATCAAGTGGGTAGTGTATGGATTCATACCAACTATAAAACACATGCATCCTTCCTTACAGAACTACAATGAGCTATATTGTGTTTTTGAATCACAATACAAACGGCGCACAGCTCTATTACGTTATCATGTAAAGAAAGTATCACAATTCATCAATACACAATCGTTATACCCCTACCTATACGAGCCACACTGGGAAGAGGGACCAGCCTGGAAAGTCTCCCCCTGCACTGCAGAGCGTGAGACCCATAGAACACTTTCACAAGCCAATTACCCTCTAATCCTGCAGGAGCGCAAGGCAATTCAGTGCCATGCAGACACCCATCCAAGAACGTACTGCGAGAGGGGCTGGTGGGAAAAACATCTACATACAGAAGGTTATTTGACAGCTTTTAAAAAAACTGGGAGATACTCTGGGGCCTCTCCATTGTAACACAAGGTCTCAAAGAGAACTACATTTCCCATTCATTATAGGTTTTCATGTGAAGTCTTGATAGAATTTGCATTCATTTTAAAACAGGATATCTGGTACTACACTAGGTTAAAGAAATTTGCAAGCCATGTTTTTAGTCTTGCACTTCATGTGTCACCTGGATGGTGAAATTGTCCCCACCCCTTCACTGGCTTCTTTCCTGTCAATAACCAATCAGCTGCTTCTGCTGTTGACTGACATGCTCCCAGCCTGTAAGATGCTTTGACCCAGAAGACAGGAGTGAAATTACCAAGGAGGTAACAGATTTTGGTAATTTAGTGTAGTTTCAGATAGCAGGTTTTGCTATGAAAACACATGCACATTTCAGACATATGTAGCTGGTGGAAGTGTAAACTGACACTTAATGAGTGACAAAGAACAACAGATTACTGTGTTTAATAATGTGTAATCTTTAATCAGTCTTCAATCTTGGTTGCGTTTGTGTAGCCGGTACAGTCCACACACCGAGGTACAAGATAAGCACATCTAGCTACCAGGCACAAGCACATCTGATCAGTGTTACACACAGGAACACACTGGCACACTTCCTACAGACACCACCTGCTGGCAAGTTGTGAGAAATTCACTAAATAAACCATGTGCGCAATAAACATGACAGGTTATTTTATAAGCCCATCATAAAAAACTAAAAACTTTTCTCCGAAACTTGCCCTGGTAATCATTTTAACAACCCAATGCTTGTAGCACGCCGTTGAATATATTTATTGCAAACAAACATGTCAGTTTCTCCCAGTTGGAGTTTAAATGCTTCAGTTCATTACGTTCTCCACCTTTCTTGAATCTTTTACTTCAGCACATTCTGTATGTTGTAGCTTACCTAATAGGGGGCATGTTTTACCAGTCTGGTCAAGTCTGCAATTGTTCCAAATGGTTCTTATTGCAATTGCTCAAATACAACTGCTTCAGGAGCTTCTCGTGGGTTTGTTCCCTGCTGTAGATCCGTTCAGGAGCTTCTCGTGGGTTTGATCCCTGCTGTAGATCCGTTCAGGAGCCTCTTGTGGGTTTGTTCCCTGCTGTAGATCCGTTCAGGAGCCTCTTGTGGGTTTGTTCCCTGCTGTAGATCCGTTCAGGAGCCTCTTGTGGGTTTGTTCCCTGCTGTAGATCCATTCAGGAGCCTCTTGTGGGTTTGTTCCCTGCTGTAAATCTGTTCAGGAGCCTCTCGTGGGTTTGTTCCCTGCTGTAGATCTGTTACAGGAGCTTCTCGTGGGTTTGTTCCCTGCTGTAGATCCGTTCAGGAGCCTCTTGTGGGTTTGTTCCCTGCTGTAGATCCGTTCAGGAGCCTCTTGTGGGTTTGTTCCCTGCTGTAGATCCGTTCAGGAGCCTCTTGTGGGTTTGTTCCCTGCTGTAGATCCGTTCAGGAGCCTCTTGTGGGTTTGTTCCCTGCTGTAGATCCATTACAGGAGCTTCTCGTGGGTTTGTTCCCTGCTGTAGATCCGTTCAGGAGCTTCTCGTGGGTTTGTTCCCTGCTGTAGATCCGTTCAGGAGCTTCTCGTGGGTTTGTTCCCTGCTGTAGATCCTTTACAGAAGCTTCTCGTCAATTTGAGTTGCCTGCTGTAGTTCTGTGCCTCACAGATACAGTAGATCAGCACAGTACCTTTACAGGATTTTATTTATTTATTGCATTTATATAGCGCTTTTTATACAAAAGTATCGCAATGCAGTGTACAGTACATAGCAGAAAAAAAGGACAAACCACAACACATTTGTATAGCATGTCACACATACAACTGCCATAATCAGACCATTTAAATAACAGTATACACATAAAGCAGCAATTTTAAAGTTACATTAAAACCCACGAAGATAAGAAAGCCATTTTATAAAAGTGTGACTTAAACTGTAATGGTCCCGCTTCCCTGACAAACGAAGGCAGAGCATTCCAGAATTTAGGGCTTTTTCTTGTGGAGCTCCAACCTCCCGTGTTGCTTGTGTTGATCTGGGAATAACCAGCAACCCCGCATCCTGTGATCTCAGAGTGCGGTTTGGAAGATACGGGGTCAGTAACTCCTGCAAATAACTAGGTGCTAATCCAACCAGGGCCTTGTAGGTTAACAGCAAAGTCTTAAAAACAATTCTATACTGAACAGGTAGCCAGTGTAAAGAGGCCAAAACAGAGGCAATATGTTCACTTTTCCTGGTTTTAGTTAGAATTCCAGCGGCGGCATTCTGAACAAGCTGTAAGCGGGATACCACACGTTTTGTGACACCAGAAAAAAAAGTGCATTACAATAAATCAATTCTAGATTAAATAAAGGCATGCATTAGTCTCTTGGCATCAGATACGTAAATAATTGGTCTAAGTTTGGCTATGTTGCTCAAATGGTAAAAATATACTTTAGTAACTTCCCCAGTAGGAGTCTCAAACTCTTAATTTCTAGTTTAAGTTTTGATGAGAGACTGAAAGGGTCAAGCTCATGTGATCCCACATTTCCTTGTAGTTGTCTCTGTGAGCCCTCTAGCATAACCTCTGTTTTGGTATTAGGACCCCGCTCCACCCAGTAATCTGCCTCCAGATCATTTAATTTTTTTTTTTTTTAAAATCAACATTGAAAAACAAGCAAAGAACCAAAATTTATAAAGCAAAAGGGTAGAACCTTGGATCTCAACTACAATCTGACAAGCCCCCCGCTTGCATCTTAATCCTGGATCAGGCTGGCCAGACAGACTGCTGTACAGAAGCAGGGCAGTCCGATTTTAAAATTAAGGATCATCTTTTCTATATGATCGTGTGAGCCCAACTCATGGATAAGCAATTAAATCAGACTTTACTGCAGAGCATTCTTAGGATTTCAGAAACAAAACCCCCATTAACCCCTTCAGGTGGTACACAAGGAACTGAGCGCATGTTGTTCAAACGGTTTCTTATTAAAATACATTTGAGAGTGACTCAAGTATCATGAGGAGGAAACTGGCAATTTGGATGACAGATCCAACCTGTCAGTAAAACTATAAACCCTGTTTGTGCACCTCATTACAAAAAGAAAGTTAGCATCATTGTATTTGCAGGATATGTCCCTTGCACCTTAAAGGGTTAAGGGCAATCTGTGGCCAAACAATCTCACTCTCTACTGCTGTGAGAATTCAGCACAGTCAGTGATCTCACCCCAGACCCCCAGTGGACTGCCGTCCACATCACAATACAAACATGAAACTGGCAGGTCTCCCAAGAACTGCACACCGGCAGGCCTAATTTGATACTGGAGTTAACACATGTTTCATGTAGTAGAACAAAATTGTGATCCATAACTACTCAATAGAGTAGAATTTAAAAATATCTTAATAAATACTTAATAAAGCCAACATTTCAGATAGAAGTGTCACTGAATTTGTTACATTTATTTTAGTAAGAATAAAAACGTCCCCTCTCACGTCCTTACTGCAGTTTCACAGGCCCCAATTAGAACTACTTGTGGGGGGTGTCAACAAACAAGGTCTGACTACTGATAAGAGCACATTAAACTGTGGAAAAACATAAAACTGAGCCCAAGAATTCATCTTTGCAGCTTGCAGTGCTTATCCTGTTTGAGTATGTTGCCCTGTGTCAATGGAGTTTTGTCTCTATGAAAACGTGGGACTCTTGTAACTTGCTGTATTGATTTGAAAATGTGTACACACCTTTGTAGTGGCAGGGAGGAAATGTGTGAAACATCCTTCTAGTTCAGTGGTACTCAACTCTGGCCCTCGAGATCTATTCCAGTCCTGGTCTTTATTTCAACCAGGTCCTAAATGAGTTAATTGCCTTTTGGCAGCTTCAATGAACTGCATTAGAAGCTGCTTGCAGTGAAAACCTGGACTGCATTAGAGGTCTCAAGGGCCAGAGTGAAGTACCACTGTTCTAGTTTATTAAACTAAAACTTCACGTGATGTTGACTGGACAAAATGTAAAAATATCCCTACATTTCCATGCACTGTACAGTTAGTTGTGAGAGGGGTGGGTAGGAAATACATACACTATTCCACAGCTGCTCAGTGGAAGCTCTGTGGCCTCTCTGGTTTAACACGTCTGTTGGACTGTATTGTTCTGCTTCTGTTGACAATTATTTTTCACAGGTCACAGAACAGAACCAGGAGTCACAGGTGGAAGCTGAAGAAAAGCATATTCAGAACCGAGGGGAGAAGGAGCTTTTTCACGGAAAGGGTGCTGAACCATTGGAACAGGCTGCCGGACAGAGTTGTTGAAGCAGAGACTGTCAGATCCTTCAAGAATAGACTGGATGCTGTCATGAACAATACTGTATAGCCCTCTCTGTGACCACAATAAGACCTGTAGCTCGTCACCTGCAGGAAGGACAGTCCGTTAAGCCACGGATTCCCAGAGTTGGTTTTTTTTTTTGTTTTTCCATTCCGAGTGCTAATGGGTCACACTGGCACTAAAGCAAGCGAGCATAGGTGGGCCGAATGGCCTCGTCTCGTTCTGGAATGTCTTCTGTTCTTAATATACTCGACACACAGGGTCCATGGCAACGTACTCACAGTACGTACTAACTGGAGATCATCTCGCAGGGGTATGGAGGACAGGGCTAACAACAGCCTGCAAGACAGAACCAACTGCAATGAACTAACCCTATGCAGATAGTCTGCAGGTGGGTGTTCAACATGATCTCAATTGCAATTAGCACAACGTAACAGCCGTCCGCCCCAAGAGGAGTGTAAAACAGTACAAATGTGTCCAGTAGTTCTTTAGACCAAGTTCAGTATCAAGTCATAGGTTTAATGGAACAACCATTTTTTATTTTAGAATTCATGTATTTCTGCAATAGTACACGATTTTGATTTAAAATGATTACATTTACGTCTCAGCTAAATGTTTACTATTTCATTTGTTTCACTTTCCAAAACTGCTTCAAACCAAACTTTATATTCTAGAAAATAAAAATATTGCTAAGCAAGACCATAAAGCGACTGGGTTTGTACTGTGCTCGAGAAGGGGTATGTATATACGGCTGGGTTTGCACTGTGCTCGAGAAGGGGTATGTATATACGGCTGGGTTTGTACTGTGCTTGAGAAGGGGTATGTATATACGGCTGGGTTTGCACTGTGCTTGAGAAGGGGTATGTATATACGGCTGGGTTTGCACTGTGCTCGAGAAGGGGTATGTATATACGGATGGGTTTGTACTGTGCTCGAGAAGGGGTATGTATATACGGCTGGGTTTGTACTGTGCTTGAGAAGGGGTATGTATATACGGCTGGGTTTGTACTGTGCTTGAGAAGGGGTATGTATATATGGCTGGGTTTGCACTGTGCTCGAGAAGGGGTATGTATATACGGCTGGGTTTGTACTGTGCTTGAGAAGGGGTATGTATATATGGCTGGGTTTGTACTGTGCTTGAGAAGGGGTATGTATATACGGATGGGTTTGTACTGTGCTTGAGAAGGGGTATGTATATACGGCTGGGTTTGTACTGTGCTTGAGAAGGGGTATGTATATATGGCTGGGTTTGCACTGTGCTCGAGAAGGGGTATGTATATACGGATGGGTTTCCCGACACGGATTAGCACTACCCATAAACAGAAGGCGAGCAAGACGATTGCTAACAGGGTCTCAGAAACCAGCTGCTAACGTATGCATTCCTAATTCGCAGTACACACAGAACCTATACAAGACCATCTTTTTACAAATGACTCATGTTATTAGTATTATAATTGTAATTTCTTTGAAGACAGTGGTCACACCTGATCTCGTGTAACGTGCAAAGTTAACTTAAAGTTTACGTTGATATGTGATTTTACATACTTTTTTTTTTTCCTTTTTTTTTTTTTTTTAAATGGTAAAAAATATCCTCAATGTGCCTCCAACTAAAATTAAAATTAAATTTAAGGCAACCTCGACGGGCCAACGACACCTGTGAATCGGTGGCTCCGGCATTTTGCCAGGTAGTTGTGACGTGCTTTACTTCCTCCTAGTCGATGACACTCAGACAAGCTACTTGCTTTGAAATACCCGGTGTCAGCGGGTGCGTTCACGGAGATCATTATGCGCAGATTCTGTGCAGAATCTGTCCAGTTCATAGAAGATCATTGGCTAAATTGGTCAGATTCTGCACAATAATATCTGCGCAGAATGATCTCCGTGAACGAACCCAGTATCTCGGTTAGTTTAGGAAGCCAAATTAGACCGATCTGATTCATCGCGATAGTACAAATGCATTGTCGGTACCGAACCTGCAACACAATCCAACTCCCCAGCTTCGGGTCTAGGCAAAAGAAGGAACGGTAATGTCCCCAGCATCAACACTGGTTATATATAAAGACAGTGTGTACAATCTCAAATCCGTCACGCAATTATATATAAAAATAAATCTGCAAACCGACGACCCTCCGTATTCCAACAGCTCAGCTATACAGTGACTGTGTGATATAACAGACCATAACTCGCTAATTAATGTACAAAACCGTACTGTTTTTTTTTAAATTTACTTTACTTACCACTCTCCATCTCGCTGCCTTTTTTGGCCGTGGGCGTGTTGCCCATTCTTCCAGCTCGGCTCTGCGGTGCTTCAGCCCCGGCTCGCTTCTCTCCCTGCTCTCGGTCCTTCTTGCCGGGTCCGGCTCGGTCACTTTACTGCTACTCGCTAGTTTTTCAACCAATTAATCCACCGCCTGAGATCAATGGGTAGTTAATTTTGCTGGTCTCTTTATTCCCCCCGGGTCGTGCCCGGTCCGGTCCACCCGGTTCGGCTCCCCTTCCCCGCCTATCCCTCCTCAAAGGCCCTGCCGCGGCCCCCGGCTCTCCCTCTGTATTTACAGCGATTACACTGTTCAGCGATACGGACTGTCCCGATTGCCCGTTCCCCCAAATCGGTCACACCCCCTTCCGTTCCCAAACGTGGTTCCGATCCCAGTTCTGAACCCAATATCGATTAGAATTAGCCAAGATCAACAGCCCCCCTAATTCCTCAATTTTAAGGCTGACGGAACTCCGGCCACACAAAGAACCCGCCCATGTGAGCAGCCCATAGGACTGTTCAAACATGATGGACAGCGACCTGGTGTCTGCGAATTGGTAATTCCCTAGTAACCCTTAATTTTTCCGGCATTGGATTGGTCCATTCTATTCTGTCAACACAATTCCATCCCGCCCCCTCGCTCGACGGATGACGTCACCTATTATTTTCCTCCCGCTCTCTGCCCGCCCCCCTTTTTATTTCAGAATTTTGATTGGCAGTTTCCATGAGGTAAATGTGCCTTTTACCTAGCAACCCAGCCACACGTATAATTCAGATAGGATATTTTGGAATGGTTTGACGACGACATGGCCTCGATAACCCCTCCCCGCCTGGCTAATCCCCGATTGGTTGGAGGACGTCAGCAGGATGCTATTTTTAGAAAGTTGGTCAGAATTTAAGGCACGCGGAGACTACGGCTGTGGAATATGATTAAACAGAGCGCGAGTGAGCAAATTCTATGTGAAAAATGCAACAACTGTACTAAGATACTTAACTAGCGGTTTTAAATATTAAACACATTGATAATGCAATTTTTTAACAGATATTGTATTTAACATGTTTATATTTTATGACAAATTCTAGATTTGCTAAACTAAACATGTAATATAAACATAATGAGTACAGAAAAAAAAAAAAAAAAAAACCGCTAATTAAATCAAACAAACAAAGGAATCTGTAAAAACACACTTGTGTAGCCTAGAATTACACAAGAGACAGGGAATACACGGCTTCTCCCCTACAAGATTGCAGGCGTCTCAGGTGTTAATTATACATTACACTGACCACTGCATTGTAGGGTCTGCTGTGACTCAAGGACCACGGCAGTCAAATTGAAAGGCTGTTACAATGCAGGTTTATAAAATGCAACGTGGTGCTACTTAGTCATTTTAAAATACCTACTCTACTTACTGCCTTGTTTATTTAAAGTTCTAGAACCTTTTACTGATGCAAATATTGAGTGAATTTGACGCCAGTGTCTGGAATGAATGTTTTGAAATTGGAAGTCAAAGGTATGTATAGAATAATATTTATCAACAACATTTTTAATCACAGCTTGGTAACTGATTCTCCAGATATTTGTGTTTAACAGACAGGTGTATGCATGGGCAGACAGACATTTCCACAGAGCCCAGAAATCTGTTCCACTCAATAACAGGCTCTACATAATGTTAAATCCAAGTTTCATGACAATTGGATACATGGTTATCCAGCTAGATGAAGGGATGTAAGTGACAGATGGACAGATGTATACACAGACACTCCCTATATCCCCAGAATCTAACACTCTCAATACTGTATGCTAAATAATGGTAATGCCAAGTTCCAGCTCAACTGGATAAGCTGTTTTTCAGATATATAGAAAAGTGTGACATATGGACGGATGTGTGTAATTAGAACTTGAATATTTCCTATGGAAGCTGTTTCACCTTTATGGAACTACCCCAGGGTATATCTGCAGAAATTAAGTTTTTTTGCCACATTTGTATTTTTTCCATGTATAAAATCCTGCAGGATTTGTGCAATTGAGCTTGTTTTAATTGCACTGGGGAGGCCACACTGTGGTTGATCCCCCGAGCCAGCATCGCAGCCGTTGTGTGTGCTGATGCACTAGGGAGGCAAAATAAGCTTTACACTTCAGCCATCAACACCAGACAGAAGGATATCTTCATCATCATATGAAAGGAAACGCAAATAGATGGAGACGCAGATGGTTCATATTAGTTTACTGTAAAGCTACGTCTTAGTTGATGCTTATCTTGGCGAGAGCCGAGTTCAAATCAGCATGAAGTTTTAACATCTACTCTCATGTAATGGAAATCTTAATAAGGTAGTGTTTACCTATTTTGCATACATTTTGTTAAATGTGATCGCCATCTTTAAACAAGTATATTGTTTAGCACTATAACATGTGATATTAAAGAAGCCATTGTTTAAAGACAGAGCTCACACTGAAATGAGACGAGTAGAGAAATGAGCAGTTACGCAAGTGGGCCTGCATAGGAGTTGATGCATGTGAAAAGTTAATGGTTGCTCCAATAAAGGTGAAACAACTTCCAACGTAAATATTTAATTTCTGGCTGCCACTTATACTGTATGCAAATCCCTGTGCTATAGAGCCTTGTCCTTTCATTTTTAGTATCTATGTCAATGATTAAAACAGGCACTCCATTAGGTCGGAGATACACGAGCAGTTTTTGTTGTCAGTTCTGCTAAATGTGCCACACACTGACCATTTTAAAAGCAGTTTTAAGAAGGCCACTGTTTGCAGTAAACATGTTTACTCGAGTGTGGACCGCTGGTGATTTCCCCAAAAACATTTAATTCCTTACATTCGTCTTCCTTTTTATTGCAGCCTTTTTATTCCGCAAATCTAACATCCCATTATCATTTTCCACCACAAAAAAAAAATCGGTAATTGCAAAGTTTCCTCCTGCGTCTAGCCACACTTCCTATTCAGCAAAATTGAGTGAAATCAGGTGATTAGAAAACGCAATATCATTGGCTGAACACAAACGGCACATAGATAAATTGTCAACTGAATTGCTGAAAATACAGCAGTGGTCTGTTCTAACAACTCGATTGCTATTAATTGAGTTAGGTAGTCCCAGTTTAGCACCTTGGACACCAGTAGTCTTTCTAGGACTGTGTGAGGCAGACAGTGTAAGTCTTGAGGGGCACTCTCTTGCTCGCTATGAGGGAAGCTCGTGTGGCTGCCTGCAGTGCCATTGTCCCTCACCTTTCATGAGTGTTCATTCACAAGCAGCAAATTAATAATACATAGTATTTAAAAAAAAAAGGCCCAGGCCATTCATTGGTTGCCAGGCAGCGAGTCTCTGCTCATGAAAGGGTTGCGACTCTGTCTGAAGGATTCCAGGGTTTGTGTTTGTGTCTCCGCGGATGATGAAAGGCAGCCCCTTCTATTCAGAACTCCCCTGCACTAATTGGGCTCCCTATTGCTCTCACACCTGCACACCAGCAATGGAGAAGAGAGAGGGGCGGTCAGAGCACAGACTCACAGCTGCACACCAGCAATGGAGATGAGAGAGGGGCGGTCAAAGCACAGACTCACAGCTGCACACCAGCAATGGAGATGAGAGAGGGGCGGTCAAAGCACAGACTCACAGCTGCACACCAGCAATGGAGACGAGAGAGGGGCGGTCAGAGCACAGACTCACAGCTGCACACCAGCAGTGGAGAAGAGAGAGGTGCGGTCAGAGCAGGGCAGACTCACAGCTGAGAAGGAAGCAAGCTTGTAATATAAACAAACTAGAGCAGCAGCAAGTTTAGTCTGTAAAGACGTTAGAGTGCGCAGTAATGTAAACTACAGGTAGAATATAGTAAACAGTCTCCCACACAGGTCATTCTTTAAAGAGGTAGGACGCTTGTGTGTCTACATGGCTGAAATACTTGTAAGTAATGTAAACAGACTGGTGCAGCCACCTGGAAGAGAGGCAAGCAAACGGAGCAGAGTACGATACCAGATATCTGTTTTGTAAAATGAAAATGTGCTTATTTTCAAATCTGCATTTCTGAATCTATTTAGCCTAAAACAAAGAATAAAGCTTGATTGAAGTCTTTAAAATGTTAAAAGGAGTTGACAAAATGAACCCTTATATTTTAAGTGCAGCACAGAAACCAGGACCTTAGGACACAGTTGGAATTTAAGTGGAAATAGAATAAGGACAGAGGGTAGGGGACACGTCTTCACAGAGTGGTGCGGTATGGAATGGGTTATCTCATGTTGTTGAAACAGAATCACTAAATCCTTTATTACCCAACCTCAAAAAGTTTTGAGATCGATCGGCTACTAGGAACCAGATGAGCATCGTTCTTAATTCTTAGGAGACCCACACAGCAAAACAGTTGCGATGGATTAGCCTGCTTGCCTTTCTCTGTACCAGAAAGTATTTGTTGTATAGGAGGGGACTAGAACTGGACACAGTATCCTGGTGGGAACCGACACGCTGGCATTGTGTAACTACCAGCAACTTGTATTCTACTCTTACCTAACCCCAGGAAGCCAGCTGAGACATGCAACAGAGCTGCACTGTCACTGGGGCTCACCAGTGTTTAGTGTAATACAAATATAAACACAGACTGCTTGAAGCCAAGCTTGTCTATAAAAAGATGAAAGATTCTCCAGGTTAGTGCAATTAATAAGGGCTGGTAGTACTATACAGTATGAATGAGCCTTTTTAACTTGATTTTGAAAGCAGGATTTCATTCACGTATCTCTATCCACTGGAGTACAGCAAGCGAACACTCTGATTTCACATTTATCAGCAAATTGTATTACACAACTATATGCCAGCTCTAGTAATGGACTGTGTACAAGCACAGACTGTGCTGTGAAATAAAACTGAAAATGTAACATGCTTTCTAATGAGTGAAAGAGGTAGACCAAGGAAGAATGTACAAACATAAAAAGACTCTGGGATTGTATCAAAGTATGAAATTCAACACGAAAGCGCAAATTGCAGCTTTAAACACTTACCCCTCAAGCCTGCTTTGAGCATTTTAATTTAAAAATGAAAAGAAAGATTATGCATGAATGCATTGTGGAAGTTGCATTTCTATCACAATGTTAAAAGTGGTGTAACCAAGGTTTTAAAATTAGCATGAGCAGGACTTCATTTCTTCTGTTCATGTTCTGCTGCTTTTTTGTTTGCAATTTATGCCTAAATATTCAGATGATTCAAAGCTGCTGCCACTTCCGGTGCTGTAGGTCAGTTTCACTCCAATGGTCTAGCAGCACTCAGGTCATATTACCTACAGCACAGGAAGTTATTAGATACCAGGAAGGAAAAATCTATCAGTGCTGTGTATACCAGTGGAGGCACGTAGAGAGGATCTTCGTAACCATGCATCGAACAGACAGCACAGGATTACAAATAAGCTGAAACCGCTATGGGAGGCTAGGAGTGCATGACAGGCTCAGGCAAGATTGGTACTGGGTTCACTACGGAGAAGTGACGGATGACCTGGTCAGCACATAAGGGTCCATGTTTTCTGAGGATCCTATTAATAAAAAAAACCTATTGGTTAAATGAAGTGAACTTGCAAATGTAGTCCTTGGTTCTGTGAACTACCATAACCAGCTCTGTACGATCTTAATACCAATGAAAACAAAACAAAACAAAAAAATGCACAAAACAAAGCTCAGCATGAGCGGTCTCCCAACTTCAGTCCAGACCTCAGGGTTAAACTGATCAGGTCTTGTGTGGATCAGAAAATGGGGAGTAGGGGAGAGAACATGAAGCATGCAGTATTATAATAAACACTAAAACAAACAAAAAACATTATTATGATAAATACGTTAGAAAATCATATCTGAATTGTTATATAAAATAAGGTCATTTTACAATAAAACATTACATTAGATGTTTAGTTACCCTTCCAGGACTGGAGAGAGCAACAATGTGTTAATTTAACCATTACACTCACACATTTACAGAAATAGTTAAATCAGACAACCAGTTCTTCAAGACCTATTGTCCAAGCTCTTTTAGTTCTAGTTAATGTAAATCAATTAAGTGTAAAGCCTTCAATTGTGTCCCCCCTCCCCCTCTTCAGTATCAGCAGTTAGATGCAATTTAAATTAAAGCCAATGTACTTTATTTGAAATTACAATTTCAGAATTAAATTTGGAATGCTTTGTTTAATAATAAAAAAACATCCCTGTGGTTACTATGTTGGAATTAAAGGATTCTATACACCAGTAACAAGTCAGCACAGCTTAATCTGAAGAATCACAGGGCTAGCTGGACACTGTTCCAACCCTCCAGAGCGCACAGGAAGGCTGATGCATGGTTTGTTGTAGCTGAACCAGCCGGCTACCTGAATTTGCTTGGTTACAGTTGAAACTATCCTGCAGTCCATCATTAGGACTGTCCTCCGTACTAGCCACAGGTTCATACAAGTACGCTACTTTTAGCTTGCTGCAACTGACCACGGAGAATGCTGGTAACATCATTAAGAGGTTATTAAACAGATTGTAAAATCTGGATTAGCACCCCCTTACCCTACCACAGAACAGGCAGGGTTCACTGCATGCAGTGATTAGCACCCCCTTACCCTACCATAGAACAGGCAGGGTTCACTGCATGCAGTGATCAGCACTCGCTTACCCTACTACAGCACAGGCAGGGTTCACTGCATGCTTTTAAATTTTACTGCAACACACCAGGAGACGCGTCGTTCATTGTCTGTGTTGAGGAGTTAAAAAGGAAGCCAATTCTAAACAGAAACATGTATTTATTAAAAAAAAAAAAACACAAAAAAAAACATTTATAAATCTCTTCCAATCTAACATACAATACAAAAAAAAGGGTGGGGGGTGAAGTTATGCGCAATTTACTCCAAAACCAAAAAAAACTTGTATGTACAGATGTTTACAAAATAAACAGCCCCCACCCCCACACACCATCAAAGCCTTGCCCTACCCCAGTGTGTAGTTTCAGAACTGGTTTACCACCAATTAGAAGTCAGCAGTCACTCTGCCTCCAGTCCTGGGTTTCAGAACCACCCTTTCAGCTTAACTGATCCATGTAACTGACACCATTAAAATCCCTAAGATGATAGCGATGAAACTTGATTCCAGTATTCTTTATCATAAACCCAATATGTGGATCTATCTGTCAGCCTGTCTGCACTGTATGTAATTTACGTTTTGTACTGTGGATGCAGGTCATGGTGATCTACATTTTTTTATAGTTAGAATTTTGTATGTACATTAGTGGTGGGGATTTACGTTAGTAACATACTTGCTAAGGGATAAGAATGTTACTCAGCCCCCTCACGTGGTCGCAATAGAGGAATATTGTCACTGTATAGGAGTTCAAAGACCAGGTGCAGCGCCTCTACTAAATCTGTTGAGAACACCAAACAAACAATGTTTCAGGCGACTTCAGTGTTAACAATAAAAAAGACCGAACTTTGCCAACTTGTATTAGTTTGTTGAGAAGTGCTCTAAACTGATCAAACTTATAGGAAGTGTTACACAGTAATACGTCTTGCCAGAGTGCATATCCATTAATTGATCTGTTGGTTTCTGGACAAGGACCATTTCAGATTGAACAGATTGCTCAAATGCTTCCAAATTTAAATTGATAGTTCTAAGGTGGATAATTGAAAACCCTGTCCCTAGGACCGTGTTTTCAACAGGTGCCAACATCTAACCCTACCAGCACATGGTCAAACCCTGCCTAGCTCAACTCAGCGTGAAACCCAATCAATTTAAGATGGAAGCCTCAACTCCCATCAATAAGCAGAACCCTGTTGGTTGGTTCATTCATTCATTCATTTCCTGCTTGCCAAGTGAAAAGCATAGCTGGCAATACAATCTCCAAGTATTTTTATTTCATTAAATTTATTTTTTACAGAAAGGTCTTCTGGTAATGAGAAAGAATAAAAAAACAATAAATCAGTCCTTGCTGCAGATATGAAGTGCTGAGAACCCCTTCCATGCAGTCATACCGTACGGTGCAGGATGCAGCTCTGCAGCAGCTGGAAGCCCTGACAGGGCAGTCTGATCAGTGTTGCCGAGGAGCAGAGCCCTCGGTGCGGAGGAGCAGTGGAAGGCATGGCTGGCCGGGGAGCAGAGCGAGTCTACAGGCAGTCCATGGAGTTTTCAGGCAGCAGGCCGAGGCCAATGCCCTTGGTGGGAGCGCAGCTCGGGGGCAGCATGGTGTTGGGTGTGGGGTCCACATTCTCCGCGTCCTCCATCTTGTCAGCACTGCCGTCCCAGTTGATGTGGAAGCGGGTGACTCTGGGATTGGAGGCCAGGATATTCCTCTGGAGCTGAGGAGGAGAAGGAGAGATTGTTTTTACACCTTCCTTCATGAAAAACAAAATGTATTTAGCCAAAGGATATCCCATTGGAGGCAGCTATGGTTTGGTTTAAGATTAAAGGTATTGTATGTGAAACAAGCATTGGTAAGAGATCTAGATTTACCTGCTGGTAGTTGGGTTTGAGAGGGGGGTTCTCGCGGAGCTCGGGGTCTGTGTACTCATTGTTCACGTAGTATCCCACCCGGATGAACTCCTGACCCCGGTAAGTGCAGGTGATGAGGACCACCGTCACCCCCACCGCATCGCTCTCCGGGATCAGTCCTGTGTTAGGAGCGTCCGCCTGCACCACACAAACACACACAGGTTTACAAGACTCTCCAGAATACTGCCAGCACTTACAGGGACTTTGTTCTACTGCTTACAGTAGGACAAAAGACTAATCCACTGTGCGATCCTCTATGTCCCAGCCACTTCCCTACAAAGCAATTTAAATGCAATACATAGAACAGAGGAAATTCCATTCTGAATCAGCAAAAACAGTCCTGTAAAAGCTTACGTATTTTAGCAAGGGACAAACTTCCATTTACACGAATAGGCTGTATATGGGCTGGGTTTTGTTTTTAGGTTGTCCATGTGTGCAGTTATGAGATGTTTACAGGATGCCACAGCACATTAAAACTTCAGTTTTCAGAGGATATAAAAAAATGAAACCCTTCTCTTAGTGATGGGATGAATATTCAAACAAACTTCGGTACAAACAAATGCGACCTGCCAACCTTGACTTTTTTTTTTCTTCTTTTGAGTAGCACTCTTTCACGCGGACATCTCAGGGGGTCCAGGGGGCTTCCCCCCAGAATTGTTTTAGGGTATAAAACAGCTAAATACTACACTCTGGTGAGTTTTGAGTAATAATTTTTCAGTAAAAAAAAAAAAAAAAAAAAAAAATGAGATTAGCTATTATGATTGTTTCAATTTAAATTTAACTTTGTTTACCTTAGTATAGATGAAACCTTTTTAATTTATACCAACTGAAAATTATTTCATGTACAGAAAATAGCAATTTTTGTAGTATAAGAACATAAGAAAGTTTACAAAATCGAGGGGAGGCCATTCGGCCCATCTTGCTCGTTTGGTTAATAGTAGCTTATTGATCCCAGAATCTCATCAAGCAGCTTCTGAAGGATCCCAGGGTGTCAGCTTCAACAACATTACTGGGGAGTTGGTTCCAGACCCTCGCAATTCTCTGTGTAAAAAAGTGCCTCCTATTTTCTGTTCTGAATGCCCCTTTATCTAATCTGCATTTGTGACCCCTGGTCCTTGTTTCTTTTTTCAGGTGTTTGTATTTTATTTATTGTCAAAAAATAAATTGAAATGTATAAGCTTCTAAAACAGAGAAACAAAGAACTTTCAAAAAAGGGAAAAAAAACTTGTAAATAGTCAGAGTCAGCACCAAATGTAATAGCTATCCACAAAGTGAGTTGTTTGGAACAGAAAGGAATCCAACAGGTCAAACTGCACTTTCAGATCTTGACTGTTCAGCACAGGTGGCTGACTTGGCTTTCCTGAGAAAGGTGTCACTAAATGTTTGTGTGAGACACACTTGCTGCTTCGCTGACATCATGACTTTGTGCGTTACCAGTGATCTTAGCATGTCTGTGCTCAGGCTGGCTCTGTGTTGGGTTTTGTTTTTGGTCACCAAGCTGAACACTCACAGTCAGCATTACTGTGGAAGATGACCAAAATGCCTAGCGCGGTAACATTACAATAATGCCCGATTCTTTTGTTCTGAACAGAAATATAAAGTTTACTTCTACAGGATTCCTGCTGATCCAGACAGGAGGGTAAAATGGATTTCAGCAATTAAAAGAGAATAAAAAAAAACAAGACTGGACCCATTCATTTGTAGTGAGCGTTTCATAAAAAGTTAATTATCAGTAAGCATGTATTGGTAGTTCTGATATTACGTTAATATTATTATTACTTGTATGGCCATTTTTTTCATATTTAGCTATACAGTTACAATTAAACAGGATTATCCATAAGGCTACATTAATGATCTTACTGAACTCCAATATAAAACCACAAACCAGCCGTTTATGACTTGTTTAAAGCACAATGAAACGGCATTTATCTACAATGTAATTGTAGGCTACTTGCAAAGTAAACAGAAGCCTTACGTACCTTAACCACATTAACGATGTTAATGCTGTACTCATTTTTATAAAATCGAATTTTAATGACATCCCTGTATGGTAACAGGCGTTTGTGAAAAACATGACAACGAGCCAAAAACAGAATATTAAAATTTAAATATTGTACTATATTATTATAATAAATGTTTGTACTTACTCCCTCGCCATTCTCGTAAAATCCTCATTCAGCTGTATTTTTTCATGCGATGCAGTTATCTAAACCGAGCACTTTTTTTTAAACGCAAGTGGGTTTTTTCCCCCAGATACAAATACATTAAAAACTAATGCATTAATTAAAAAACAAAGGTACCATAGCCAGTTTGAAATAAATAATTTCCTCACAAGACACTTCACACTCCCTCCAGTGTGCCCGAAACTGGCAGTTGAAACACAAGCGAGTCAGCTCAACAAAGCCCTGATAGGCTACTGTAGAATGTCAGCGATTATACAAAGAAACTGGGTGGTGGGAATTTCTGTCAGTCAACCCACGATAACTTTTTTTTTTTTTTTTTTAAACAGAGGTTGGATCGTCAACTAAACTCAAAAGCTGATTGGTTATTCTATCACGTAACTAAACTCAAAATCTGATTGGTTAATCTATCTTGCTTGCCTTGCCCTAAAGGCCGGCCCTGCCGTTAGATGCAACACTTTCTCTAACTACAGGCAACATCATAGACGATGAGCGAAATATCGGTTACGTGTTATTGCGTTTCATCTCTGATAAAAGCGTACTTGCGTATTACCAACTCAAAATGCGTAGTGGATACGCAAAATGGGTAGAGATTAGCAAGTCTGCAAATGCTTGAAATGCATTCGGATTTGTACAGAACTTATAAATGTATCAAAAACAGATCATTCTAAGGAAACTGATGCATAAATGACATCTACAGTAAATAACACATTCTACTGCACAGAACAGTGTTTGTGTCCTCTCCCAGGTCATTTAATAACACATTCTACTGCACAGAACAGTGTTTGTGTCCTCTCCCAGGTCATTTAATAACACATTCTACTGCACAGAACAGTGTTTGTGTCCTCTCCCAGGTCATTCAATAACACACATTCTACTGCACAGAACAGTGTTTAGTACTCTATTAGGGATGCTCAGCCTGTAAGATGAGGACTTTTCTAGGTTGTTACTCAATATTCAATAGCTATTTTTAGTTCATGCAGGGGTGGGGGTGGGCTGGTCAGGATTGTAAGCAGTGTCCCTTTGGTTGTTGAGAAACGTAGCTATTAGAACACCCAAAGAACATAAGAACAAAGTTTACAAACGAGAGGAGGCCATTCAGCCCATCTTGCTCGTTTGGTTGTTAGTAGCTTATTGATCCCAGAATCTCATCAAGCAGCTTCTGAAGGATCCCAGGGTGTCAGCTTCAACAACATTACTGGGGAGTTGGTTCGAGACCCTCACAATTCTCTGTGTAAAAAAGTGCCTCCTATTTTCTGTTCTGAATGCCCCTTTATCTAATCTCCATTTGTGACCCCTGGTCCTTGTTTCTTTTTTCAGGTCAAAGAAGTCCCCTGGGTCGACATTGTCTATATCTTTTAGGATTTTGAATGTTTGAATCAGATCGCCGCGTAGTCTTCTTTGTTCAAGACTGAATAGATTCAATTCTTTTAGCCTGTCTGCATACAAAGCCATAGTTGCATCATAATTGGTGGACTGTTGCAGGTAAAATGGTGACCCGCATATACCAGCGCAGCCCTCTCTGCAGGCTATTAAATAGTTACTACTTACCTCGAAAAAAACAATGTTGCTAGATTTAAAAAAAAAAAAAAAAATAGATTATGGGCTTGTAAGAAGACTTCTGCACCTATATACAAAAGGACTATAATTGGTGGCCTTTCCTTTTGAAATTTTGATTAAAAAGCTTAACATTTCTGTCCCACTGTCCAGCGATTTCACTTATTTGTGTTGATTGCTGCTTTTCTTAGACTCGGTGGAGAACAGCGATCCACAAACCCAGGCAGCTGTTTCTTCACTTGTTTCACTCCGAATGGTAAATGAGCCCAATCAGCACCAATGACCCTCCCCTGTTTGTCAGCAGCTGATTTCTGTGGAGAGCTCAATCCCAGTAATCACATCCTCTCTTCGTGCAGCTCTGCTTTGAAGACACTTGCCCTTTAGGCTCCAGCTGTATGTATGGTGCTGTCCTAATCCCCCCCCCCCGTACTAACAGCACAGCTCACCCACCTGAAACACAAACATGTGCCTCCCTGCTGGGACCGGGCCCACCAGGACCGAATCCAGAACCTGATCGTACTCTTCGCTCTCCGCTGAGCCCACATAGATGATCTTCCACTCCAGGTCTGCAAACACACAACACAAAACACAGGCATGTGAGCAGAGTGGAACTCTGCAAAGCAATGATGGGTGCAAGACGTACATAAGCCAAAAGTACATTAAAATCCTTCTGTACTAATATTTTTAGATGTAGAAGACTTAACTTTAATAGCTACATTTCTCTAATATTTAAAGTGTGTCCTGTCTGATTCTTCATGGTTTCTGCTTATATTATTTGTAGTGCTAGGACGAACATGGTATTTTTATGTTCGGCCAAGATTTAGATATTCTTTAGTTTGCAAGGTAATAAAAGCCATTAAAATGTAACGTTATTTAAAGTAGAAAAATATTCAAGGAGCATGAACACCGTATTACTTTGCATTACCGCAGCCTTTGAATAAGCGCCACACTGATATCAGATTTGTAATAGATGCCGCTCTCAATAATGAAACGTGTACATTTTTTTCCCCTAACCAAGCTCAGATAAATGCAGCACTTCATAAAGAAACGAAACACAGTATGGCAAAACATTACAAATAGAAACAAAATGAAATGGAATAAACTTGAATAAAATCTACTTAAAAAGAATACAACTACACACTGGAGCATGCCTGTATTTTACTATAAAGTTTATGGAACCCAATCAAAAAAAAAAAAAAGAATACCGTTGGTACGCAGCACTATGTAGTGATACTGGTGTAGGAGTAAACGCAGCAGCACTAATATATATATGAATTAGCAAGAAAAGGAATACATTTAGGTGTAATGCAGGAGCTGTATGATTATTAAAGTTTCTTAAATGCATGTTTTTTGGTTGTATGCACGGTACTTTGGCTAATAAGAGACGCTGCAGAATTCTGACCACACAGGAAGTTCGGAGTGTGGGGGGGTGTAGCGTTTGAATGTGAATGGGGAGCGGAAGCTAGTGTAGCTCTCTGTTTTTCATTGGGGACAACACTTTAAGCAGCTCAGATCCCATTGCTCTGGTTTGAGATCAAGGTAGTGATGAGCTTCTTTTGTGTCATTTCGGTCACTCAATACTGTAGATAAACGGCTATCTGTGTTTGGAAAGCCGATCCATCATACAGCAGGTTGTATTCAATCTGCTTAGAAGTGCCTATGCAAGACTTACCATGTAGAGACCTAACCGCTCTTGGCGCCGGTGTAGTTCAACCTGTGCTGTAGAACTAATTTTTAAAGTGGCCAAACGACTTTCTCGACACACAAATAATACGATCAAATCTCCTTTACCGCCAGACCTTTGTGAATTAAAAGTTGTAAACTGTGCCCCACCCCCCCACAGCAGTCAAGCCCATGTTTTCTGTCATGAGTTACCTGTAACTACTGCAACTATTATAGAGAGGGGGATTGCAAACTCTGACAGTATATCCTCTAGGTGTTGCTGCAGATTCACAGCAGTGTGGCTCAGTCTCTGCAATCAGTTTTGTAGCTAGAAGTTCAGGTTTGTAAGCGCCACTTACCATTTATGTAGTGGCAAATTAGTCACGTATGACTCATTTTCTACACTTGTTCAGGTATCTGTTGCCAGGGCAAGAAGAGACACATTTTTCTGCTCTGACTTAAATGCTTTTTTTCTATTAGCGTCCTGCCGGTGAATCATTTTTGTAACCATTTTGAGAGATGGTACCTTGGACACTGGTTCAAGGTTACACGACAGGTCAATGAAAGGTTAGTCTTCAACAATACCGAGTGGATGCATTCCCTGTACAAGGAAGCTGATTACCTTGCATGTTGTTCCATCCTTGCATGATTGTGTCAGTGGAGTTTGTTTTTTTGCAGAGTCAGCGATGGTCTTCTGCTTTATCTGCTTTTTTGTAAAGTGTAGCATGCAGCTGTTTCACATGCTCGCACAAACTGGTAGACCATGATAACCGAGTCGCTTTGTGCAGACTTTACATTCCACAGCACTTTATTCTGTTTTTTTTTTTTCAACAAAATCCCACACATCTGACGGAGCCCTTATCCTGCTTGCCATCACTGAAGCGGTCTCGCAACTCCTGGCAACGTGGTGAATAGGCGCTAGACCAAACACGTTGTGATGCAGATTTCCGTTTTCTTTCAATGATGTCATTTCTGGCGACACCAACATTATTTTTCACCTTCACAAAAGAAAGTATTACTTTGCTAGTTTAGTAACTGTCGTGCAAATTCTGGCAAGGTGGTTCAGTATATCGGTACAGTCAGTGGTGTAGTGGTAAATAAAGTGGGAAATTCCCGTTTGGTGCTCGAGGTCAGGCAGCAGCACGGTAGGAACTTAGGTTGAGCATTGTTTTTGTTTTTTGATTGGTTTGGAGGACAACTGTTTTAAGAATGATTTTGGTTTTGTAAATAGCACAAACTAAAGATGATTCGTTACTAGGAGTGGTCAGCAGTGTGGAGTAGTGGTCAGGGCTCTGGACTCTTGACCGGAGGGTCGTGGGTTCAATCCCTGGTGGGGGACACTGCTGCTGTACCCTTGAGCAAGGTACTTTACCTAGATTGCTCCAGTAAAAACCCAACTGTATAAATGGGTAATTGTATGTAAAAATAATGTGATATCTTGTAACAATTGGAAGTCACCCTGGATAAGGGCGTCTGCTAAGAAATAAATAATAAAATAATTGAGTCTTCAAGGCTTTAGAAATGTCAGAACTCCGGAAAACTTTTTTTTTTTTTTTTTTTTTAAAAACATCACTGGGCAGCCTTATTTTGGGACACCAGCCCTGTTTCTGCAGGATTTACGATCGAGCTTGCATGGTTTATTCACAACACAGGGGTGTGTAACTCGTATCGCCCGACGCCACGGAGAACAAGATTTGTGTGACGGACAACAGGTTTTGCTGTTATACTTTGTCCATCGGACAAGTAGTTATTTATTTATTTGTCCTATGTTCGTTCTGTTGCTAGAAAGACACTCCAGGTACATTTCTAGAGGGCAACGCAAGCTTCTGAAAATGGAACTGAGGAAGTCTAGCACCTACACACAAACATTTTAAAAAGTGTTTACATCCCACCCCCAATCAATTCTGATTGGCCAGCTGTGGAAGAAGCTGATCTTCTATTGGTTAAAAAAACCCAGAAATGGCTGCCAAGAGAGCCTCTGGCAAGGCATATAATCTTAAGGTATTATTTATGTTTTTGTAAATTAGCAAATAAGTGATGCTGCTTTCTTAACACATGAACCTGACATTTAAATGCAGAAATCTAGTAAAAGACAGCAGATTAGAAAAAAAATATGCAGTGTAATTTGTAACAATTCGTGGTCAATCTACTTGTTGGGATGTTATATATGTTTATTGTTTAGAAGCATTTTAAGACAAACTTTCCCTGTTTAAAAAATGTAATGATTTTTTTCTTTCGATTTTAGTGTTGCTAACCTAGTTTGCTATGTACCATTTTTTTTTTTTTTAGATTTAAATGCTATTAAAAAAAAAACAAAAAAACAACATTAGCGATATTAGTTATTTATTGGACATGCGCAATCCATCGATTTGTCAAACTATTAAAACATGAAGATTGACAAGTATGTTTACAATGATAGAAATAAAATGCTTATACATGATATCTGTACAATTATTTTAAATAAATAAATAAATAAAAACAAACAGCCTGTAAATCTCATGGCAATGTGTTTATGTATTAATTAATGTATTTGTAGTGAGAGTCGCGCAGGAAATATTATAAGCAATCACATGATGGAGCAGGCACAGACATGTACAAGAACCATCGTTATTACAAACTTGGTTTATACAGGAATGTTACTCCCAACATGGACATGGACTCAGTGCCAACATCTAACTGAAATACTCACGAGACTACTTTCAAGTGGGACACCCTGTAGCTTGATGCACTGGCTCGCAGATATCCTGAATTTACAAAACAGAAGTACTCGGTCGAAACTGACGGGTTTCATTTGTTGTTCTGCCCGTAGCAGTATAACTGCTAGAAAGCGTGCGTTATGCTTTTGGTTAGAGCTGCACAAACAGATTATTTCATTATTCGCATTTAGCTCTGCACAGGAAAGCTTCATTGGTGTTGATCAGCTAATTTACCATTGCAAGTGAAACGCGTGAAGAAACAGCTGCTTGGAATTGTGTGGATCTCTGTTCTCCAGAGTCCAAGCAAAGCAGCAATCACAAGTCCAGGCACCTGTTTCTTCATTTAAATGTGGTACACTTGCCGAATCAACACCAGTGACCATCACCTGCTTGTCAGCATGTCATTTCTGGAGAGCTCAATCAGAATAATCAGTTTGTGCAGCTCTACTGCTTTTGGTCTTGTATCACAATACAAACCATGCATACCTATGTTACAATACGAGACATCATGCAAAAGAAAGAAAACGATGATTCGTTACTAGGAGTGGGTTAGAGTACTCAAAATAATTAGAATTACTCGAGCACTAATTTATTACTTTAGTTCTCAAAAAAATGTAAATAACATCTCTTCATGAATGCAAGTTCAATATACTATAGTGACCCAGTCAGTTCAGGTTAGCAGACTTTTGTTTCATCTGGTCCTGTGAACTCAAGTTATCTGGTAACTATTCGGTTGGGTGGGGGGGGTTGTGTGTGAGCCGCTGTTGGGTGCGGACCATGTCATCTAGACGCCCTTGCTCTGCCCCCTCCCCCATGAGACTAGTGGTCCGCTCTCTTCTCTGTGGGTGAGGGGACGGCTAGATCCAGAGCTTGTGTGTGTGTGTGTGTGTGTGTGTAATACAGCGAGTGAGTTTTTAGTATAGAGACAAGAGGAAGGATTTATTGTTTTTGTGGTGTGGTCCTGACCCAAACACAGACCCTGTTCAATTAATAAAGTAGTTTCATTAGGGCCTGAACCCCGCTTCCTGATTTGAGTCTCAAGACCAGGGGTCGTTACAATATTTTATTCAAATAAATAAACGTAGTGCTGGATATTAAGTGCTGCAAGACTTGAGTCTATTGCTCTGTCATTGTAGCAGCAAAGGGGAGGTATCGCTGGAAAGCTTAGCTCAGGCTCAGCCCTATATGCAAAAGTGCCTTTTTTTTTTGCCATTTCCCCCCTAAAACTTTGGAATCCCCCCCATTGGCTGCAGCATAGGGGGGAAATCCCTCCAGCACACAAAAATGAAATTCAAGCCCTGCTGTTGTTATCTCTACTGGACCTGGCTGCCATCAATACCTTCATTTTGTACAAGGAATGCACCAGGGAAAATATCAGTAGGTCAGAGTTCATCTTGAAGCTAGCCACAGCACTTCAGCAGAAACATTTCCATCAGAAAACTGCAAAGCTGCAGGCTGCAGCAGCTCAACCTGGATTCTGTGCTGCACCGAATGACACACGCAAGAGCTAACACATGTTACTTTCGTTTAAAATTTAAAACTGCTTTCATTTTTACAGTTTTGTATGTACATATACCTGTTTACACACCAGTTTCTTTTAAAATGTTTACTTTGTTATATTTTTCATTTTTTGAAGTAGTGCTTTATATGTGGTAAGTTAGAAAACAAACCCTTTTATGTTTAATTGTTCATTTAAATAAGGCGTTTCGGCTGTGCAGATGTTTGATATGACGTGCTTGAATAAAACTTTTGAGTTGTATCTGACAGTTTGTCTTTCATTTTAATATTGATGTTGCTTAAAATGTAACCATCATAGTGACTGCCAGCAGTGGTTTTAGGTATGAGTATAACCGTGGCGGTTCTAGTGTTAACGTGGTAATTTTTGTGGCGCATATGTAAAATAATATTGTCTGGCATTAGGTTCGAGTACTCAATTTTTAACGTTCGCGTACTCGAGCACTAAATTACTTGAAATTCCCACCCCTATTCGTTACACCACTGCCAACTCACTGAAATGTATTAATATGTTTAGAACACCACCAAATAAATATTCATAAAAAAGAAAACTTAAGTCTAGTCTACAGAAACAGTTAACTTAACTGTCAGTGACACACACTCCCTGCCAGGCTGTAAATACAACAGCAATGAAAAGAGCCGACCACCATGGCCTAGTACCACGGGACGCACATAGAAAGACGCCAGTTAGACATGCAGAGGGGCACCTTTATATAACTGCACAGTCTGATAGGCAGTAACTTGGTAATACAGTAGACTCCGGAGAACACCGCTCGGGAAGCAAGCAAAGTGTTCTTACAGCCGAAGTGTTCTCCAAGACGGAGTGAGCCACCAGACAATACAAAATCAATCATATAATATAAACGTGTTACTTGTCATGACGCACATGCATCAACATATGAAAAGAACTAAGTAAAAAAAAAGCAATAGGCAAGTGTATGTTAATAAACTATAATAATAAACTAACAGACAAACTAACATTAATAAACTGTCAAACTAAATGAACACTGCACGCTACAAAATGCAGCAGCAATATAGAGGATATGCGCCTTATTTAACAGAATGGTGAAGCAACTCACCAGAACTTTTTGCAGCAAGAGAAACTACGCATTCCGGCTTTACATGCCCTTTGGCATTGATGAGGTGCTCCCGTGGAAATCAGAATAAAAAAAACAAGTCAATGATATAACGCTGGTTCTGGAAAGACTGAATAAACCAATCAGCGTGCCTCAAGACACTCACGAGGACAAGTCAGTTTTGAAAAGGCTGAATAAACCATTTCAACGTGAGTTTGATGATGAGTCATCAGGTTACAAAACAGTACTGTATCAGTGAACGAATCGCTAGCGGAGCCAAAAAGGTGTTCTTTTAAGCGGTTCCTGTTCCTTTAGCCAGAGCATTTGCAACAGGAAAACTCTATTCACCTCAAGGGTGTTCCTTTAGGCGAAGTGTTCTCTTAGGAGGTGTTCTTATACGTGGAGACTACTGTATGTCGAGTAATGACGACGTGTATCAATGGGACCCGCTGACGGGCAGTCAGCTTCAGAGGGCACTGCAGACATACGGAATGAAAGACTTAAAATCAAGACAGGTTTACCTGAAAATATTCTTCTAAACAACTGAAGGTGTAAGTGCAGGCAGGGGGGGATCTTCGCAGAGCTGTGAGGCTGAGACAGGCCACCTGGGGCTTCACATCCTTCAGGCTGGGTTCAGATTAGAGGAGCTGCAGCTCCAGATTAATGGCTAAAGCTTTTGGGCTGAAACTGGTACCATTGTACAAAAAAGGGTCAGGGCAACACATTGTATTTTGTATCTATTTCAATTACATTCATCTGTGACAGGCACTGCTGCATTTGTGACATCGAGATAATAAACGGCCACAAATTAAGTGTTTTTTTCTGTTTTATTTAATGGCAAACTGAAATCTGCAACGTGTTATACCAAAACGCAATAATTAATGGGGAAATCAATGTGTCTGCCAAATATCTACAGCATGTATCCGTCTAGCTGGTTCCTCGCACTAACTGACGCAACACCCCCCTTTTAATGAACCTGCTCGATTCACTCTGGACCTTGTGACAGAAGCACCGCGATCCCAAGGGCACCCGGTCAATAAGGGCCTTAACATTTTCTTAAAACGTGTATTTACAGTATTAGATCAATCAAAACCACGCTATCATTTTAATCCACATACAGAAAACAATTTAGCAGATGTTTTATTAATATATGTCCGCTGCACATGTTTGATTAATATATGTCTCATTTACCATTTGTTACATACAAATATATTTGCTCTACCGATTCACAACAATGAAAATCTAAATCCAACTCCGTCTAATTTCTGTTGCTCCCGCAATTTCTGCTCAGACAAAAGGCGACTGATTCTGCATCCAGAGTCGTCTTCCATCCAATCGGGTACAGAAGAGCTCAGAGAGGGCGTGCCCAAGTGTCACTCCCGGCCTGTAGAGATGAGGGGGCGCGGTTTACACTATTTTTCGGTCTCTTGTATGAAGTGCCCGCCGGCGCCAAAATTCAAACAAATTTCCCACTAAAATATGTTTTGAATTAAAAGGATTTATAAAACGATTAATAAAAAAAACGTATAGCAGCAGGCCTGTGTGGGAAAGGCCTAGTAAATCTGACCACGGCTGTTAAGCAAGAAATACCCACAATTAGTTTTTAAAAGCACAAGGAGCAAGCTACTTACAAGTCGCGTTAATATTCACAATTAGAAAGAATATAAAAATACAATTAAGCCAGCGTTATGTTGCCCAAGAACTTTGCCGGCAATTATTATATTACCGGTATATAACTGCACAGAGACCAGAAAGCAGTTTAAACTACAAACAAAGCAAAAATCGTTCTACCCAAACCTCGTTAGCTTTGCAGTTCCCCAAAACAGCAGTATTACATTAAAAAACAAAAACAAATATAAATAAATAAATAAAAATAAATAAATAAATAAATAAATAAATAAATAAAATCGCGCGTGGGTCTAAAATCCATAAAGTACCTAAGAATTCGTCTTCTATAGCCATTCTGCAAGAGAAACGCGTAGATAAACTCTTATGTTTATATACACTTCATAGAAATACACATCTATAGTACATGAGGTTTAAACACACTGGGATTTTAAAAAGCGGGGAACAGGCGCGCACAGATATCATTCTTGGTTAGTACTACACCCCTCCCCCATTACTAGAGCTGGCGAGGAGTACAGCACTCTTTAGCTATCGACCCCCAAGCACTTAACTGAATTACAATAAGCACTGCCAAATTTATACGAGCATACAATAAAATAAAAAACACACACAACTCGACAGCGATGTGAATCTCTTACCTTCCGGCAGGTCTTCCATACATTCGAATGTGATCTCGAACTGGAACGGGTTCCCGAAGGGACTCGGGTTATCCAGAACCGCCACATTCAACACCTGCACCTTCGCCATTTCTGTTGCTGTGCCCGAGTGCTGTGAAAGAACCGAGGCGTGCCTCGTGCCCAGCCGCTCTACCACCACGAGAGTAGAACCGATAGGGTTTCCCGCCGGAGAGGAAAACAAGAAAACCTGCCTCGCTTCTATAATTCACCAAGAGGACAGCCGAGTAAACAGTGCTGTGAATTCGTCTCTGGGATTAAGAACGCGGGGTCCTTTATGAAGATTGAACAAAGAGGAGGCAAAAAAAAAAACACAAGAGTTTTAATTTCAGTTAAAGTCCCGGCTGGTATTCGTCATTTTCTGCCTTCCGCCTCACTCCACGGGGATGTTAAGTGTTGGAAAGGATCACGCACTTTCGCTAAAACAGAGTTTCCTCGGATCTATTTCGCCCCCTGCGCCGGTGACCCGTTTGCAGATCTGCTGGGTTTAATACAGGTTCTCCCGCCAGCCTGTTCAGAAAGACCTCTGCCGGACCGCGAGGAGCTCAGAATGGGCTCGTTTAGGATTGGTCGGGTGACGGGGCAGGACCCAGAAAACCTCTTATCGGATTGGCTGAGAGCGCTCAAGTAGACTAAAAACAACAGGAAGCTGTTCTGCATCCTTCTGCTGTGACATTACTATTTTCAGCTAAAATAAAAACAAAACAGGAAAACGTTACACAGTGTAACATATCAGTGGAAATGCTAACCGGCTACAGGCCGACGATTTGACTTCGCATCTTTGGTTTCATAATAAACTAAAAAGTAATTTTACATAGTAGTACTGCAGATACAATACAGTAACATACAATTCATGTAGTTGTTCCAAGTCTTAGATAGGCACACCTGAGCTTGTTACCAACTTTGTGGCAATTAACTTCATAGTATATTTCAGTATCTCAATATCCCAAATTTGCACCAAGTTTATTTCATATATATGATATATATATATATATATATATATATATATATATATATATATATATATATATATATATATATATATATATATATATATATATATATATAAATAAAAGATTTGAATTTGTTAAAATATTTGTTTTAGTTGGTCACACAGACCCTGGCTGTCCCTAAGGTAACATGAGGTAGTCTTTAGAGCTGATCAGTGTCTGTGAAACCAGCTACTGTAGTTTAACCTAATGCTACTGGCAGATCAGATTGACACTTCACTGAGCAGTAGCAAACAAACTGGACTGCTTTCTGTCGAAGTACACAGAGGGATAAACTAGAAAGCCATTCATCATATTTTATTGTTAAATTGCACATGGATTGTGGGACACCTTTTTTGTGTGTCAACAAGGTTGTTCTAAAACAGGATGAGTCCCAAATGCTCTATAGCACTGTTTGGTGTTTGGGGTGAAATCGTTGTTACAACAGTGTGCGTGCTTCGCTGTCCCATCATTATGAAGCCTATACTAATTACTTCACAAGTTCTAACAGTCACAAGCTTGAACGAATATCCAGTATGTGCACTACAACCTCACTCACAGAAATACACAACTAAGTTTAGTTTTTAGTTACTGTATATCTTAGTACAAGTTATTGAGGGTGCTTGGTACGTTTGCATGTGTCCTGGCCCGTGTCGCTGTATTCACATCTGATTGGTTGAGCGATAAAAGACTATGGCTTATATTTCCCCTTTGAGCAAGTCGCTGGCAAATTGCCCTTAGCATAATAAATGTATTACATGGGCAATTTGCCCACAGTGGAAAATCGGGCCCTATAGCTTGGCAGCCACTGCATTAGCAAATTTGTCTGAACATGCTGTTCTACATGCTGTGAATGCAATCTGCTGACGGGCGTTTTGGACATGTGTATATTACTAGCATACAGGGGGACATATTAAAGACTGAATAATATTCCTTGTGTGACTCACGGTATTGTATGTTAATATGTTGTGCGTGGGGGGGGGGTCGGGGTAGTCTGCACGTTGTCTTTGGGAAAGCAATGGATGACACAAACTCAATGGATGAGATAAGCGGATCGATTTAAACAGTGATAAACTGCATTACTATAGTGCCCCTAGTGGCAGACAGCAGGTAGCGCTTGCAAGAAGGAGTGGACTTTGCTGGTGATGAAGTTGCACTTTTATTAATTAGAGCTCTGGCCCTTTAAGGAACAGAAAACACTCTTCCACAAAGAACACAAAACCCTTGCTGCTAGGGCTTACCTCCTTTCCACTGACACTAAAACTGGTTCAGGGAGCCTCATTGGTAGAGAATAGCCCTCAGGGCTGTAAGCCCTTTCTCTATCAATCAAGCTTATCAACCTTACCAAGATGGGCGCTGGAGCGGGCGGGAGGGGTATTGCAGCAGAACGCACACTCCCACAGCGCAGCTCACACAGGGTAGTGCTGCGTGCGCAACTGTTGTTACCGAGTTAAGTTCTTACCTAGACATGTTTATATAGCCCAATCTAGCGTTAATAATTCTAATAAAAAGTATGAATGTATTAATACATCATTAGGCAATCTCAGTGCAAGATTATGTGCTAATGTCTCCTGCATTTAAAAAGCGCTGTATTAACATGCCTCCTATAACAGCTAGCTCCCTTAATAAAGTGACGGAAAGATTAAAAAGAAAATATAAATTAAACATCATTTACTCAGTCAACTAGCTAAACGTGCAGAGACCAACCCCAGCCCTAAAACCTAATCCTAACCCTAAACCGCACGCAGCACTACCCTATGTGCGCTGCCTGTGACGTACGCGGTGCGAGCCTTCGTTCTGCAACAATATACTCTTTGAACGAGCCACCTCCCATGCTGGTAAGGACCGAGATAGGCTTCCCCTGGTCCTAAAGCCCTCTCATAAGGGCTAGTCCAGTCGCATGCACATTGTCACACTTAAATAACACACATGTGATCGCAGTCAGGAATGGCTTTTATACTTAACTATTGTGTGGTAACTTCCTGAGTAAAATGTTCAACCTTGATAGGACAGACAGGCTGCACACAATAACTTACAGAGTGGAAGTGTCTCAAAGCTGGAGTAACATTGGCAGAGTAGAGACGAATGAGCTGAGGTCTGTTTACGTGCAGCGAGAGCCGATGATATAACCATTACACACAGCCGCTCGCAGTCCTATAACTAGTATACGGCTTTATTATTAACATACACGTTAAAAAAAACTCCATCTTATTTTGTTTTCTATTCATTGTGATTTACATTGAAACAAGGAAAAAGTTTGAAGAACACAACACCGTTAAGTGGCCCGATTCTGATGTTACCATTTTGGTTTTGAAGATAAAAGGAATTCTGAGAGGTGTCGCCAGCCGTACCGCTATTGCGCACACAGCACTGTAAAAACTCACCGTTCTTGGGCCATTCCAACTCAGGTGTACGAAATGAATATGTTTCCAGCATATATTATTATTACACAACACTGCACATGAAATTTCAAAGCTAGAAACATTGAGCTTAATTTTACAATTCCACTTTCAGTAATTGTGAAGGTTTGTCTCCATCTTATGGTCATTTAAGGAATAGCAGCAACTGCCACTACAAAACCTAGAATTTTTTTTTTATATATATATATTTTATTATTATTATTACAACTGCCGTTTTCAGGCAACACACTATGTTTTGAATAAATAAAATGTAGCAATTCTATTTTTTTTTATGCACTCACGTTTCCTGTAAAATGTTAGAAAACATAATTTAAAAATAGAAATTTCAGAGCCTGAAGATGTTATTAACCAGTGGTCACCACAGGACCAAAGGGACAGTGCAGCCTTGGAGAGAGTCCAACGAAGAGCAACCAGACTAGGGGGAATTAGGGGTACATGATTGTAGCATTTAAAATCTTAAAAGGACACAGTTGTAGAACAAAGGGTAGGAGACACTTTTTCAAACAGAGTGGTGAGGGTGTGGATTGGGTTACCTAGTCATGTTGTTGATGCTGAATCACTGCGATCCTTTAAGACCCAATTTGACAAAGTTCTTGGATCAATCAGCTGCTGGGATCTGGGCGAGCAGACGCATGACCTCCTCTTGTTGGCAAATGTTCTTATATAAGTAGCAGCCGTCGCATGCCTGTTTGTCTTACTTCTAGGCTGATGGGATCAACCTATACCAGGACAAGACTACATTTTCTATAGCATTTTATAGCACCATGGAAATCGTTGTGGATTAAATCAAACACCTCTGTGGTTATCCCACGAATGCCATTAAAATCATTGATGCAGTCTAGGGGGATTCCTCATTGCTGTAAAATACCCTGAAGAATCCAGCGACTGGCTCTCAGGGATTAAATCAACCCCTTATAGTCCTCATACATGAAATGAGGGGAGGGGGCCTGTATTCATACAGCTCATATTACCCTTGGAGACTATAAACAGCTTCTTAACCACTATGCAAGAGTCAGACCAGCGACCCTGCACACTGCAAGTGAGCTTCTTAACCACTATGCAAGAGTCAGACCAGCGACCCTGCACACTGCAAGTGAGCTTCTTAACCACTGTGCAAGAGTCAGACCAGCGACCCTGCAAACAAGCTTCTTAACCACTATGCAAGAGTCAGACCAGCGACCCTGCACACTGCAAGTGAGCTTCTTAACCACTATGCAAGAGTCAGACCAGCGACCCTGCACACTGCAAACAAGCTTCTTAACCACTATGCAAGAGTCAGACCAGCGACCCTGCACACTGCAAGTGAGCTTCTTAACCACTATGCAAGAGTCAGACCAGCAACCCTGCACACTGCAAGTGAGCTTCTTAACCACTATGCATGAGTCAGACCAGCGACCCTGCACACTGCAAGTGAGCTTCTTAACCACTATGCAAGAGTCAGACCAGCGACCCTGCACACTGCAAGTGAGCTTCTTAACCACTATGCAAGAGTCAGACCAGCAACCCTGCACACTGCAAGTGAGCTTCTTAACCACTGTGCAAGAGTCAGACCAGCAACCCTGCACACTGCAAGTGAGCTTCTTAACCACTATGCAAGAGTCAGACCAGCGACCCTGCACACTGCAAGTGAGCTTCTTAACCACTATGCAAGAGTCAGACCAGCGACCCTGCAAGTGAGCTTCTTAACCACTATGCAAGAGTCAGACCAGCGACCCTGCACACTGCAAACAAGCTTCTTAACCACTATGCAAGAGTCAGACCAGCGACCCTGCACACTGCAAGTGAGCTTCTTAACCACTATGCAAGAGTCAGACCAGCGACCCTGCACACTGCAAACAAGCTTCTTAACCACTATGCAAGAGTCAGACCAGCGACCCTGCACACTGCAAACAAGCTTCTTAACCACTATGCAAGAGACAGACCAGCGACCCTGCACACTGCAAGTGAGCTTCTTAACCACTATGCAAGAGTCAGACCAGCGACCCTGCACACTGCAAACAAGCTTCTTAACCACTATGCAAGAGTCAGACCAGCGACCCTGCACATATAGCTTTAAACAGGGATGAGCAACAAACTGATACAAATACAAACACACACATGCACACCTCACAGGAAACCTCTGTCAAGTGGAATATAACTATTAATGGACACTTCTGCCAGTACATTGAGTGCTATTGTTTTTGAAACCAGAGACCAAAGACCACTCCTATCACAAGAGCCACTGCTGACTGACAGAACCTTTGAGTATATCTGAAATATTTCACAACACCCTCGCAAAGTTCTCACCTACAGGCAAACGAAATGGATGACAGGGAGCTGTATGGAAACTTTGAGGTCATTGAACAAGTCAAAGATAGCAAACAGCAAGAACGCAAGAGGGACCACGCTCTAGGTAAGCATTTACCATTGTCACCTTTTTAAAAACGCCTTACCATACATCTCTGGGCTTTACAATGCTTGTTTATTCTTTACCATGCATACCTATGCTTTATTACTATTTTCTATGCTTTTACTATAGAAAACTTTTATAACATACTTTTTTTTTAACATATTGATGTTGTATATTACCTTCAATAAACTGTGTGCAATGATATCTTAGCACCTGCATTTTCTATTGGAATCAGTGTCTTTGTTGTGGTGAATAGAGGCTATAAATCTTCATGTACAAACCTGTTTGAATAAAAGTCTTTACATATTAGAAATATATTTGAGCCAGACTAAACAGAAAAAATCAATAGAGTATCATATGGAAAACCTGTAATAGGAAATTAGGCAGGTAAGAAAATAAATATAAACTAAAAAGCAAAATAGTACGGTAGCAAATAGAAACTATTTTTCCATATTATGCCGCTTTCCCATATTTATAATATGCATTGATCATAGTTTACCATACCACTGGGCTATACTACCTTTGTTTTACAAATCAGTTCAAATCTGTGAAAGGGACTCATAATTCCCTTTGTAGCTGCCATATTATTGATGTACGACCACATAAAATGAGATGATCCTATCTGGGACCTGGAAACCGCTTTAAATTATAAAATAAAAACATATCCATGCAAAACCCCTCATAGAATTTTCATTACACCGATTATAACACCAGCCAAAATGTTTAGCTGCTGTTTATTTTCAGGTTACATTTTTTATTTTAAAGAAGTGTATAAATCAGGCTTCATTCCATACACATACAAAAAGGTAAAGGTGAAACAAATAACACATATATAAAACAGAAGCTTTACCGTAGACTCATCCTTCAATGTAATACCCTTACTGTATCAGGCATTGTTGGATTGATGACCCTGTGCAGGGGATGAGATGCGCTGCATCGTGGATATCCAGTTCTGGAGGGGGTCGCACGGTAAACCACGCATTCATTTGTTATTTACCAGAAGTTACGAAGGGATTCTGGGGATATACTGGGGTGTCTGCCCGTCCGCACGCACATCTGTCCTCCTGTATGCCACACTTGATTGTAGATTACAAGAATTTATTCCACATACTGTGTGTCAGTGATTCGGATCTACTTTACTATGGCAATTAAATACCACGGTGTGCCAATAAGCGTTTTGCTAGTTTTTCAACAGTCACAGTTCTCATTCACAAGAAGTGTTGCAAAAAATGACAATTTTGTGTGTCATCTACACAACGACTTTCTCATGTGTCTCATATTGTGACTTGGATGTGAATCTATTCATTACTTCTCTGTATACACTGTGGACAGGCGTTACGGTCCTCCACATCATACTGACTGATAGCTCTCATTTTGAATGTACAGATGTGGCGAGGGATGCATGTATTTACTGATACAAAAAAACATTCTGACGATTCATAGAAATTGTCCATGACCTAAAATAGCGACACAACATTAATGAAGGAAATGTCAGATAATAAAAATATATATATATATTTTTTTTTACTCAATGTTCATGCAAACCAAATCCTCTGCATATGCTTTTACTATAGAAAACTTTTTGTAAGCTAGGTTGATCTCTCAAGTTAACAGTTTTTCGACACTGGGACCCATCAACAGAGATTGAACTCAGGAGTTATTCAAAGATTTTCTTTCAACTCTTAATTTTTCATGCAAGTTTGGAGTTCATTATAGTGTTGAGCAGTTTCATGAATATCTATATTTTATTCATTTAAAAAAATGTTATGCATAAAAACAGACTCAGAAAGTTTCACAATTTGCCAATTATTGAAGTACTTACATAAGCAAATGTGCCAATTTACCTTCCCAGCCATCAATGTAAATTCAAAATTCAGAGCTAGCAGTGTGATGATAACGTTGATGAATATCAGAATCAGCAATTAAATGTTTAATCACAATTTGATAAGCAAGTATCCAGATATATGCCAAAAATGTGTGACATACAGAGAGAACAGACCTCAATATATACCCAGAATATAACAATATTCTCAACAATGTTTAAGAATCTTAATTGCAAGTTTCATACACGTTCACGGTGTACTGTAATTCTATGAAGAATATTTTATATGTGAAAAAACCTTTTAATGAATGCAAGACACAGATTCGTAAATGTGTTTTGTTTAAAAATATCCATTAGTATTATTAAGCGGTTTGTTTTTAATAGTTTGAGAAAAATGTTATATTTGTCAGAGATTTACTGGATGCTCAGGGTTTATATCGATCTTATAATGATTTTCTACAGAAATTCAACCTCTTGTTACTAACAAACAATTTAGTAAAATTATTAAAGCCATACCCAATGCTTCAGTACTCTTCATTAGAAGTTCACTTCACTACTTACCCAACCTTATTGATCAATGGTTTACACGTTCTAAATAATAAATGTAAAAACAAAGACTTTGTGATGTTCTAAATATGGCCATATTTAATTATCTCAAATCAAAGAACAAGCATGACATCACAGATCAGTTAAGGCTTAAAAAAATCAAGAACTGTCTGACCCATCAAATTCCACCAAAAGCTAAAGAAAAAATCATTAGCTCTATATATCCATCCAGTGAATTTCTTAATAAAAGATTTAGTTTTGAAAAGAACTCTAGCGCACTTTGTCTATCTGATATTGATTCTTTAGAACACTTATTTTAGTCCTGCCCGCACACTAAACAGTTCTTGAATGGAATTCATACTTGGTTTCTATAAAACTTTCAGAACTACCACATTTTATTACCAATGACATTATACAGTTTTTTTAATGCAACCTGTAATAGTGACATTTTATTTATTGTAAATCTTATTATTTTGTTAGCAAAATGTTTTATTCACAAATGTAAATGGGGAGGCTTGAAGCATTCAGTCATAAAACTATGTCAAGTGGAATATAACTATTAAAACTATGTAAAATTTCTAAAAATGGTCAATTCTAAATTAACATGCAAGTCACATGATTTGCTAACCAAATATGTCCTTGTTGAATGAGGTTAAACAGTTTACAATGTCTTCATGTTATTCATCTCCCTAACTGATCATTAATGCAATCTGAATGTAATGTATCAACCCTGGTAATGTCTATTGTATTTCTTATTCTTTCTTCTCATGTTCCCTTCCAATATGTCCCTCACTTGTACTGGAATTTCTGAATTGATAAAAATACTGCACTGTGCCAGGCTCTCCATCGAGTCCTGACCAGAACACAGGCTAATAGAAAAGGGTCACTTCAGAGAAGCTGCTGTGTTTCGTGTGTACATGCAATTCTATTTGCTGTTCTCTCACCTTTTCTAAACCGCATACAGCTAAAAACCACACTGAAAACCAACTGTTTAAGAAGTCGCATTTCATCATATACTGCACACAATAATGTTTATTTTGGTAAGCCTAGTCCAGTAAGTCTAGGCTATAACAGTTAAATTAAAATCATGTATTCTGCAGCCTTGATCTTATATATAAACCAGTGCAAGGTTTAAATCATTAAAAATATATATTTCGGGATGTTTTGGACAAAAGCCCTTCTTCAGCTGTGTAAAAATAAATGTGTGTGTGTGTGTATATATATATATATATATATATATATATATATATATATATATATATATATATATATATATATATATGGCAGAATCAGTTCCAGTGGCATATCTGCACAATGCTGTACAGTACCTATAATTCCAATGTACAACTTATTAAAGGGAAGTGCTAAACGAACACTAAAATATTAAGCATGTCAGAAGCACTGGTATTACCTTGCAGTTGCAAATCATTATTGTTAATGTTATCAGAAAGCAAGATAAACTTATCATCCTAACTGGTTTTGGATGTCCCAAACGTGTTCTTTCTTGCTGCTGTGAGGCATGAAAATTCAGCCAGTCATCTCTTGGTGGGTATGTAAAAGCATGAGGTTCAAACATGACTATCTCATTGAGCTCTGCTGGTATGTTTTAAGCAGTATTGCTATCTGAACATTTCTCTTAAAGTTGCAGGAAAAAAAAGAGTTATTTGGTATTTTTTTTTCTTTGGGGCATGTCTGGCTCCTCCAAGTCCAAGCTCTGCTATTTCTTTAGTTTGTTCCATAGAGCTTGGAATGAGTGCTCTGCTCGCAGGCTTATCATTGTCTTTCTTAAACAGTCAACAGACATTTTTATTTCACAAATAATGGTGGTGCCTTTTCACCCGTGCCACAAACAATAATAATATTGTAAATCATAAAAATATACAAAGGGACGGGACACTCCACCACGTGAGTCATGCACAAACTTTACAATGTCACAAACCAAATTTATAGTATCTCTGACAAGGGGGACTGACCTTGTAGCCTCATGTAAGTCTAGATGAAGTTCATGTGCTGAATAGTGAACTTAACAAGCTTTGGGCTGCACTCCTGAATATATCCCAGACATTGTACTTACGGCAGTTGTTCAATGTCAAATCAAGTCTTGATAAAATCTTCAATCATTTTGATAAGTGTAACAGCATCAGTTTTTACTTTGCTGACATGACAAAGTATGACTGTTCAATGTTTTGCACACTAGATGTTTCTTCAACAATCCGTGTGTAGTAGCCATCTTCTTTGACCCTCTTTGTCACATTCCTAAGGACAGTGTTGCCATTATTCCCAAAATCATGACCTTACCATTTTTAAACATTTCTCAAGATCAGCTGATACCTTGCACGTAAATGAAGTAGCTGATGTTGGCATCAGTATTTCCTCATGTTGGCATACCCTGCCTTGCTAGAAACCACAATGACCCCAGAATTTGTAACAAAGCCTTATGTGCTTATTTAGTGTCCTGAAATGCTTTGGCAGACACAACATTGAGAACGCTGGTACTTGAAGTATAGTCACACAGCCTCTTTATGAGCATGTGTTTCTTCATGTGCACCAAGTCTCTCAGTGACCTTTTAACAGCTGCAGAACCCAACAGATACTAATGCTTCCTCCTTACATTTGGAAAATGATATAAGGTCCAAATACTTAGCCATTCAACAACAGTGACAACATTCTTTTTCCTGGTCTGTCCCACTCTATCCAGGGAAACTTAATGTACCAGGTACAGTCGCAGACAAACACACTGGCATCCTTTACTTAATATAAAATAATTAGCCACTAAATAATATGACAAATACAGAATTTCTGGTAGTTTAACAAACTATATTTTAAAAAAAACAAAAGCAATTAAGCAATTTCAAATATTTGTTCATAACAAAAATATTGGTACCTTTACATTAAAAGTCTGTAAAATATTTATATAATTAATTAAAATATATATATGAATTGATTGAAAACCATTACTCAGTAACTAAGCTGCATTATAAAGTCAATAGCCAGAAAAAGAGGTAATTATTTCCAAAATCTGTTGAAGAACGTTTTAGCAACACAGCAGATGATGGTCAAGACAAAGGAGTTGGATTCCTGTTTAAGAAAAGGACTCGTCGCAAACTACAACAAAGGAATTAGCTACAGCTCAGTGTGCTCTCAAAGGTTGCTTTTGGAAAGTAGATGTGTTGTAGTTGGTTTGGCATTGTTCTGCATTAACACCCACTACATCCACTGGTAAGCCCACTGTGTTTACTGGAGAGTCCACTGTACCCACTGTAGTTTTCTAACAAATAAATAAATACAAATACTTTCTTCACTCACTATGGGTGACGCAACTGCTGTAAATATAACTTTAAACAGATCAAACTAAAGAGAGAATGTATTTCAAAGCAAGTGCAAATGTAACAGTATAACAGTGTAAACTTAATTGCAGCAGGGAGAAGTTTAGAGTTGTTTATTGTTTTATGCATTTAAACTATTTCACTCAAAACAACATTTTAACTGCTTCTACTTGCAACTCCATTATTTCTTGCTAGTTTTATTATATTTTTTTCCCGATGATTCATACATGCAGCCCATGTTATAAAAGATCAACTGAAAGCATACAAAGATACATACACCAGAGACATAATGTTTACATACAAGATCAGTTCTAATAAAAATAAACACCTCAAAGTTTTTATTTTCTGTTTATAAGTCGTACAATATTACGGGGGGGGGGGTAACATTTAAGGTCAATGGAAAGCAATGTCGGGTCAAATAGACCTGGAATATAATAGGAGGGTTACATTAAAATGACACACTATAGTATGATTGCGAGGTGGCCGAACAGTTGCAGTGGTGAACAGACAGCAAGGCCGAGAAGGAAGGTGGAATATTGAAACATGCATTATCAGAAGCAAAAAACACGAGGATCAACAGTCCACAAAAAAATGTAATGAAAATTCAGCCCAAACATCAAAACGGTTATATTGCTCCTGTCTGCTGCTGCTACTCCAGGATATCAAAACACAAAACCACCCCACTACTGCCGAGCTGACCATCCTCATCCAAGTGAGAAAGGAGTCATTATTTCAAAATATTTTCTAAAACAATCCATTTACATACTTTACATAAAACCATATAACGTACAATTGAATGGCAATTAGATTTTCATTTATTTTCTTTCAGTTTACTAATATTATTTCTAACAGTTATTTTCCTATATCACTGAATTTGAATCCCCCCCCCTTATTGGGAGGAGTGAGCTCGCTCTCGCTAGCTGCAATATCAACTCATGCGCTTTCATTAAAAGAATATGCGGATTTCGTCGTGTTTATCCACATAACTTTTTCTTTCTTTTCACAGGTCTCCTGGCAACACCAACTCCCCCTCCTACCAGTAAGTGTAAACTGTTTTACACACTAGCAAAGCATGACATTCATGTCCAATTACAAATGAAAACTACAATCAGTTAGCACAGCAGGGTCCCTTCCAGTCCTGGTAACACCGTTCAGCCCTTTTAAAACAGTGCAATGACAAACAGTCTAAGATGAAGCTGCAATGTTAGCTTTAGTGGTGTTTAGTGAGGGTTGGAATTACTGACTCCCTCACATTAATAATGTGCTAGCAAATCCCTAACAGCACTGCATTAGCTTTGATTGAATCCCTTATCTCATTTAAAAGAGTGATTTTAAGATCGGGTCATTTTGTGTCCAAAACCATTTACTTTGACCTAATTTCCTACATCCCTGTCCCTATCGGAGATTCTTCTCTCTCTACAAGCAGAGGGACCTGCTCTTCACTCCCTACCTGCTCTTCACTCCCTACCTGCTCTGCACTCCCTACCTGCTCTTCACTCCCTACGTGCTCTTCACTCCCTACCTGCTCTTCACTCCCTACCTGCTCTGCGCTCCCTACCTGTTCTTCACTCCCTACATGCTCTGCACTCCCTACCTGTTCTTCACTCCCTACATGCTCTGCACTCCCTACCTGCTCTTCACTCCCTACCAGCTCTTCACTCCCTACCACTGATGGTTTGCTTTTTAAAACACTTCAGCAGACTCTAGACAGAACTGGGCTACCTGCTGTGTTGGCTTGCAAGCAGTATAGCTATATGTAAGCTATCTGTAACCTTTAAAGTATTCTAAAGGAATGCCTAAAACAACAAATCCTTTCATTGCAATGATTTATTTTCCTTGTGTTATTGTAATGTCCTTTAACGTCTGCTGCTAAGCCTTTCGTTTTGCGGTTTATGTAAAGTAGCAGCAAATTGAACTGGCTCAAGCAGATATCCTGGGACGCCTGGTACAGTATATGATGTTAAATCTTATTTTTTGTATAAAAACAACACAGTCATTAGTAAATATTCAGGGGGTGTCCTTTTATCATTCACCATTTATTTATACATTTTGATTCATGGACAAAATATACCATACATGTTCATTATTAAATGAATGTGAGTTTAAATTGTTAGCAAGTACACCTGCTTCAATATGAAACAAAACCTTGTAGTACTCTAATGGACTGGCAGGGCTTACCTGTATGTTTAGAACTGAAGAACTGCTCCTGAAGTCGGGTCAAAGCACCGGAACACAAACAATGAAACACAACACTAGAGTTAAATAAGACTGTGTTGCTGACGCTGCAGGGTGACGCTTGCTGGTTTGTTTGCAGACACACGTGTGCAGTGTGAATGCTGGGTGAAGTCTGTTGTCGTTCTCTACATCCTGCTGGCGGCTTGTTGTGTGGTATTGACAGTCTTCCTGTTCCAGGCATTTACAAAGTGTAAGTATGTCAGCCGTGGCCACTACAAAAATAATTGTCTGCTGAAATCCAGCACCTGAAAATACAGCAGTCACTCCTGAGGAACCACAGTGAGGCTCATTTACTGGGAGGGGGGTCATCTTCTACATTTTGGGGTTCTGCATTAAAAGTACACAAAAAGCTGCCAACTATACATCAAGCCTGTGTTACAGAGCAAAACACACAGAGTGGGCAGCAAACTTTCAACAGGATGTTTGGCTGTATAGGCTGCCAGCACATATTCCACATGTCTGCAAGGTGTAATTTGGGCATACAACAACACAGCACTTTTATCAGTCTATCCTGCTGGTTTGCTGTCCCATTGTGAATGGACCTTGCAACAGGGAGATGAAGCTTTTATATAAACCAGCTACATTTTCTTAATATGTAGCTTTTCGTCTGTTTAATGTTTGTGCTGCTGTTTTTGCTTTGATCATTATTTACAAAGCTTAAGGTCTCCACACAACAGACGCTATGCGACAAGCAAATTTGTCGCATGACACACCGAACCACAAATAAAATAAAATAAAATAAATAACATTTTTGATATGAGACATTTACACTGCCTGCGATGGGACCGGTGACACTGAAGCAGCACAGAAGTGAAGCGAAAAAAATTAATTCTTGCAGTATCAAAATCCCGAAGCTGTTCAATAAAAGGACAAAAATTACAAAGACACGACAATGAGGGAGAACATCTGGCAGTCCATTTCCAGGGAACTGGATATAGCTGGTGTGTAGGATTTGTTTACCTTTACTGAAATAAGTATTCTGAAAAGCTATCATGTATTCTACATTTCTATTAGCTGTATAACAGGACTAGCATACGTGTGATTTTTTCCAGCTGATGATACATTCAGAGGAGAGTCGCCTATCACATTGTGAGTGCCTGTCAAACAGAAAAACTCAAATATATTTGTGCGTTTTTTATTAGTATTTAAATCGTAATGTTGATACTTTTCTTGCTTTTGTTATTTATCACCTCTGGATGCTTTACATTACATTGATCTGCATGTGATTTAAATACATAACCTTTACAGTAAAACAAAACATGGTTTAATTATATATAAACCATATGCTTGTGTGTATGTTTACATATACACGTAACTCAGTTATTATTTGTAATATTATATTGAAAATCCCAAACCTAATTTGAATCAATGACGCATATTAATAACGTTTGTTAATATATTTTTTATAGGGTGGTGGGTGAAATTTGCCATGACATCGCCACTGGTGTGAAAAGCAGTGTTGCAGTGAAAATCCAATTTTGTTGCCGGACAAATTGCATCAGGTCCACTGTGTGGAGACCTTTACTTTAGCGACTGTCAACCACTGAAGAATCGGGATTTCTGAAGGTTTGAGATATGACACAATAGTAGGTGCTGCTGCTGCCGCCACAGTAGTTAGTAAGTCTCAAAGAAAACAGTAGACACTTACAGAGAACACACATAATCATAGGCAAGAAATTAAATATTAAAGAAAATGGCTTTTGTTTTCAATTTGCATAACAACAAGATCAGTCATATGAAGAGTCAGTCTAATTACACAAGAATGCATTATTTACATTTATAATCCAGGGCTGGAAATGGAACATGAAACAAGCAATGTGATTGGTCGAGCAAGGCTCCAGCTGTCCGTATATTGGATGAATATGGACAGTTGGAGCCTTGTCACATATTCAAAATCACTGCGCTGCCTCACAGAATTTAAAAGTACCGGTAGCCATCTTGTTTACATTTATAGATGTACAGTAAAGCTATAAAACTGACTTACCAATTACCAGCAAAAAAAATCCCAAACGCAGTAAGTAGACATGCCAGTTTGGATGAAGAACAATTAAATGAACTGGAAAACAGAACACAAACCAAATAGCTGTCTTTATACTCGCTCACCCCGACTTTGTCACTTCAAATATGTATTTAGTGGTTTGTAAACGCTACAGGAAAACACAAAAAGACACTTCTGCACATTATCCACCCCTCTCCCACACAGACCTTGAAAAATTACTGAAATCCGAGACACCATTAATATTATTTTGTTTTTACTCCCTCTGCTGAAACAGCTTCTTGCACAGAAAAAAAATGAATTCCGTGCCATCTCAACTCCGTCTCCTGGTGGATCTTTTCAATAGCAATGTACAATTCAATATTTACTTACATTTACAAGTTTCAATTAAATCAATTCATTCAGCTTAACTTAGTGTGTAGTTCAAAGTTATAAATGGGACTACTTTTGTAGTCCCTTTATTGACGTAAGGATATTTAATTTAAAAAAAAATTGCCCTAAAGATTACTTCTGTTTTTTTTCTTTCAAATCGACCTGGATTATAAATACATTATTATTATTATTATTATTATTATTATTATTATTATTATTATTATTATTATTATTATTATTATTTATTTCTTAGCAGACGCCCTTACCTAGGGCGATTTACAGTCGTAAACAAAAAATACATTTCAAGAATAATGCACTTCGTCTCATGCCGCACAACAAAACGAGGCGTCCGTATATTCGACGTATATGGATACCCTATCGGGCTTTATTGCATACATAACAGATATTTCTATTTTTTTGTCCTTCCTTGTACATATAAAAATTGCAATATCTATAACGTCGCCTGCTGTGCCGTGATACAATGAGAAATACAGTGTTCTATTAAATTGTGTTTAAGCATTTTATAACAACATAATAATAAATTATAGATTATTTAACATAAAACGCTTGTATTTCATAACCCATAGAAAATACAGAAGCATCGATATCAATCCCAAATAAATATATTGTAGGAATTCTAAAATGTGGTTATACATTTATAATGGTTGTACTTACTGTCTATGTTTTCTGAAGCTAGTGGCTGAGAAAACATCCTCACACCAGACCTTGCAGTTCCCTTCCTTCCTCTTTATTTTAAATACTCTGTTTAATGCAATACAACCCCAACATGACTAAAAAGGAAATGTTTACACTACGTTACAACCTTTATTCTTAACAATATATTTATTTTGATACCTGGGGAAACAGTAAAATGGTGGATACAACAAAGATGTCCTTTGAAAGTTTCTATTTCCTTGTTTTCATTCACGTTCACTCGACGACCCCTCATATCATGAATGAATGAATGGTTAAATGTTTAGAAGTGTGCACTAGTTTAAACCTGGCACCCATATTCATCACCTTAGTGAAGCAGGCTATGGCAAAGGAATTCTCCATACATGTTTGAACCTTAGTGTTACAGATGAGTCCCTTAAAGATACTCTTGATAAAATCTTATGTCTTTCCAGTCTCTCAGTTGGCCTCTGAACTTGAGCACCTGGAAAAGGATCAGTCCCTCCTCAGGAAAAACGGTAAGAAGACTTAGTAATACATATATTTTCTATAATAAAAAGTGTAAAAAGTTATTCACAGTTAAATTGCAGTGCAAAACGTTATTTACAGTCAGAGATTGCAGTGAGAAGCTAAATAGTGTCAATCCGCTGCTTTGCTTTGTTGCTAATAACTCAATCATTTTCAGAAATACTAAAAAGAATAATGCACTTCATCTCATGCCGCACAACACAACGAGGTGTCCGTATATTCGACATATATGGATACCCTATTGGGCTTTATTGCATACTTAACAGATATTTCTATTTTTTTTGTCCATCGATTGTACATATAAAAATTGCAATATCTATAACGTTGCCTGCTGTGCCGTGATACAATGAGAAATACAGTGTTCTATTAAATTGTGTTTAAGCATTTTATAACAACATTTTATAACGACATAATAATAAATTATAGATTATGCAAAACGTTATTCACAGTCAGAGATTGCAGTGAGAAGCTAAATAGTGTCAATCCGCTGCTTTGCTTTGTTGCTAATAACAGTCATTTTTAGAAATACTAAAACAAATGTAATACATCCAATGGCAAACGTTTCGACCAAAAGTCTTTTCCAATGTCTTCAAAAGCTGCAATGGTTTGAGATTCTCTATATACCCTATTTGGGAGTTTTCACTCCACTCCTGATTGATAGAAGGGGGAATGGTATCTTAATGGTCACATTAAGAGCAGTGGGTGTGTGCTGATTATCCACCAATGGGACAGTAAGCTTGCAATGGTAGGAGTGGCTAATTTGTCACATAGGCAAGAATGGAAAAGAGAGAAAAGAAACAAAATAAGAAAAAATAAACATTAAATAAAGACGTGATAGTTACAACAGTTGGAATAAGAGGAAAGAAAAGTGACACTGTTTGTACATCTCCTTATAAAAGTTTACCATGGTAAAGTTGTTTGGTAATTTAGAAGTTTTCCCACGTTTATACTATTCATGTTTAATATAATTTACCATACCTCTCTGTGCTTTACCATGCTTTTACTACAGTACAATGGGTCTATACAATGCCTTCAAATGTTATGCAGACAGTCATCGTAATTCTCATTATCTATAGATATTCTATATAGGTTTAATTATGTTAAGATCTAAAGTTTCCAATAACACGAAGGTAGCCCTGCATTCCAAACCTGGTATAATGCTGTATACTCATGACTCCCCTTTACCTCCTAATGCCATTCAATGAGCTCCTGCACTTCTTTTACAAGGGGAACACAAATAGCAGCCTCTTAACTACGGCACGAGCTTTTTAATAACTTTATTACTACAAAAATAACATTGCAGAACATGAATCACTCAATGACCTGAAGATTCAAAATCATTCCAACAGACAGGATACCTCCAAGGCAGCAGATCAGCATTGCACTGCACTGATGCCACTGTAATACTGCTCTGCTTCCCCTAGTCAGAGAGGACTAATCTTTTTTGAACAGTTTTTTGGTGGGGGGTTGGTGGGCTTAGGTCGGCCAGGGTGTCCTTGGCTCACCGCACACCAGCGATCCCTGTAGTCTGGCTGGGCGCCTGCGGGCTTGCCTATAAGCTGTCCAGAGCTGCGTTGTCCTCCGACGCTGTAGCTCTGAGGTGGCTGCATGGTGGGTCTGCAGTGTGAAAAGAAGCGGTCGGCTGACGACACACGCTTCAGAGGACAACGTGTGTTCATCTTCACTGCTCCCGAGTCAGCGCGGGGGCGGTAGCGGTTAGCTGAGCCTAAAAACAATTGGTTTTATTTCAAGGGTAATGTGGGAAATTCCATCTCTAGGCAGCTTTTGCGTAACCAGAGGTTTCCACTTCCAATCAGAAATACAGAAATACTGAGAATCAAGATGCACATCAGTGTATTTATAAGAGGAAGCTAAATCTACTCATGCTGCCGAAAGCTTTTGCTGGGGTTAAAAATATAAAGTAGAGGGGTCCCAGAGTGTCTCAAGAACTGATAACAGAGCATCGGTGTGGTGAGCAGGTTGAGACTCAGTAGCACGCTTTCTTTGTAAATATTGCAGTTGTGCTCTTCCATTCACTGTGCAGATCTGAAATGTTTTGAAAACTGTAAACCTCATTCTTTACCTCAAAATGACAGCCTCAAAGAACATGACTTGTACAAAATGGTGATTTTCAAACAGGAAGAGAAAGAAAGCCACATTGCTGATTTTTTTTTCTTTCACCACATATTTTGTTTCTTTTGAGATACATTTAATTATACATGGTAATATTTTTTTTGGCTTTGCCCTCTGTGGCAGGGTGGCTGGGCAGTGACGTCACGGCAGAAGCAGGAAGGGAAACTGACACCAGGGACTGCAGTTAAATGCGGCGTGCGCCGTTTTATTTTTAAATAACAAAAATAAATAAAATATTTTAACAAAAAGACTTGCCCACAGAGCGAAAATAAAAGGTTTAAATAAAACAAATCTCGAACACAAAATATGCAAAATATACTATAATCTTTAAGTCTCGTTTTTCTCTCTTCTACTCTCGCTCCTCTGAACTCCCACCACGAGCTGGAGAGCTGCAGGCTTTTTATACCGTGGCCGAGGGGTTTAACTAGTTAGCAATTATTCTATTACCCCTCGGCCACAATCTGCACGAGTTTTAAACTGCTGTGGATGGGGTTTCCCATCCACGCTACTAACCAAAATAATAATAAAAACACCCAATGCGGCTACGCCACTATATTTACAAAACAATAAATAAATACAAAAACAATACCCACGGAGCTTCGCCGTCATCTATACATAATGATAATAATTATAATAATAATAATAATAATAATAATAATAATCAACAACAAATACAAAATAATACAGGGGCGGAGGGGGACCCCGTTCTAAAATAAAATAAACAAATCAATGTACAGGGCACCTCGCCCTGTTACACCCTCATAAAAGTTTACCACACTAAATTTGCACAGTGTTTGCACATGGTTCTACTGTGTATTTGCCGTAGTTTGCCATGAATTTTTGTATTTGCTTTACCATACCACGCTGGTCTTTACAGTGCTTACCTTTGCTTTTACTGTGCTTTTACTATGGTAAAGTCTGAACACAGATTGCTTATGGACGTCACATGAGGAATAAAATAGTAAACAGTAAAATAAGTAGGAACCGTTTATACAATAGAAACCAGTGCTTTAAAATCAGTTTTCAACATATCTGTTTATTTGCTTGTCTCTGATTTAGTCACATTAATAAAAACAAAGTCTTCTCAGAATTGAAACGTTTCCTAAGTTAGTGATTGATTTTCAGAAATGTCTCAGAAAATGCATTCCCTGTTGCTGGAGCACACTATGATGAAAATCAACAGTATGTACATTTGTCTTACAGTTTACCAAATAATGTTCTCAATGACATTCAAAATACCAGAGTGGTTAGTGCTAACCAAGGTTTCAATCCATTTCTTACTTCTTATTAGTTTAAGCAGTCTTTGGGTTTTTTTGTTTGTTTGAAAGAGCCTGGAGGTTATTACTTCATAGTTTGATTTCTATTTCATAACAGTTTGTGTCCTCTATTAAAAATAGGAGTAAATAAAACAGACTGAAGCTAATGCAAACACCAAAGCATATTTATACAGTTGTATTCCTGGATGCAGCTACATCTGCATCTTCAGAATATTTCCATTCTTAGCTGTTACAGAAGTTACAGAACCCCCTGCTTTACCGTTGCTGTATCCAGTGTTGTCCGTATCACAGCAATATATTTTTCAACACAATCCTGATTGTGTTAATATTTTTATTCACACATCATAGGTCAAGTAGAAACTCAGGGCCATTTGCCAAGAGAGATTTGTTTCTGTTAAATATGACACCCATTTCAATCACAGCACCAGCATTGTTGCAGGAAGGAGCGTGATCTGGATACACTGAAGAAGAGAAATTCTCTTTCTCCTGGCGAACGCTCCTGAATCAATGTTGAGAAATGTGTTGCCCAGTTGATTTGTGACTCATGACATGTGGTTAAAAATGGAGATATGTTTAAAAATGCGGACAACGTGGAAGACATGAACGTTAAGCAATGTGTTTCCTATAAACACTGCAGGGTGTTCTGTAAAACTTTAATATCCCTTTAAAGCTCAATTACTGAAGACTGGGGGGTTCAGAAATGACTCCTAGATGCGTCATGTTACTGAGCTTGCTATTAACTTGTTATTGGTTTTGCTTTTCAGTCACTCAGATTGTTATGGGCCTGCAGAATAACACAGGTGTGTACTGTACTGTAATACTTCACTCTTCTGCAAAAAACGCATTATTGAAAATATATACCGGATTCTGCAATCAACGCCCAAAGCTGTCATTGAGGCTAGTGTGTGTGGTGTGGAGAATTGCCTAGTGTGTGTCTCCTGTCTGTCAACGGATAACCCCACCCCTATCACATAGCCATTCATGTATTTCTCAGCAACAGAACAAACCCAAGCCATGGAAATATATCCTCAACTATGCACTGCTAAATGTGTAATTATAGACATTTAGGTGTTTTACAGCCCCTGATTAGACTGCTTTTTTGCTGATATCGTGCGCCAGTATCCTGTTGATTTGCATTTCTGCTGTGGTTTCTGTCCTCGTCTGCTGTTCTCCTATTTATTTAATTTGCTGTTTGTCTTGCCTGCACACTTGCTTCTCTGTCTTCCTCAATCAATATGACATTTTAGTGGGTTCAATACAAAAGTGCTTGATTTATTCAAGTAAATGGAGAAAAAAAAAGTTATTAAAACCAAGCAGCACAAGCAAAAATGAAATAGTCTGTGACTGTGCTCTGAACAACTTCCCCACGCCAGATCAAATAATCAAGAAAACTAAACCGGAGCTAGAAACATTTACAAATCGAAGATAGCATCAGTGCTAATTACACTACTGCTTGGGCAACACACATTGCAGAGATGCCAGCTTCTGAAATGAGAAAACAGTAGCATGTGCCGAGCGAAGCCCCTAGAAATGAAAAGGTTCTTATGCTCTGGCAAGCCAATGACCTCATTTTTGCTGTTCAATCTATACATTTTGGTAGTTGTAAACAGACAGCATTTAGAAATTTAAAAACCCCAATAAAAATACTTCAACACTGATTTTTTAAAAATTATTTTCAATTCGAAATTCTATTTATTCTGGATTTAAATATTATTAATGAAGAGTGTTTTAGGATCTCGTAAGTACTGTACTATCAAACCTGGACTGAACTATTCAACCTCAAAACTTTATAAAAATGTGTAGTATCCAATAATTCATTATTTAAAGCAAGTTAAACCTCAAAACCCATTTGCACAAACACAGTAATGGGGAGTGTCAGATTTTGCGTATTGCTGGTGTTTCTTCTTACCTATGTGAGTGATACAGTCATGACGCCCACCATGTTTCACAGAGAAGTCTGTCCGGCAGTATCACAGACGTTAGATTGAGACACTCGACTTCTTTTAATGAATAACCATTCTGTGGTAAATTCCTCTCGATACATCTGACAAGCCAACCTCGATCTTTTAGGTGGAGGAGAATGACATTTTTTGTTTGATTTGTGAGGGAGTTGCAGCAGTGAGGCCTGGACCTGCCTATTGTAGAATTCACATTAATAAGTTATTATTATTTAGTCATTTAGCAGACGCTTTATCCAAAGCCACTTACAGATACTTGGGGGTGAACGATGCATCACAACTGCTGCTGCAATCACTTACAATAGGCCCTCGGTTTTACGTCTCACCTGAAGGACGGAGCACAAGGAGGTTAAGTGACTTGCTCAGGGTCACACACAGCAAGTCAGTAGCTGGGATTGAACCTGTAACCTCCTGGTAACAAGCCCCTTTCTTTAACCACTGGACCACCAAGCCTGCTCGCATTTCTCAGTGTTAATGGATAGCATGGCAGTACCGCATTCATGCTTTTATTCTGTCTGTAGTATACTGGAAAAAGCTAAACAGACCATCATACAGTGACCGTGGCTTGGGGCTCTGTTGCTACACGCTGTTATATTTCTAAACCCAGCTCTTCTTGTTTTAAAATAAATCCCAGCTTTCTAATGAAAATATGACATGTTTGTCTCTAACCAGGCACATTTTGAAATCAAGAGGAACCTAGTGACAGAGATCTCTGAAAACTGCAGTGAAATATTGAGCAAGCTGAGCAAAAGGCATGTCATCAAAAATAATGAAGTACTGTAGTTTATTTTGTTTTGCACTCTTAATTCACAATGCAATCATTTATAATTGACATAAAGGAATTGGGTCAAAGGAACACACTCGAAATATTTAAACAACAATGTTTTATTTAGCAGATTTTGTACTTTCCCTGTAATCATCTGTAATGTTAATAATGGTGTGTAATAAGTGGCGTGTGGCACAGAAGCAATCCTTTACTCTTATGCCGTTTTCACACTGGCACTTTAGAGCAGTGTTGAGTGTGTACTGAAGTAAGCCTCACAACATGATTTGTACACCCTTACCTTCATGTGTCTCTGATAGTGACTGACTGCTGGACTAACTAATCCACCTCTGGGGTAGTTAACATTATAAAAATGACAGTGGATTAAGGTCAGCACAACACTTTTAGATCAACAGTATTGTGACAATGACTGATAGTCATGCAAGCAAAACAGAAGTCACCTGCAATAACTGCTGTTAACACCGGGTGGCGCGTTTTTATTAAGCAGTAAGGAAAGAAAATAAACCAAATACAAAACAAGAGTGATATTGCAACGCTCTGAACACCAGTTACTGTCCTCTTCCTACAAGTGTCCCCCTATTCAGGCAGCTCTGTGCTTTTATATACAGTATGTGGACAGGTTAGATTGGCAATATATTATCCACTCTAACCTGACCACATGATTTTTCATTCCCCTGCATCTAGGTCAGGTCTTCCATTCAAACACACACATTTTCACATCTTGATATGCCCAACTGGAGGACAAGTGAACAGTAATACACGATGCAGGGATGGGTTTGTAACCCGTCACTGCCAAAACACAATTCATACACCATGGGGATTTTTAAACATAGGAATATTGTGTTTTTTTTCTTAGGTGTAGATCTCCTGTTAAGCCTCAATACTCTGTGTTAACCTCCACTACTATATATATGAGACCATAATTTAGATCTTTTATTTAACATCATGTAATCAAAGAAACTACAAAATGTAAAGTGTACTACAGTATTTGATGTTAGATTTTCGAAAATGTCACATTTTTTAATTGTTGTCAGTTTTTTGTTAAGTATATGGAAAACTACAACGCGGTATGTAATTCAATATATTAACGTAACATTATTGAGAAAGTTTCTTTCAACTAAGTTAATTCTATAGAGTGATACAAAACTTTTGGCCATAGAGCTGTATATGATAGTATTCAATTTATATTTCTATAGACAGGGCAAGGTCAAGCAACACAGCAGTCAAGTCACATTTAACTGTAATACTAAAAGCAACATTTAAAAGATAACACATTTAATTCATTTATTTTTGACAGAGCATTTTACAGCACTGAAGAATCTCCTTAGATCGTATCACTCACTCCTAGATTACCCCTAAAATAAGTGGTTGATGCAGTCTAGAAGGATTTAACGGTAATGTAAATTGCTCTAATCCAACTAGGATACCCCAGTGTTATAGGAAGATCAAATCAACCCCTAAATGAGGGTAAAGACTCTCAGAGCAAATGCAGTGTTTTACACCCACAAGGGGCAGGGTGTTGGAAGAGGACAGGTTCATGGCTACACGTTGGTGTCGCTGAATTAGACATGATTCTGAGAGCCCTCTTGAGCCAACAGGGGGCTTTAAGCTTTTAAGGTCACCAGGATGTGACGACTGAAAGAGAATTACACAGACTGATTCTAAACAACTAGAAGGATACACTTCTCAGGAAAACTGATATGTCATGCAAATACTGAAATCCCTTAAAGATACATTTGACCCACTTATTACGACAGCATGTACAGACAGATATCCTGGCCTTGCAGATTTTTGTCCCAGACTTTCCAGTAAATTCTTTAGCTCTTGACCTCTTCCCCAACTTCAATTTATTAAATTAGATGGTTTGTGTGTTCTGTTTTATTTGATGCTATGGATGTATCATTGACATTGCACTGTAATGTATCTAGGAAAACAATCACCCGTCAAATATCTTAAACAATCTATGATGCTATATATCAACTCCCATGCCCTAATTACCAGGAATGCATCTATGTATGAAGGTGTTTATTATCTGTTAACTTCACCTAAATACAATTACAAAAACAGTAACTTGAGTCACAGATTGAGCAGCATTGAGCAGTAAATTAGGTTGCCTTGGCCTTGCAGAGGTTCACAAAGACCTGCCCAGACCCAGAGCCCTGAAAATTCACCTTGCTACACTCGGCAGAGGTTTCCCCCATCTCCTTTGAATTCCATGTTATTTGAAGTCTTAAATGCATCCCTACTTAGTATAGCTATATATTGAATAATGTACAGGGGCTCAAATCTACCCCATGATATCTGAGTGGCGGTTCACACTTTGACTTTGATTAGGATGAAAAGCAGCTTGTAATGCTCTCTAAACTACATATATTTATAGGCTTATAGGATGACGAATGTCTGAATGGCTGAATTGGCATTGCAGTTGAATGGAATTCCAAGAGGTGCCTCAGGTATGAATTTTTAAAGCAGGTGGCGTCAACGTGTTGATATGGAGAATACAGCACGGTAAAAACTCAGGCGGGCACAGTCGATGTCATTGGGGTTTCTCTGTGATGTGTCGTGGAATACAGCCATCGAAACATGCACTCTGATTGGCTGAAAGATCCTCAGCCTTCTATCATCCTGTATGTACTTCACCCTGATATGTATGTGAGACAGCCATCCGAAAAAATAAGCAGTACAGGTGCTGTGTAAGATACAAGCTGATTTCCACCCCACTCAAGGCCAGGAAGTCGACTCATATCAGATTAAGAACATAAGAAAGTTTACAAACAAGAGGAGGCCATTCGGCCCATCTTGCTCATTTGGTTGTTAGTAGCTTATTGATCCCAGAATCTCATCAAGCAGCTTCTTGAAGGATCCCAGGGTGTCAGCTTCAACATCATTACTGGGGAGTTGGTTCCAGACTCCCACAATTCTCTGTGTAAAAAAGTGCCTCCTATTTTCTGTTTTGAATGCGCCTTTATCTAATCTCCATTTGTGACCACTGGTCCCTATTTCTTTTCAGGTCGAAAAAGTCCCTTGGGTCAACATTGTCAATACCTTTTAGAATTTTGAATGCTTGAATCAGATCATTGCTTGAATCAGATTACAACACCCTTTACAATATTATATTTGTTTTATTTAGTGTTTGTTTTATGTTAAAACCTTTTATTTTGCAATAAATACATGCATCGGCACTTCAACCTGTAGTACTGGTCTGTCTCTTCCTGGTCTGTGACGTCACCCACAGTGGCATCCGTGACAAGATGATATAGATAAATGGATCATGTTTCAGCACAACACCAATTTTGCTTCATTTTGACTGTACTTCCACTTCTACTAAAGACGGCAGATTGCCTTTATAGTCTGATAAAAACATTACGATACTGGGGGCCTGTGGCAGGGTGCCCTGCCCCTGTGCGTATGCTTGTGTTTTATGTTGTATGTGGTGTATTATTGTTGGTGTGAGGGATGGGGACAGATGGAGGGCCTGGCAGTGAGGACACTGCCCAAGGTCACTGGAGAAGGTTGTGGAGTTTATCCTCTGCTAACTAGAGGCAGACATGGAGAGAAAAACAATCCAGGTACTAGTGTCTCCAGCGCAAGAGGGAGAAGCCCCGCTGTCTCCAGCGTGAGAGGGAGAAGCCCCGCTGTCTCCAGCGCCTGAGGGAGAAGCCCCGCTGTCTCCAGCGTGAGAGGGAGAAGCCCGCTGTCTCCAGCTCTGAGAGGAGAAGCCCGCTGTCTCCAGCGCCTGAGGGAGAAGCCCGCTGTCTCCAGCGCCTGAGGGAGAAGCCCCGCTGTCTCCAGCGTGAGAGGAGAAGCCCCGCTGTCTCCAGCGTGAGAGGGAGAAGCCCGCTGTCTCCAGCGTGAGAGGAGAAGCCCGCTGTCTCCAGCGCCTGAGGGAGAAGCCCCGCTGTCTCCAGCGTGAGAGGGAGAAGCCCCGCTGTCTCCAGCGTGAGAGGGAGAAGCCCCGCTGTCTCCAGCGTGAGAGGGAGAAGCCCCGCTGTCTCCAGCGCGAGAGGGTGAAGCCCCGCTGTCTCCAGCGCCTGAGGAAGAAGCCCCGCTGTCTCCAGCATGAGAGGGAGAAGCCCCGCTGTTTCCAGCGCCTGAGGGAGAAGCCCCGCTGTCTCCAGCGCCTGAGGGAGAAGCCCCGCTGTCTCCAGCATGAGAGGGAGAAGCCCCACTGTCTCCAGCGTGAGAGGGAGAAGCCCCGCTGTATATACCTGTATTATATTTGGTAGCAAGGAACCTGTGAACTCCAGTTCACCTAATTTTTAGGGAAAGGATGTGTGGAAGATAGTGAACCATGAGCTCACATTCAATTAATTTTGTTAATGTGTGTTAAAAAATGAATCTAAAAAAAAAACTAACGCGTTTATCGCAGAAGTTAACTGTGATTAATTGACATCCCTAAACACAACATTAACAGAACATAAACAACCAAATCACAGAACACTCACACACACAAGGGCAGCAGTGTGGAGTAGTGGTTAGGGCTCTGGACTCTTGACCGGAGGGTCGTGTGTTCAATCCCAGGTGGGGGACACTGCTGCTGTACCCTTGAGCAAGGTACTTTACCTAGATTGCGCCAGTAAAAACCCAACTGTATAAATGGGTAATTGTATGTAAAAAAATTATGTGATATCTGTATGATGTGAAATAATGTATAATGTGATATCTTGTAACAATTGTAAGTCGCCCTGGATAAGGGCGTCTGCTAAGAAATAAATTAATAACAAACAGAACACGCAGTCCAGTGGCCACGCCCCCTGATCGCGCTGCAGACCTGACTGAGAGACCTCACCTGTCGGTCTTGCGCACAACATAACACAGAGCCGCTCACCCTTGAAATATCTTGTTTTTAACCTAGGATTTGCATATCACAGGAGAGCTGCAATGAGTAAACTCTGTAACCCATATGAGAAGTCGGTAAACGCTATATTGCCCAGATTTAAAGGTTAAGGTGGAATTTCAAGTTGTGTTGGAAAAGTTCAATGTTCTCTACTAAAGTCACAGAATCCGTGACCACTGTGACTTAATCCCAGCCTTACTAAAAAACAACCAAGTAAACGTGCGATTGATAATGAAGCACGGCGACATTTGCGCAGCTGTTTCTGAAGGACCCCTAAACTGGTTACTAAGCAACCCGGCTCAGAGCTTTTACAATGGCACTTAAAATGCCACAACAAACTGTCAGTGAAATACCGTATTATTTTTTTGTTTTATAAAAATCTTAGTACCACTTCGACCATAGTAGAACCTCCAAAATAGTAGCTGCTACATCCATTGAATTGGAAACTTTTGTTTTCTAGACCTGTTTTAGATAAGAACTTTTACAACAATAAACAAGTATATTTCTGAAATACAAGCAATGGGTACAGACATGCAGTCTCCAAAAGCTTGAAGCATGGGTTTGTTGTTACCAGGCTCTATTCTGCACTGAATCGCTTACACAGCAACGATGCCCAATAAGAAATGTTTACCCATGTTTGTACATTTGTCCTCCAGGGGCTGGTAGTTTTCTGATATCCACTGTAGTGCTCCTCTAGAGAGGTAGGAAGGATTGGAGGATGCACCCTGACCTTTATTCCTCCTGAGCTTTCGTGGGGAGTTGCAGCAGTGAGGCCTGGACCTGCCTATTGTAGAATTCACATTAATAAGTTATTATTATTTAGTCATTTAGCAGACGCTTTATCCAAAGCCACTTACAGATACTTGGGGGTGAACGATGCATCACAACTGCTGCTGCAATCACTTACAATAGGCCCTCGGTTTTACGTCTCACCTGAAGGACGGAGCACAAGGAGGTTAAGTGACTTGCTCAGGGTCACACACAGCAAGTCAGTAGCTGGGATTGAACCTGTAACCTCCTGGTAACAAGCCCCTTTCTTTAACCACTGGACCACCAAGCCTGCTCGCATTTCTCAGTGTTAATGGATAGCATGGCAGTACCGCATTCATGCTTTTATTCTGTCTGTAGTATACTGGAAAAAGCTAAACAGACCATCATACAGTGACCGTGGCTTGGGGCTCTGTTGCTACACGCTGTTATATTTCTAAACCCAGCTCTTCTTGTTTTAAAATAAATCCCAGCTTTCTAATGAAAATATGACATGTTTGTCTCTAACCAGGCACATTTTGAAATCAAGAGGAACCTAGTGACAGAGATCTCTGAAAACTGCAGTGAAATATTGAGCAAGCTGAGCAAAAAGGCATGTCATCAAAAATAATGAAGTACTGTAGTTTATTTTGTTTTGCACTCTTAATTCACAATGCAATCATTTATAATTGACATAAAGGAATTGGGTCAAAGGAACACACTCGAAATATTTAAACAACAATGTTTTATTTAGCAGATTTTGTACTTTCCCTGTAATCATCTGTAATGTTAATAATGGTGTGTAATAAGTGACGTGTGGCACAGAAGCAATCCTTTACTCTTATGCCGTTTTCACACTGGCACTTTAGAGCAGTGTTGAGTGTGTACTGAAGTAAGCCTCACAACATGATTTGTACACCCTTACCTTCATGTGTCTCTGATAGTGACTGACTGCTGGACTAACTAATCCACCTCTGGGGTAGTTAACATTATAAAAATGACAGTGGATTAAGGTCAGCACAACACTTTTAGATCAGCAGTATTGTGACAATGACTGATAGTCATGCAAGCAAAACAGAAGTCACCTGCAATAACTGCTGTTAACACCGGGTGGCGCGTTTTTATTAAGCAGTAAGGAAAGAAAATAAACCAAATACAAAACAAGAGTGATATTGCAACGCTCTGAACACCAGTTACTGTCCTCTTCCTACAAGTGTCCCCCCTATTCAGGCAGCTCTGTGCTTTTATATACAGTATGTGGACAGGTTAGATTGGCAATATATTATCCACTCTAACCTGACCACATGATTTTTCATTCCCCTGCATCTAGGTCAGGTCTTCCATTCAAACACACACATTTTCACATCTTGATATGCCCAACTGGAGGACAAGTGAACAGTAATACACGATGCAGGGATGGGTTTGTAACCCCGTCACTGCCAAAACACAATTCATACACCATGGGGATTTTTAAACATAGGAATATTGTGTTTTTTTTCTTAGGTGTAGATCTCCTGTTAAGCCTCAATACTCTGTGTTAACCTCCACTACTATATATATGAGACCATAATTTAGATCTTTTATTTAACATCATGTAATCAAAGAAACTACAAAATGTAAAGTGTACTACAGTATTTGATGTTAGATTTTCGAAAATGTCACATTTTTTAATTGTTGTCAGTTTTTTGTTAAGTATATGGAAAACTACAACGCGGTATGTAATTCAATATATTAACGTAACATTATTGAGAAAGTTTCTTTCAACTAAGTTAATTCTATAGAGTGATACAAAACTTTTGGCCATAGAGCTGTATATGATAGTATTCAATTTATATTTCTATAGACAGGGCAAGGTCAAGCAACACAGCAGTCAAGTCACATTTAACTGTAATACTAAAAGCAACATTTAAAAGATAACACATTTAATTCATTTATTTTTGACAGAGCATTTTACAGCACTGAAGAATCTCCTTAGATCGTATCACTCACTCCTAGATTACCCCTAAAATAAGTGGTTGATGCAGTCTAGAAGGATTTAACGGTAATGTAAATTGCTCTAATCCAACTAGGATACCCCAGTGTTATAGGAAGATCAAATCAACCCCTAAATGAGGGTAAAGACTCTCAGAGCAAATGCAGTGTTTTTACACCCACAAGGGGCAGGGTGTTGGAAGAGGACAGGTTCATGGCTACACGTTGGTGTCGCTGAATTAGACATGATTCTGAGAGCCCTCTTGAGCCAACAGGGGGGCTTTAAGCTTTTAAGGTCACCAGGATGTGACGACTGAAAGAGAATTACACAGACTGATTCTAAACAACTAGAAGGATACACTTCTCAGGAAAACTGATATGTCATGCAAATACTGAAATCCCCTTAAAGATACATTTGACCCACTTATTACGACAGCATGTACAGACAGATATCCTGGCCTTGCAGATTTTTGTCCCAGACTTTCCAGTAAATTCTTTAGCTCTTGACCTCTTCCCCAACTTCAATTTATTAAATTAGATGGTTTGTGTGTTCTGTTTTATTTGATGCTATGGATGTATCATTGACATTGCACTGTAATGTATCTAGGAAAACAATCACCCGTCAAATATCTTAAACAATCTATGATGCTATATATCAACTCCCATGCCCTAATTACCAGGAATGCATCTATGTATGAAGGTGTTTATTATCTGTTAACTTCACCTAAATACAATTACAAAAACAGTAACTTGAGTCACAGATTGAGCAGCATTGAGCAGTAAATTAGGTTGCCTTGGCCTTGCAGAGGTTCACAAAGACCTGCCCAGACCCAGAGCCCTGAAAATTCACCTTGCTACACTCGGCAGAGGTTTCCCCCCATCTCCTTTGAATTCCATGTTATTTGAAGTCTTAAATGCATCCCTACTTAGTATAGCTATATATTGAATAATGTACAGGGGGCTCAAATCTACCCCATGATATCTGAGTGGCGGTTCACACTTTGACTTTGATTAGGATGAAAAGCAGCTTGTAATGCTCTCTAAACTACATATATTTATAGGCTTATAGGATGACGAATGTCTGAATGGCTGAATTGGCATTGCAGTTGAATGGAATTCCAAGAGGTGCCTCAGGTATGAATTTTTAAAGCAGGTGACGTCAACGTGTTGATATGGAGAATACAGCACGGTAAAAACTCAGACGGGCACAGTCGATGTCATTGGGGTTTCTCTGTGATGTGTCGTGGAATACAGCCATCGAAACATGCACTCTGATTGGCTGAAAGATCCTCAGCCTTCTATCATCCTGTATGTACTTCACCCTGATATGTATGTGAGACAGCCATCCGAAAAAATAAGCAGTACAGGTGCTGTGTAAGATACAAGCTGATTTCCACCCCACTCAAGGCCAGGAAGTCGACTCATATCAGATTAAGAACATAAGAAAGTTTACAAACAAGAGGAGGCCATTCGGCCCATCTTGCTCATTTGGTTGTTAGTAGCTTATTGATACCAGAATCTCATCAAGCAGCTTCTTGAAGGATCCCAGGGTGTCAGCTTCAACAACATTACTGGGGAGTTGGTTCCAGACTCCCACAATTCTCTGTGTAAAAAAGTGCCTCCTATTTTCTGTTTTGAATGCGTCTATCTAATCTCCATTTGTGACCACTGGTCCCTATTTTTTTCAGGTCGAAAAAGTCCCTTGGGTCAACATTGTCAATACCTTTTAGAATTTTGAAAGCCTGAATCAGATCATTGCTTGAATCAGATTACAACACCCTTTACAATATTATATTTGTTTTATTTAGTGTTTGTTTTATGTTAAAACCTTTTATTTTGCAATAAATACATGCATCGGCACTTCAACCTGTAGTACTGGTCTGTCTCTTCCTGGTCTGTGGCGTCACCCACAGTGGCATCCGTGACAAGATGATATAGATAAATGGATCATGTTTAAGCACAACACCAATTTTGCTTCATTTTGACTGTACTTCCACTTCTACTAAAGACGGCAGATTGCCTTTATAGTCTGATAAAAACATTACGATACTGGGGCCTGTGGCAGGGTGCCCTGCCCCTGTGCGTATGCTTGTGTTTTATGTTGTATGTGGTGTATTATTGTTGGTGTGAGGGATGGGGACAGATGGAGGGCCTGGCAGTGAGGACACTGCCCAAGGTCACTGGAGAAGGTTGTGGAGTTTATCCTCTGCTAACTAGAGGCAGACATGGAGAGAAAAACAATCCAGGTACTAGTGTCTCCAGCGCAAGAGGGAGAAGCCCCGCTGTCTCCAGCGCAAGAGGGAGAAGCCCCGCTGTCTCTAGCGCCTAAGGGAGAAGCCCCGCTGTCTCCAGCGCAAGAGGGAGAAGCCCCGTTGTCTCCAGCTTGAGAGGGAGAAGCCCCGCTGTCCCCAGCGCCTGAGGGAGAAGCCCCGCTGTCTCCAGCGCCTGAGGGAGAAGCCCCGCTGTCTCCAGCGTGAGAGGGAGAAGCCCTGCTGTCTCCAGCGTGAGAGGGAGAAGCCCCGCTGTCTCCAGCGCCTGAGGAGAAGCCGCGCTGTCTCCAGCGCCTGAGAAGCCCCGCTGTCTCCAGCGCCTGAGGGAGAAGCCCCGCTGTCTCCAGCGCAAGAGGGAGAAGCCCCGCTGTCTCCAGCGCCTGAGGGAGAAGCGCCGTTGTCTTCTGCTTGAGAGGGAGAAGCCCCGCTGTCTCCAGCGCCTGAGGGAGAAGCCCCGTTGTCTCCAGCGCCTGAGGGAGAAGCCCCGCTGTCTCCAGCACCTGAGGGAGAAGCCCCGCTGTTTCCAGCGCCTGAGGGAGAAGCCCCACTGTCTCCAGCGCCTGAGGGAGAAGCCCCGCTGTCTCCAGCGCGAGAGGGAGAAGCCTCGCTGTCTCCAGACATCTAGTCGAAACATTTGTCACTGAATTTATTAAGACACTGAGAAAGACTTCTAGTTGAAACATTTGTCATTGAATTTACACTGAAGACACAAAGAGACATCTAGTTGAAACATTTGTCATTGATTTTCATTGAAGACACAGAGAAAGACTTTAAGTCAAAATGTTTGTCATTGAATTTGTTTATTTTAGTATTTCTAAATGTACAAAAACAACATCAGCCATATAAACATTCTTATACAACTGAACCGATGGAACAGAATCATTTTAAAATCATGTATAGCTCACCTGTCATAAATGAAATATACATAAACTGCACCAAAAAAAAGAGCTTGGTTTTCAATGGGCTGGATGGATACATCAGCAGCTCAAATCAAAGTGATCATTATCCTAAAGCTATTCCATAAGGGAGGCTTGGTTTGTGTTCACAAGAGCCTTCCCTTATTCCATAGTCAATCTATCTTAGATTATGCAGTTTTTAGATTAGGTGTTGCATGCAATTCCATCTGCAGATTCGTACTTCAGTGGAATTATAGGACACACCATTGTGAATTATAGTAGACCGGTCTGGGTATGCCCTTGCATTTCTCTAAGTTTATTTAACCTCTGAATTGAAGGTTAAGAGGATAGTCAGCACTATTATTTGAGATCTCACATGACTCGTCGGATTGTGTTTGTAGCAGTTAAGTGTGAATGCTGAAGTTTGATTGGATGCTTTGATATTGTGAGTGTAAATGCATTTGTAATGTCTAGAATGTGAGATGCTTTGATACTGTGAATGCACAAAACATGGTTTAAAATTTACTGACAGGTTGGATCTGGTTGTCCAAATTGTCAGTTTCCTCATGGTTACTGAGTCACGCTCAAATGCATTTTAAGAAGAAACCGTTTGAACAAGCGGTCAAGTTCCTTGTGTACCTTAAGAGGTTATAGCACAAGAGTACTTTTTTAAAATGAATTGTAAACTGTAAATAATAAACTTCTGCCTTACTGTACATTTAATTTTTTTATTACAAAAATGATGTAAATTCTTAATTAAGAGCAAGTAGCTTATTTCTGTTTTTGTTACTGTTTCCTTACCTGTTATGAAAGCTTAATCTGCCAGTGTCTCTATGCAAGTACCAGCACCATCTAGTTTATTACTTTATTGCCAGTAAAACTAAAGTGGTATATCACTGATAGTGCTTTGTTTAACTTTATTACTTTTCAATTTAATGAAAAAAGTGATTTTCTAAGACTTGCATTACACAGAAACAGGTCTTGAAACTAAATGACAATTCAGGATTTGAAGATATTTCAGACACAATTCTATAGATTAATTAAACAGCTGCATCTTGCACTATTGCTATTGTTTGTCACATGAATGCAGCTCGATCACTGTTTGATCTACATGATTATAAGAATTGGGAAGCAGCAGCAACTTTTTATCTATAGCTCTGTCTTTGAAATAGCTGCATATTCCAAACTGATTAATAATATTAAACCAAAAATCTTATACATAAGAAAAAAGGGGACCCGTGAAAATGCTAGTGCTAATAAGCACATCTGATGTCTGCAATGTTATTTTTGATTAATTTAATGAAACACCCTCTTCTCTCTCAATTCCTGTGGAGACCAGACAGTTACCAAAGAAATGTGAGGAAACCTGAGTACAGGGGACGTATTTTATTTTAATGTTTTACTTTCGTATGAATCAGCACAATACAATATCCTGTTACTTTAGAGAAGTACTTTACACAGCTGAATCAATTCTGCTTATCAAGCACATGAGGTAAGAATAGGACATTAACTATCATGGGAGACATTAGCCATGTGAGATCAGAAACTTCAATTAAATAAATGAGACCTTTTTATCATAAAAACATAAAACAATGTTACGAATAAGAGGCCAGTCTAAGCTCATCCGGTTCCTCGTAACTGATTGATCTGTTTGTCAAGTTGGGTGTTAAAGGATACAAGTGATTCTGCCTCAACAACATGACTAGGTATCTCATTCCATCCCCTCATCACTCTCTGTGTGAAGAAGAGTCTCCTTCAGCAACGTGACTAGGTAACCCATTCCATCCCCTCACCACTCTCTGTGTGAAAAAGAGTCTCCTTCAACAACATGACTAGGTAACCCATTCCATCCCCCCACCACTCTCTATGTGAAAAAGAGTCTCCTTCAACAACATGACTAGGTAACCCATTCCATCCCCCCACCACTCTCAGTATGAAGAAGAGTCTCCTTCAGCAACGTGACTAGGTAACCCATTCCATCCCCTCACCCCTCTCTGTGTGAAGAAGAGTCTCCTTCAGCAACATGACTAGGTAACCCATTCCATCCCCTCACCACTCTCAGTATGAAGAAGAGTCTCCTTCAGCAACGTGACTAGGTAACCCATTCCATCCCCTCACCCCTCTCTGTGTGAAGACGCACCTCTACCCAGTGTAGCCCATTCCATCCCCTCACCCCTCTCTGTGTGAAGACGCACCTCTACCCAGTTTAGCCCATTCCATCCCCTCACCCCTCTCTGTGTGAAGACGCATCTCTACCCAGTGTAGCCCATTCCATCCCCTCACCCCTTTCTGTGTGAAGACGCACCTCTACCCAGTGTAGCCCATTCCATCCCCTCATCACTCTCTGTGTGAAGAGTCTCCTTCAGCAACGTGACTAGGTAACCCATTCCATCCCCTCACCACTCTCTGTGTGAAGAAGAGTCTCCTTCAACAACATGACTAGGTAACCCATTCCATCTCCTCACCCCTCCCTGTGTGAAGACGCACCTCTTTAACATAACAATGCTACATTATAAAAGTAAACAAAATAAGCTCTACAGAACAATAAAACCTGTAAATAAGCTTTGGGTAAAACCATTATAGATCATATCCATTGTTATGATTAGTTTTCAACACATTTACCATACTGCAGTAAATACTACCAACACCTTTAGGCACAAATACATGTCTTTCAGCAGCAAGGAGTTACAATACCCTAGGATAAATAAATAAACAGTACTGAAAAAAAAACAAGCAAACACTAGTTATTTTTCCTAGACCTGTGTAGTGCTGTACAGGTCTGCAGTGATGAAGTACTTAAAACAAAACAATTCGCCTTGGGCCCATTGATGCAAAGCGATGCAAAATCAGATCTCGGTTAAGATCTTTGACCCGTTCTTTTTCTATAAAAATCAGGCCAAGACTTGACAGTCTTTGTTGCAACATTGTTGTTCTTAAGTAGGATTTTACTTTCCTTAATGCAGAAAAGGAGCGTTCACAACTTACACTAAATGGAAATGTCAATGTTAGCCTAAGTAATTTCCAGAGATTTGGAAAGCTGACTACACTCAGGAAACTCCATGTTTGTAAATGTGAGGGCACTGCCTGCATGTCTAGAAATGGCTGCTTGAGCAACTGTTACCTTTGCCTTTAGAAGGCTCTTGCTGATTAGAGGAGAAACCTCAAAATGGAGCGAGGTCACCAGTGGTGTACCACAGGGATCAGTATTGGGTCCTCTGCTATTCCTAATCTACATTAATGACTTAGATTCTGGTATAGTAAGCAAACTTGTTAAATTTGCAGACGACACAAAAATAGGAGGCGCAAAGGTCATTCAAAATGATCTAGACAGCATTCAGAACTGGGCAGACACATGGCAAATTACATTTAATAGAGAAAAGTGTAAGGTACTGCACGCAGGCAATAAAAATGTGCATTATAAATATCATATGGGAGATACTGAAATTGAAGAAGGAATCTATGAAAAAGACCTAGGAATTTATGTTGACTCGGAAATGTCTTCATCTAGACAATGTGGGGAAGGTATAAAAAAGGCCAACAAGATGCTCGGATATATTGTGAAAAATGTTGAATTTAAATCAAGGGAAGTAATGTTAAAACTTTACAATGCATTAGTAAGACCTCATCTAGAATATTGTGTTCAGTTCTGGTCACGTTACAAAAAGGCTATTGCTGTTCTAGAAAGAGTGCAAAGAAGAGCGACCAAAATTATTCTGGGTTTAAAAGGCATGTCATATGCAGACAAGCTAAAAGAATTTAATCTATTCAGTCTTGAACAAAGAAGACTACGCTGCGATCTGATTCAAGCATTCTAAATCCTAAAAGGTATTGACAATGTTGACCCAGGGGACTTTTTTAACCTGAAAAAAGAAACAAGGACCAGGGGTCACAAATGGAGATTAGAAAAAGGGACGTTAAGAACAGAAAATAGGAGGCACTTTTTTACACAGAGAATTGTGAGGGTCTGGAACCAACTCCCCAGTAATGTTGTTGAAGCTGACACCCTGGGATCCTTCAAGAAGCTGCTTGATGAGATTCTGGGATCAATAAGCTACTAACAACCAAACGAGCAAGATGGGCCGAATGGTCTCCTCTTGTTTGTAAACTTTCTTATGTTCTTATATATAGAAAGGGCATCACCATATTTTTCAACAGAAATTTCATGACTGTCTAAGAAATTACTAGAAGCAGGGGTTAATGCTTGCATACCTCATAGTAAGTCACTAGTTTCATCAGTGAAACGTCTTCCTAATTCATGTGTGAAACAATCGATTACAGTGAAATACAACTATTGCATCATTAAACAACATTTTGGGTCTCTGCTTGGTTCATCATGTTTCCCTGTCTGTGTAAAGAAACCCTGATCGCACTCTTCTCTTACATTTTCTTTTGTTAAGAGGAAGTTCTAAAGAAACACTACAGTCATTGCACAAATCTGCAATTTGTGTCGTCCCATGACGTTTCTAATCTTTTGTGACTAAATGCTTGCTTTAATCATTTACTAGCTGTATAGCATTGGGAAGATCAAGTGGAGGATTCTGCAATAGATCACTGAGTATTTTACTGATACCCAGAAAAGATTCAAATGGAAAAAAACTAGCAACAAAGTTAACTGTCAACATATGCATTAGAAATCCCTCAGCTTCTGTGGAGTTGTTGCTGTCCCCTTCTGTGGAGTTGTTGCAAGCCCATCTTAAGAACATAAGAAAGTTTACAAAGGAGAGGAGGCCATTCAGCCCATCTTGCTCGTTTAGTTGTTAGTAGCTTATTGATCTTGTTTCTGAAATGCGTGGAAGTTCTCTAACTTTAAAATTTTGTATCTGTTGCAATGTCATAAATGTTTGATGTACTGAAGGCTGGCTGATAAACACATACAACCGCTCATACAAATTAAAAAAAATCTCTAGCCACTTTTGACATCCTTCACTGTATCTACTAGAGCAAGGTTAGGTCTATGTGCCTGGCAATGAATGTAAACTGCATGAGGATGAGCCTAGGCCAGGCTGGCCTGAACTCCATTACACTTGCCCCATCATTGCACTATGCTCTACAGTTGCTTTGTCCAGTCCAAGGCTGTGAAGACTATTGCTAGTAAGCTTACACAGAGAGTCTGCAGTGAGATCTTTGGCATGCTCTAAGGACAGAATTTTTTCTTTGACTTTTAGTTGTTCATCTGCAAAGCATACACATATACAAAACTGTTCTTTTTTTATAACCATCTCTAGTCTCATCAGCCAACTCAAAAACTCTTTCCTGACACTATCAGCAATTCCTTCAATCAGTACAGAGGCTCTAGCTTCAGTTAAATCATTCTGTATTTCTTTGCTGGTATATTTCCACTTGCTACTTTTGAAGCTAAACAAGAATCCTACTTGGCTAAAAGTTCAATCAGTTCTAAAAAATGACCTTTATTTGAAGAATCATGCACCTCTTCATGCTCTCTTAATGCTAACCCTGGCTGGACAAATATATTACAGCATCCAAAATGTAAGCAAGGTGCTTTCTATTTTCTACCAGACTGCTGGTGTGCAGTAGATGGCTTTGCTGCAACTGACCCATGTTTTGAACTACATTTAAAGTTCTCCCAAAGTGAAGCAGCAGCTTTATGGACTGCTGTATTTGCATGGGCTGTCAATTTAGATTTTGCATGTTTACATTTTCTGAATCCACTAACTACAAAGCATGGTTCTACAGAACCACTTTTTGCAACAAAATGACGGCAACAGAAACAAAATGCAGCATCCACTTTAATGCTGTATTCGACCCATGGAAACGCACTATACCAGTTGCTGCAGAAAGAGCGATTCTGACAACCACTTTTCATTGCTGGAAATGTGGACAGAGTAGGTTGCTTTGGTCCATCCATCTTTATTCCTAGGTCTTATGGACGACCATTACTGACTGAGCTACAGGTAGTGGACAAAAAAATGGAAAGTCACTTAATAGGGCATTGGGCCACTATGGTATCCTGCTCTGTGGAGTTCTCGACGGACCATTTTTGATGAAACTGGCTGCTCGCACTCCAGGTTGAAATTTGCAGTCAATTGATCTGCAGTTGCTTGCCAGTTTTGCCTTGCACTTCGAATTAATGCACGGATATCACGATCCTGGAGTATGCACTTCCGCCCACTGTTGCCCTTTGCTGATGATGTCTTTCCCTCAGAGTTCCATGCCGACATCACCTTAGACACCGTTGCTCGTGAAACATCAGCAAGTTGAGCTGTCTTGGTCACTGAAAGCTCCTGCCAAACGCGCCCCAACAATCACCCCTCTTTCAAAGTCCCTGAGGTCTCCTCTTGCAGCCATGCTAGACATAATTATAGGCAACCAGGCCTGTCCAGCATTTTTATACATGACCCTAAGCATGCTGGGATGTTATTTGCTTAATTAACCCATGAGCCACACCTGTGTGGAAGCCCTTGCTTTCAATATACTTGGTGTCCCTCATTTACCTAGGTGTTTCCATTTTTTTGTCCACTACCTGTACACCCGAAGACATTCTGCACTGAGGTGTCCTCTTCACCTACTGTAGCTAATGGCTCATCATTACTGTGTCCTGCCTGTTCTAAAGTCACAGTCATTTCCTTAGTACTACCTTCATGCTGTCCCTTTGCAAGAAAAAAAACTGTGCAAAGTTCTTTGCTTCTACATTTTCAATTGAGATGCAATGTACTATACTACTGCTTTATAAAAATAAATCCCTACAAGAAACTTCAGTAATAATATAAAAATCCATTTCACTAAGCCCCTAACCAATCGAAATTATTTTTTGATGGTGGCGCTGATCATGAAAACACATGGCATCATAATAATCGTCAGACCCTTTGCTATTTAGAAAGGTACAAATACTTATCACTGACACTTATCTGCTGTATTATTGAATTGTATTTTGTCACACTTGTACTTGCTTGAACCAAAGTCATTGTATTTATCTTGCTCTTAATTGTATTATTACTTGTACTATGATACTTGAAATGTATTTGCTTACGATTGTAAGTCGCCCTGGATAAGGGTGTCTGCTAAGAAATAAATAATAATAATAATAATAATAATAATAATAATAATAAGGTGGATATTTGCACCGATACAAGCTCTATGGTGTCATGTCAGTCGGCCATAGAGAAAGACATAGAATTCTTACATTCTGCAAAATGGTTAATATATATATAACACCAGAATATGAACCTGATAAAATAAAACTAATGATTTCCATTACATGAGAGTAGAAGTTAAAACTTCATGCTGATTTGAACTTGGCTCTCGCCAAGATAAGCACCAACTAAGACGTAGCTTCACAGTAAACTAATGTGATCCATATGTGTCTCCATCCATTTGCGCTTCCTTCCATATGATGATGTAGATATCCTTCTGTCTGGTGTTGATGGCTGAAATGTAATGCTGGCTCCAGGGTTCAGCTTATTTCCTCCCTAGCGCATCAGCACACACAACGGCTGCGATGCTGGCTCCGGGGATCAACCATAGTGCGGTCTCCCCAGCGTATCAGCATGACAACCGTCTGGATTGAGCTAAGTAGGGTACATCTCTGGGGTCTTCAAGTGGGCACCTTCCATCCTCGGTGTTTCGTCGACTAGCCCACGACACTTCAAGAGGGCTCGACGATGATTCTGGCATCCCAGCATCACCCCCCTCCGTCCCCCACTCAACTCACCCCAGCTTACTTAACTGTACATCAGCGTTTCTTTCTTTCTATTGTGCTTGAGATCCCCAGCCAGAATCTTTCCGTCTCAACCACAGCCAGTTGCTGCTCCTCTCTGCTGCTTCAGATAAGTTCTTCACTGTGCGACGCAACTCTTGGCCATTGAATCCGACATCTCTGAGAAACCGGATTGTAGAGTGTGCCACAAATCCTCGACAACCCACTTCCACTGGGTAAACCCAGACTCTCCATCCTCGCTGTTCCGCTTCAGCGGCTAGTTGAGCATACCGCAGTTTCTTCCTCTCATACGCCTCATCTACAGCATCCTCCCATGGCACTGTTAACTCTACCAGGTAAACAAGGCGTGCTGATCCAGACCTCAAGACAATATCTAGTCGAAGGTTAGTGGTGGCAATCTCAGGTGGAAAAATAAGCCGTTGACCAACATCTGCCAGCATTTTCCAGTCTCTAGCAGCTTCCAGTTGTCCTGGGCGAGGATTGGTTTTAACACCTTTTCTTGGTGGTTGCTCTCCTGGGCGGAGGAATGTTGTCTTTTGTGTGTAATGTTTTGATGGAACAGGTGGCAACTTATTGGTCATGTTATGCTTGTCTTCCAATGCTAAGGCCAAACATCGCAGCACCTCGTCATGGCGCCAAGTAATACATCCTTGGCTAAGAGCCACCTTACATCCTGTCAAAATGTGCCTTAATGTTGCAGGTGATGAACACAAAGGACATGAGGGATCCTCTCCTACCCAGAGGTTTAGGTTCTGTGGTGATGGGAGAACATCATATGTTGACCTTATAAGGAAACTGATCCTGCTCTGTTCCATTGACCATAGGTCTTGCCAGCCAATCTTGCGTTGTTCCACACTCTCCCATCTCATCCATTCTCCCTGCTTGCCCTGGGAAATGGCCTTTATACACCTCATCCTCTCCTCCTGCTTTTGCACCTCATTGACTACCAGCTTCCTCCGTTGAGCTGGGGCTGCCTTGTGCCATGTAGGAGGAGCTGAACTGACCAAGACCCCCTCTTCCATGCTGAACTTGCCCCATGATATCACAAATCCGAAGGGCAGCCTTTGCATCCTCCACAGCTTTCTTTGCCGCCCACTTTCTTCCAGTTTTCAACACAGGTGCTGCCTCCCTTACGCATTTGTCGTGTGACTCTACTAATGTCATTTCCAGTCGGACCTTGGCGCACTTAAACTCCTCGGTTAGAGCGGAGACAGGTAGCTGCAGTATTCCTTTACCATAAAGTCCCACTCTGCTGAGGCAGCGTGGAACTCCCAACAATTTCCTGATGTGTGAACTGATTAAAGCTTCCAGCTTCTCTACTGTTGTCAAAGAAACCTCGTACACAGTCAGTGGCCACAGCAACCTTGGCAGTAGACCAAACTGAAAGCACCAGAGTTTTAGTTTGCCTGGTAAAGCGCTGCTGTCTATGCTCTTCAACCCTTCCACAGCTTGTTGTCTAACTTCTCCCACATGAACTGTGTCCTTTAGATCCCCGTCGTACCATCTCCCAAGGCTCTTCACTGGCTTCTCAGACACTGTTGGTATTGCCTCACCATTAATGAAGAACGTTTTATCTACTACTTTACCTTTAATTATAGAGATGCTCCTTGGTTTAGTGGGCTTGAATTGCATTCATGCCCATTCAATGTTATTAGTTAATTTGCCCAATAACCGATTAGTGCAGGCTACTGTTGTAGTCATGGTTGTCATGTCATCCATGTATGCTTGAATTGGTGGTAGTCGCATTCCAGAAGCCAAGCGCTCTCCTCCCACTACCCATTTTGATGCCCTAATGATTACTTCCATTGCCATGGTAAAAGCCAGTGGAGAAATGGTGCATCCTGCCATTATTCCAACTTCTAGGCATTGCCATGTAGTGCTGAATTCTGAAGTTGAAAAACTAAATTGCAAATCTCCAAAGTAGGCTTTCACTAGATTTGTTATTGTCATCGGTACACTGAAAAAATCAAATGCTGCCCAAAGAAGTTCATGTGGCACTGAACCATATGCATTAGCCAAATCCAGGAATGTCACATGGAGCTCCTTCCTCTCCTTTTTAGCTGATTGAATTTTTCACAGATCACATTGATGTGTTCTAAGCATCCTGGGAAACCTGGAATGCCCGCTTTTTGGATTGAAGTGTCAATGAAGCAGTTCTTTAATAGGTAAGTTGACAATCTCTGAGCAATAATGCTGAAGAAAATCTTGCCTTCTACGTTTAATAGGGAAATAGGGCAAAACTGACTGATGCTTGTAGAATCTTTTTCTTTAGGTATAAAGACTCCACCTGCTCGGCGCCATGCTCTTGGTGTAAGTAAATGGTAAGTAAATAAAATTTATATGAATTTATATGAATTCTTACCATTGTGTATAGTTAATTAACTTAGCTAAATCTTCAAACCGTTACTCCACTGAATATAAACAGGATTGGTTGTTGGTTACTGTGGTGATGTTAGAAAGTTAATAATTGTTTTACTGACAAAAAAAACAAAAGCTTAACTATCTTGCTAACCTGTAAAACTGCAGTGACAGTGCAGATTAGTGATTATACGATTGTAACTTAGATTATAACAGCTATCTACACAATCTTGAGCCTCCCCAAGCCTTATGGCAGAACCTCCGAACATGTTTACTGAGTGTAATGAATGTTAAAATATAGGTAACATCATTAATTTGCAGTCGGTGTGATACCTCGAAAAAAATGCGCTGAGCCAATAAAGACCCATGTAGAACACACGCGTGGTTGTACAGCAGTTCAAAGTAACATTGCAGTTAAAATGGATGGCTATTAATGCCTACCCCATTACCATTAAAGATTGTACATTATTAAATCAAGATTACTCATGACTTCAAGGTAATGTTGCATTTTACTTCCTGTAAATACATTTTACTCTCTCAGTGTTAAATAAGAGGGTGTTATTCCTAGACCCAAAACTTTATTTGGAGTGCTGGCAGTGACACTCGGTGCTTCCCTCACTAAGCTAGGAATATATGGTATTAAAAGATAATTTAAATAAAATCTATCCTGAATGGGACCGGAAGCCAGTGCAGAGATGGTACAGGAGTGATGCGATTTCGTCTTTTAGTCCAGGTTAAAATTCTATGTGCAACATTTTGTAGAAGTTGCAGTTGAGATATAAGATCGCTATGAGTAACAGAGAATAGGGCATTACAATTCGTGAGAAGGAAGTCAGTAGTTACAGAATCTTTCCTTTCTGTACTTCCTGTCATGTACAATATGTCTCAATTGCTTACTCCGTGCAAACTGCCTTGCAAATATCCTACTTTGAATGTAAATGCCTCATAAACTTTCAAATTGAAATACAGCAACATGCATGACATTTGTTCTTGATTTCTTTTAGTCATAAACATACACAAACACACAGCAGTCATTGACCAGGTTTACATGCAGTTAGAAACTCCACATCTCCATTGTCATGAGAATGTGATGCAGCAGCACATATCACACACACACACTCCTCACACTATAGGAAGTGTAAGGCCAAAACATTGCCATCTTATGCTAAAATATGTGCAAATGGACCAAAATGTGTTTTTTTTTGCATGGCAACAAGTTCAACAGCTGTACCATATGAGACTTCAGCAGTGAGAGCCCATTTGTGATGTAAATTCACGCAACTTGCTACTATAACTAGGGCTGGGACAAATACCCGAATACTCAAGTATTCATATTTTTTGACATGTATTCAGATACAAAAATCAGATGTTCGTATTCGCTAGAAATGAGAAAAATACCTTGCACTTATTTACACCTCACCAGAAGTTGCGCGACAGTTTAAAAAATGGCAAATGAATAGAGTAACATGTGAGATTAAAATATTAAAAAAACAAAAAAAAACAAATGCAGGATCAACAAAGCAGCTGTTGAGCCTCTATTTAAAAGTTTTAAACAGCAAAAAGTAAACAAACCAGATTATGCGCGCACACTCATAGTAATCTTTATGGAACACCATCTGGGACAAAAATGCACTGTGCTGCTTTAGCGAGTCAGAATCTCATGGGGCAGAAAAAAAGGCAAGCACGTCATTCTGATCCTGAGCAAGTAACTTAACCTCCTTGTGCTCCGTCTTGCAGCTGATGCATAGTTCACACACCCTAGTCTCTGTAAGTCGCCTTGGATAAAGGCATCTGCTAAATAAACAAATAATAATAATAATAATAATTCTGAAATGCCTCGCTTAAACAGTGCCCAACCTGCTGGAAATGTTGTGTAGTGAATTATATAGATTGTATATATTATATATTTATTGTAGTGACTTTCTGTTATATGGAATATAATAAACGAGAACCAAAAGGTAATTTTTCCCCCCTTCATTTTACAACGCCATTTCCACGTTTGTTTTATTTGAAGTGTTTAAAGTTACATTTCAGTTTTTGTTTGCTTGTTACAAAAAGTCACAAGTAAACCTCATGTTATTACTTCATGAAAACGTGTCGATGGCCACTGTTTACTGTGAAGAAACGGTAATGGATGAAAAAAAAAGTAAATAAATGAAATAAAATCAAATAAAATGCGGTGTCAACTTTATGTGCTATTTATTTCAGGAATAAACAAAACAACGTTTAATTTGAACTGCTATTTGGCATCCGTTGTTTTGTAGTTAATTCACTGGAGTAAAGTAAGGCCTTCACAATATATTCTTAGTGATGGAACCCCCCTTCCATGTGTTGGGCCTTCGAAGAGGTGGAGCCCCTCTCTTTAAACGTTTCATCTGTTACTAACTCCATGTTGTTAAACATCACCCCAGGTGGCCTTGCTCCCACCCTGTGAACCCTAAGTAGTACTAGCTGTTGTTGTTGTTGTTGTTGTTGTTGTTGTTATTATTATTGGTAACAGGGTCTACAAAGAAAAAACATGTTGTTGCCAAGGAGGTAAACAATAAATCTTGTATAAATCAGAAAAGATCAAACTCTTTCCTCATGCCACTGTTAAATTGTTTAATATCACTGTAAATTTTATATTCACAAAATCATATCGTTTTTTTAAATTAATTTTAAAACATATTATTGTTTATTAACGGGGAAACAATATAAATACAGTATAACAATATACTGCAGAAATACATTTGCTATAGCAGAATTGTTTTTACATTTCTGTATAAAAGATGCAAGATGGTAAGTGTATTTTGATTTTTTTTTTTCAAAGCTATTATTGGTGATCGCACTGATCTCGCTCTTTCAAGATATTGTATTGCTTCACTTCCAGTGAGTCAGGTATTCCACTTTCACAGGTCTGATGAAGGAGCACAATGAAAACACGTGAGTCATAGAAACAGCCAGTCTGTGAGGCTGTTTCTATGACTCACGTATTTTAGACATCTACAATGACAATTAACAGTTAGTGACCATAACAAAGGAACAGATCGCTCGTCCACATCCCCTGATATACCTTCAGTCACGCCCCTTTTGGGAGCGAGTGCAATCACGTCTCCTGCAATCCATGACTGGCACATCACCTACTGCAGTAATCTGCTGACTTCTAGTATTGTGGCTTCACCCCCTTTTTGGATGGCTGACTTCCGACTGACCCTGGAATTAACTGTCAAACCATCCAGTCCAGGGCACACTGTTCCTGTTATACCGTGCCCCTCCTAGGTCGGGATAGAGATGGTTGACTCTGATTCATTTGCTCTCTGTCACAGTGCTGTATATAGCTGAATCATGCTAAGACTGCGTCAAGTTCCTTGTTCTGCAGAGAACTTGAGCAAAATATTATAAAAGGAAACTGTGGCAGCATTAACAAGACTAGCTGCTTAAAAGAGTTTCATGCGGACGTCCTGAAAGCAGCTCCTGAGAACACAGCAGACATGCAGGCTCACTGCAAACCAGGTAGGAAATCATTCTCTGTACAGCAGACAGGCTGTTACTGTGTGAAAGCAGGTAGGAAATCATTCTCTCTGTACAGCGCACAGAGTTTTACCAAGTGTGAAAGCAGGTAGGAAATAATTCTATCTATATTGTGGACAGGCTTTTATCAGGTGTGAAAGCAGAGCTATTTTCAAGGTGCAATGCAGGTACTCTGGTACTCTGAAGGCACAAGCCAAAACGTTAGTCTGTTTTCCTGACGGCTGCTTACAGATCAGCACTAACCCTACTTCACCTAAATTAAATTAATCAGGGTCTGTGGACAGTAATAAGATAACTACCGTGGTTAAAGAATGTTAATGTAATTTAGTAGCTAATAAATAGAAAAACCTTTAATACCACATTTATAAATAGATACTAAATTTGACCCAATTTTAAAACAATACAAATCTAAAATGCTGCTACACACGGATATAAAAATGTTTTAAACAGTAAGAAATTTTTCTCAATATTTCTGAGACTTCTCGTTGAAACTCTTGTCAAAGAACTACATAACCTATGATTGAAGAGGGGTTAAGGTACAGAGCTAAATCTAATGAAGTTTACTTAAGTTTTTCTGTGAACAACATTGTTTTTTTTCCCCAATTCATGTTTGAGAAACTGAAATTCAATTTTCTGTCAAAAAAAACCTATAAATATAATTAATGTTTTCTGTTTAATTGATCTAAACCGGTGGTGGCCAATACACCAAACACTGCGATCCATTTTGGTGCATCTCAACGGGCTCCGCGATCCAACAGTAAGCTATGACCAACAATTATTAGCGGGATTTAATATAATAGTGTCCAATACGTAATAGCAATAATAAAACAAAACAACCACAACAACAAAAACATAACAAACGCTCTACAGCTAACTTTTTCAGTAACATGTGCACCTATGTTTAAAAAAAAAAAAAAACAGACGTGCACTGAAATTTAGGGGCAAACACACACACACACACACACACACACACACACACACACACAAAAAATAAATAAAATAATAATAATAATAATAATAATAATAATACAATTTTTGCTCAAATGTATTGTTGAATATCTACAGATCTCTTTTTCCTTCCTGTCTTACATAACACTTGTGCATCAACAAAATTAATTTTTTTTAGCTGTCTGGTGCATGTTCCTCAGAATGTGTTGCTTGCTGTTTATGGTAGCGGGCTGGGCTGCCTTTCTTCACACTGCGTGCCGTTTTGAAGCACTGTGTTTAATATATTTTCATGTTTGAGCTTCTGGCTCCCTGTTAAAAATGCAGTCTTGCCTGCCATCAGTTCCCCTGCATCCTGATAAAACGTGCAAAACATGATTTTTTTTAACATTGTCAAACTTAAGCCAGGGAAAAGCTTTTAGCCACTGTTGGATGAACTTGTATTTTACACAACTGTGAACACGCTGTAACTAACTCGAAGCTCCCTGTTCGCTTTCATCTTCTAACATACCTGCATTGCTCATTTCTTGTAAAGACGCCGACATATATGAATTTGTTATTTTCCTCATCTTGGTTTGACAAACTGTCTGGAAACGAGTAGCCATCGCACTGATAAATCAGTGAAATTGGCAGGTTATGGGAGTTGTCGTTTTTAATGTGTGATTAACAGTGGGCAGTGGGCACCAGTAAACTACATTCCCAGTATACATTACGATTGAGCTATCAGTTTAGATCCGACTGTGAGTTTTTTTTTGGTTGTTTTTGTTTTATAATTTTCAGCTGAAAAAATAAATCACGTTTATTGTTTATAGTCAACCTTTAGGAATTTCTATTCGCATACGTGTGCCTAAATTAACAGAGAACATAGAACAGAGAACTAGAGTGAACGAGTGAGAGTGTTGGAGGAAAGAAAGAGAAGAGGAAAGTGAGAGGAAGAGCAGAGAGAGCGAGGGAGTTCTTTTTATTTATTGATTTTGCGTGAACCCCGGCCCAAACAGGGATTTGCTGTTATTTTATTTTATTTGGTGCAGTAATTAAAAGCACCACATTTGGAATCTGGTCTCCCTGAGTCTTGTTTCACTCGCAGGGGTTCATTACTATATATATATATATATGTTTGTCAGAATTTTAAAAAAGAGTGAAAAGGGAGGGCGGCAAAATTTCGTTTGCCTAGGGCGGCAAAAATCCCTGCGCTGGCCCTGGGTATTACTATCAATGTGTGGACAAAATTTGAGAAAATGTCCCCACAAAGATAGTAACTCCTGAAAAAAACGACGTTGTGGGGACGTCCCCACTTTGTAAAACACCTTTTTAAGAACTAAATATGCCTTAAAATATTTAGTTTGTTGTTGACTTTCATCCTATGTGGAATTTTGTCTGACTGGAGTTAAAAATAGTAAATAAAAATATATTGAGAGTCAATGAGAATTCCCCACAAATATAGGAATATAAACGTGTGTGTGTGCGTGTGAGTGTCAGTGTGTGTGTAAATTCTTCTACCGCTTCCTGACTAACCTGCCAGATTGCAAGATGATATGCATTATCTTCACCAGCATACCAGATAACTTCCTCTCAAGTGTCTTGCTTTGCAGTCAATTTTAGCACGTAGCTGTGTTTAGAGGTAGCGTTGCCTGTTTCTTCAGTATTTACTGCAGTCATTTGAGGGTGAATTGAGGATTTGCACACAATGTAGTGGTTCTCCATGTAATTCATATAAGAATACCATCTAAAATCTTTACACCATGAACATTTATTTATTTATTTACTTATTTATTACTTTTATATAGCACTTTTCATACCGAAGTACTACACAGCACTGTACATAACAAAAAACACAATACATTAAAATAAAAGTTCCCAGACATATTATCTTCCACAAATAAAAACATATTCAATATAACTGATTACAAAATAAATAAATTAAAAAAGTAGCAAATAAGTTACATTAAAACCCACTAAGATAAAAATGCCATTTTATAAAAGTATGTTTTCAGTCTTGACTTAAATATTGTAACGGTCCCAGCTTCCCTGACGAACGAAGGCAGAGCACTCCGTAGTTTAGGAGCGCTAAAAGAAAAAGCCCTACCTCCTCCCGTGTTAGTTTTATTGACCCTAGGAAAAACCAGCAGCCCTGCTTCCTGTGATCTACGATCATTTGTCTATGTCACTTAACAATAGACTGGGCCACCTTGTGAACATAGGTTCTCTCGGGGACGCGCTCACCTTCCCCGCAGAGGGGACGGTTAATCTTGCCTAACCCTATTATTTTAATATTAGTAAATTTAATAAGGGTAAGATAGAGTTTACATTAAAGTGAATGTGGAGTGAAGCATTATTCTTGCTTAAATGATGATAATAATAATCTGGACCTTCTATTTATGTATTTAATTATTATTGGTATTTGCCCAGTAATGGTTTTACCTGACATAAGGTGTGAAAGAGGTCAGTAGGGGTAGCTCTGTGTGTGGGCTGGAGGTTACCACCTGACCTCTGTTATAGCGAGGTTGTGGCAAAGTGGTTGCTGATTATGTACAGGTGCAGAGGTGATGCAGTGCAGGAATAAACGGACAGAGATTTGTAATCCGGTATGGAAAAATATCGGTTTTATTTTAGTTATAATCCAGGTCTGGTGACCAAATAATAAACTCTGGTTATACACAGCGATGCGTAAAACACGGAGAACAGTAACAGGGATTGTAGCCCAAAACAATAAACACAGTATCTCTCCCACAATATACAACCACGGTCACCAGTCCTGGGTGCGTGCTGTAGTGCTTGTGGTGGGTCATACAGTTTAAAGAGTGACAAATAGTGCAGTGCTGTTCCGGGTTCAGTGCTGGCTCTTAGCGACAGCTCCGGAACGTGTTAGCCGTCTATAAACACACAAGTAACAATTATAGACAAGACAAACAAAACAAGCACTCACAATACTCTTAATACACAGTGCACGGGTCCTTCCGGGTATATTTCAAAACCAAAAGCGAAGGAAAAGATTTACAATTCTCCAGCCCCTTTTATGCGATTATGCATGACCCCTTGGTAAACGATTGCAGCTGATTCTATTGCCTGCAGCTGCTACCTCGTTTACCTTCCAGGTCAATACATTCCCGCACTGGAGTCTCGTCTTTTTCCAGGCTGACTGACTTCCCGACCCAGGGAATGAACTGTCAAGACAACCTGTCCAAAGCCTTTCCCTTTCGCTACTTCGTACCCTCACAGGTCGAGAGGGAGATTTACAACCTGAACTCATTATATTTCCGTCACAGAGGTATATAATGATTTTGTTTTCTGGCCAATATTTTTTTTTTTTTTATTATCAAGGATTAGTGTATATAGTCATTTGTTGAAAGAACACGTTTGCTTTTGTTTACAAATAAAGTTTTTGTTTCTTTTAACTGAACTTTTGGTTGTGCGTCCTCCCTGTTCAACATCAGCCACTTGGCACACCCTCACAGAGAGATTCAGGGTCCAAGTTTTTCATTAACACTTACAAAATAGAAGACTTTAGATGAAACAACAACAACGTTTGATACAATACTTCCACATTGAAGACACTGAGAAGGACTTCTAGTAGAAATGTTTGTCGTTGTCTTTATTACATTTCTTTTAGTACTTACAAAGGAGTATAAGTCAGCTCCTTGTTCAAATCACTGAAGTGATTTACCCAGCATGGCGGCAGAAATGTAAAAGCTGTCACACAAGGATCTGAACCCTGAAACCAATCAGGTTCAATACACCAGCATGCTTGACCACATTTTCTACATGGCTCCGGACAAACGTAGCAGTTTCTTAGTGAAAATGACTTCTTATAGTACAAATTCACTGAACACGAATTCCCTGCGAGTGTGAATTCATATCTCTTGTGCTATCCATATTGTTGCAGTGTGTTTAAACGTGTGTTCCATGTCTTCAGGTGTCATTGTGGGATTGCTGCTCTGGTGCTGTTCCTTGGCAGACAGTTCTTGTGAAGCTGGATTCACCTTGTCAAATGGTTCATGTACTGGTGAGTTACATTGAAGAACGTTCCAAACATTTGATTCTTGTTTTCACCGGTGGGGGAGTATGGCCAGCAGAGAAAAAATAGGTTTCAGAGAAATCTATTTTAATTTACAAAAGAATAATAATAATTACACAAAGCATATTTTTATTAAGCATACTAACACCGGTGTGATATTTTTATTAAATAGACTAACACCATAAAAAGATCAGGAAGCTAGTAGTTTAATAGAATGCCATTCAATAAACATTACAAATAAAACTCCTCTCCCTGTTTAAGAAAAAAAAGAAACACAGATGAATGCATGATCTGATAGGTGTGTTTTATGGAATTTAAAAAGGAGGGCTTGTTAAATAAAAGCCAGGCTGCCTCACCAAGTACAGAAAAGAGCAGTAGACAATCATCACATTAATATTTTCAATCAAGAGCAATGTGTTCATCAACAATCAATAGACTGCATCATAAAAATAAACTGCATCAAATCTGGAATTAGGTTCTAGTGTGAACAGAACAGACAGCAAAGCCGCATTAACTACTCCCAGATTTGATACCAGATTCAACTCCTGGATTCATTTTGCTGAAATAATAATAATAATAATAATAATAATAATAATAATAATAATAATAATAATAAAAAGTGTGGAAACAGTATAAATGGGCTTTGCTGGAGACAAAGGGAAAATAAAAATAAACACAAAAAAAATCAACATCAGGACATTAAGAGTAGGGCCCTGTGAAAATCGCGATTTCATCGGCTGCGCAGAAATCGTGAAATTAGCCCAATACCGTGATTTTTATAATATTCTTAAGAAATAAAAATAATGTCATAATTATTTGTATTTTATACAAAAAAAATCCTGTGTGTAATATTCACCATGCACATGATTATGTCATGTGACTATATGCAATCAAAGCGGGAAATTAAAATACTACACACTGTAAACAAGAAAATGGATGTCTCTAAAAAGGCTAAACATGTGTCTGCAGTAGATAATGTAAAGCAGTATCCAGCAGGAGTTTTACACAGCGATGGAGGTAAGCTCTTCTGTACGTCCTGCAACCTTACTGTAGATCACTACCGAGAATCGTCTGTTGACAGGCATTTAGATTCACTGAAAAGAGAAAGGTGGAAATCCAGACCAGTGCTGCGACTGCTTTACTTGCAAAGAAACAAAAAAACGGTGACTTCCATGTTCCAAAAGTCCACTTATTAAATTTTGACCTGACAGAAGCGTTTGTGTGCACAAATATCCCTTTTGAAAAATTGGACGTAAGTTATGTAAATACTTCCGACAGAGTGTAGCAAATGGTGAAGCGATTCCTTTATCAGCCCAGCTGAGACGTGAATACTTACCTAAAGTTGCAGAGTATCACAAGCAGCAGATTATGGAATTGGTAAAACAGCTTGGTTGCTTGTCAGTGGTCACTGACGAATTGACTGTTGCATGAGATCAGTGTAGGTTACAAACATTGTATTTGTTTTGCAAGACCTAAATGGTGAACATGCACCTGACGTAATAGAACTGAAAGCTGTCCTTGCAGATACACTTTACCTACAGGCTGTTAATAACAACACCGTTTCACTAGCTATTGTAAAGCGTTTGAGTAACTGTGATGTTCATTTTGATGTGAGTGCATTTATCTGTATATTTGCTGTTTAAAAAAATCATAATAATTTGTAACATATTTCCATGCACATTCCGTGAAATACGATACTTTACCCGTGACACTGCCGTGAATTTTAAAGAAAATGTCCACGATTTTCACAGGGCCATAATTATGAGGAAATGAAGAAAACTTTAATTTTTGTTCTTTCTTTTTTTTATATTACATCAGAAAAAGACTCACAACTAACCTGTCAACAGATACCAGGGAAAGAATGAAACAAAGACAGGCTTCTTAATGGGTTTCAGAGATTTATCAAGCATTACATGTTCATTTGAAAGTTAATACGTGAATATAAAAAAGTAAGAAAATATATGAACGAGCGTGTCCATTCCTATACACTCACCACTCTTTGTGTGAAGAAATGTTTTGAATAGTAGCCTTTGTTTTCTATACATGAACAGCATTTCTAAGCAGTATTTTCTTTTTCCAGCGCGCTGTACAGTCCCCTCCTGTGACACCACACAATACCATTTAGTGACAACTCGGAAGACCTGGACTGAAGCGCAGAACCATTGCAGAAGCAATCACACAGACCTGGTCACTGTGTACACCAAGGAAGAAGCAGAGCACCTGTACAATATAACCAAAAAAAATTCTGTTCAACGCGTCTGGATTGGGCTGCATCGCGACAGCTGGAAGGCTAGTATTAAAAAGAGTCATCTTCTGTGCTGCTGCTTGTGCAGGAGGCGAACAGGGCCCAGTCACTATGACAGGCTCAGCAGCATGAGTTACACGTAGGCTATATAGCGTGGTAGCTTTCTCTAGTTGTCTGGTTATATTTTAACATTGTAACATTAACATATCTCTACTTACTTTATTATAAAATATCCGTCTATTGCTTTCCAGTTGAAAGGGAGCTACACCAGTGCTTTCACAGAGATGTACCAGTTTTGTGGCTGTCGTTCACAAAAACATAATGACAGGTTTTACAAGCAACGAATCCAGTCACATGTTCATTATTTTCATTCGCTTTAATCCCAAAAGAATTCCACACTTCTGATTTACCTCTTGAACTATTCTCCACTACATGATATAAACCCTGCGCTATCTTTTGTTTCACCTCGTCCACAGGCATTTTTAATATCACCAAGCAGATGTGATAAAAGGATCTTGCGACGTATCAAACCGAGAACACTGCTTAGTCAGCTGACTCCTCCCTAATTGCTTCCTTCTTTGGTGCAGGAAATACATTTACCTTCTAATACGTTAATTGGGAAAGGGTTACAGACGAGTACTCTGAAAGGACAGAAAATGCTTTTGGTGATTCAAATTCAGACCCGAGCCTGACCCGAAAATTGTTTGACCTGCACCCGAACCCCAAACCGTGAAAAAGATCACATTCTGACCCAAACGGGGGTTCTAGTGATGGATCGAGAATACTTGCATTTGGCTTATTTTTATTGTCCCTTGTAGTTGAATAATTCATTTCGGAGAGGTGTTCAAACCCCTAAAACCACTCCCTAGCTACTCCACTGACTGATATACCTTTGAGGAATTCCTCTCCTTTACCATCTCCCCCTCCTTTTACCAGCAATATGTACTGATAATCCCTTGCCAGAAACATACTAATCTGAATGAAGAGTGCTATTTACTCCTAATTCCTTACAGAGGGACCAGCTCTTTCTAATTGATATGTTAGGATCCCAAGGCAAAATACCACCCCATCTCCATCAGGTTGACTCCATCGGCTTGGGGTTAATTGACCTTATAAAGCCGAAACCTTTTCGTGTTCGGCTTGGGGTTGTCTTGATACAGAAAATTCACTTTACCCAAAGCCAATCTAAAGAAGAACATCCGATACCAGATGCCATGTCAAAGTGAGACTAGTTTGAATTACCGATCTGAATTTTCATCCCTTCATGTCAAAGTGACACTAGTTTGAATTACCGACCTGAATTTTCATCCCTTCATGTCAAAGTGACACTAGTTTGGATTAATCTCCAGGGTAGCCCCAAATGTGTCAACCTGGGCTACTTTGGAAATAAAGAAATGTTTTTTTAAACTTAACATTGTAATAAATACATTGCAGACCCATGCTTTTAAATACAATGACCAAACCGTCCAATGTATTTATTTATGTCTTTATTTATTTTTATTTCAGAAGTACAAAAGTGGGCTAAGTAATGTTTAATTATTAATCAATATGGCAACAAGCATACAAATATCAACATTCCAAATTCAGAAACATGCAATAAAAAAAGGAACAGTGCAAAAACAAAATGCTAAAGCAAGTAGCCTCTATGCCATATGTATCGAAATGCTACATCAATATTGTTTGAAACTGAAGACGTTCTTGTATGAAGAGAAATGAAAGCTAACCTGCTTTAAGAAAGGAACATATGTTATTTAGCATATGTTCATCCACAACTTTAAACACTCAATTATAAATCTTACACAAAAACTATATTTTTTTAAACTAAATACAATTCTACTCATAGACCCTGTTTATTTTCTTAGATGGTAAAGCTGAATGAATGCCTTTATTGTCATGTAATCAACTTAATAAAAATGTTTGAAATTAAATACAACAATTTAAATACTAAAATAGTAACAAGAGGCAGAAATGTTACTTTCCAGCAGGTCTTTGAGCTACCATGACATTTAAAGTTACATAACAATCCCTGCGAGAAACGGTTCTCCTTCCGACAGTATAACCATTTCAATTTTCCCGAAGTTGTCCTAAGACTGTAAAATCCATTTTTTTCCTGTAGGACCACAGCCATGACATTTCATGAGTCACCTCTACCGCTATAACTTTGTATACTTGTTTCGTGCTGCACCAGTCACAGAGAACCTGAGATCCAAACTCTTCCTCCTCCTGTTCTTAGAACAGCACAGCACAGATTTTGTCAGAAAAAGTAAGTTAAAAACTAGAAAACTAGAAGCCTTATTGTTTTTGAAGGAAAACAACTAAATAAAATCAAATGAAACCCCCTCTAACTCAAATTCCCTGGTTCCCAGTGGTAGACAGAAGGACATTTTCCAAGTCTTCCTCAATGCCAAAGAGTCCAAGATTTCTGTATCTGCCAAACCAACCCTAGCTCTGGTCCCAAACATAGCCTGATATGGAGAACGCTTAATTACATTCTGATTGGCACTATCTTTCTGTAGCTGAACCCAGTGAGTCGTATTGTTCTGATTCATCCCTGCGGCGCCTGTCTCTGACATCCTGGTTTGCCTGTTCTACTGTGGCGAGGTTTTCTGTGCACTATCTTTACTTCAGGCCACACTTCTTTTAGGTTTTCAATTATTTTATTGGCAGGTTCCTGACCATTGTCATTTTGAAGTCTGCAAGGCGCCCTAATTATGCTAAAAATATCAATGATTACATAAGCTACTTCTTGAGCTCGCTTGGTTTTCAAAGAACGGAGAAAGCTGAATTTTGTCAGGTGGTCTTGATAGTTTAAAATGTAAGAGAATACTCTATCCTTTTCTGTCTGCATGTTGATACGATGTAATGGGCAGTAGGAATTCATACATCGGAAAAACATAGGCTTCACTACCAGCCCTTTCTTAGCGTGTTGCTTTTTTAGTTGGCAACCTTTACACACGTGTAGATAAATCTCCAGAACAGCCCTGGTGACATTTGCATATTTTTGGTTCAGTTCTTTTTTCATGCATCGCATTATCTTGTGGCCCATTTTAACGAGAGCAGCATTAATCACGTCCAAATAGTGTTGCACAGCAGCAAAAACGTATCTTCAGTAGCATCATTTCCAGAAGACATCACAGCTAATTTAGTTACACCCTTATTGGTAACTATCTGATAACATTTAAGATGGCTGTAGTGCTAGAAGACAGTATTTCACTAGTTTCTATTTTACACAAAGGGATGAAGATTCAGATCGGTAATTCAAAGTAGTCTCACTTCGACATGATTTTCTGAATAAAGTGAATTGTTTGCGTTGTGATGGGGTCATTCGCAAGACAACCCCAAGCCAACACGAAAAGATTTTGGCTGTCAATTAACCCCAATGGGGTCGACCCAATGGCCATGGAGTCGTATTTTGGCTTGTGGTCCTAACAGATAATAATTCCAATACACAGCTTAGCTGGAGGGGCACCAGGATCAAGGGGCGGAGGAGCCACCTTCACCGCCTCTTAAACCTGCTGTTGCTTTTTTAAACAGACACCCTGGAAGTGGTCAGACGGAGGGATTTCATCATTTCTGCACTGGTTAGATGGGAGCCCAAAATACCAGGAAGACGACAACTGTGTAATCATGTTTAACTTAGTGGAGGGTCAATGGATAGATGTGAATTGCAGCAACCGTTTTCCCTTCTTTTGCTATACAGGTAAGGAGCTCTGTTCTCTTTCAGCTCAGTTGAGTGCATGTATCATACACAGTGTGCCCATAAGCACTGCCAGCCTCTGTTAAGGGATGTGTCATACAGCTGTATTTCTACATGTTCTAAATATAATCCTTGTGTGTGTTCTGAAATATCTCTGCTGTTGTTTCCGCCTATAATTATTGATTATGCTTACTGTATGTGACAGTGTATTTTCTATCCCTCTCTGCTCTGCAGTGTTGCAATAAAAAACAAAACCTGATAAATGTAGTTCATGAAACATTATCTGCTTATATCCAGTCGTTCCTTGATATGTATAAATGTTGTAACATATATATATATAAAAACACATGAGCCAGAATAAATGTTCTAATATAATTATAAGTCAAATGCATTGGATTTACAGTGTTTTCCTGTTTTTTTAAACAAGTTCCTGTGCTGTTTTATTTCTGCGTGCTGTTGTAAACTGTCTCCGCCCTTTAAAAATCAAATGCCTGTCTCAGTGACGTCACACGAAAAAACAAACAAATCAGGCAGTGAAATGCAATTCCGCCCCTATCCAATGATATGTGTTTACAACCTGTACTGCAAAGTATGGTGGCCCATCAAATAAATGAAGTGTGCTATTTATCGTGTTTACCCGATCACAGGCCCAGAATGACACTTCAGTATGATCGTGTTTACATGAATATGGTTCTTAATTCTTTGGTTTCCTTAGTCCCATTATCAGTGTTGTCCAATAAAAACTAACCCTTTCACTCCACACTGTTCTAACCTGGGCTTTATCAATGATACAGACCACATGCTTTGAAACAGTTCAAATAAAGTTCCATTACAGGAAGTGTCCAATGGACATTAACCGTTTAAGTGCCACTTAGTTTTAACCCTTTGCAGTCCATTTATTAAGTGCGTGTCAGGCGCGTCAGGTCCAATTTATTTTCACACGCGCAGTTAATTTTAGACGCGCTGTTTAAAAATATTTTTTTTCTACAGTCAAACGGATTTAAAAGGCCCTGCATATCAACAAAGCACTCACTAGGCATCTCCAGCCCCGCCCCACCCTTTTGTTCGCTATAGCTTTCACCTATGCTAAGAAATAAATAATAATAATAATAATAATAATAATAGTTGTACATACCGATCAATCATCTCCTGATCATTCGTTTTTTCACCAAACTCCTCAATAATGCGATCCAAGTCATTATTTTATTACTATAACATCTCAAAAAAGCTCTGCAAATGTCCGTGATATTCTCTGTGCGCTGATTCAGTAACAGCCAGCTTGTTTCCTTATGGCCGCCCCTATGTGATGCCAGGGGCAAGTATGACTATTCATGAGATACGCCCTTTTTTTTCCGACTTGTCTCGGCTCCTCTCACTCCCACTCGGCCATTGGATGGTTTTCTCGGCTTTTTCTGGAGAAAAAACGACTAGAAACCCGTTTTTTGCGTTTTTTTGATGATGTCGGACAGGGTCCGACATTGGACCGGATAGGAATAATTGCAATGTCGGACCGCAAAGGGTTAACCTCTGACCATATTAATGATGCAGACTTCTTGCTTTCAGACAGTGTCTTTACAAGACGATTCTCTCAAAAAAGTTCCTTTACAGACCATTGGATCAGATAGGACATAATATCAAGACCCAGCCACCATTCCCCACGTGCATCTGGCAGGAATGGAATTAAACCCAATCCTTGCCAAACTGAAATAAAAAATAATAAATCTTATTTACACACAATACATGTAAACACACTATTTGCATGTGCAGGGCTTCCACCCTGTCACAGCCAGCTAACTTGTTTCTATCAGACCGATAGGAATTTTAATTTAATGCGTAAAAATACGCATAGCAATTTTGCTTCACAGCTTGCCTGTCTCCCCTAAAACTTCCACAAACAACTACATCTCCCAGAATAGAATGTCTTCAGTTACTAGGAAACTGTACACAAGAAAAACCAACCCAAACACAGCCAATCACAGTAAGAATAAGAAAAATTTGAATTTACACAGCTGAAGTGTAAACACCCCAGTCCAGCTACAAATAATCCATCCGATACCATTGTCAGAGGCTACCGCTAAAAAAAGGCGCCTATAATATAAAATGTTTTATAAAACTGTTATAAAACTTATCAATGCACTTCCTAATTTTATTTATCTGTATGGCTTTATATTGAAGCTTTAACATGTTCACTGAGTTTAAGAATTTAATGTTAAAATATAAGTAATGTAATTCATTTGCAGAGCCGATAAAGAACCTTGTAGAACACATTCGTGGTTGTCCAGTAGTTCAAAATAACATTGCAGCTAAAATTGAAGGCTTTGTTTTTTAATTCCTACCCAATTACCATTAAAGATTGTACAGTGTTTATCGAGATTACTCATGACTTCAATGTAATGTTGCATTTTACTCCCTGAAAATACATTTTACTCTAAAATTAGAGGGTAAGTTACTCCCAGACTCAAAACCTTATCTGGCACACTGGTCACCACTGTGTCACCACTCTCAAGATTCACTATCATTGCATTAGGTCCACCACTGTGTCACCACTCTCAAGCGCAGGTCTTGAAATCTCTGGACATTCTTTTAATGAGAACTGATACATGCACCACACGTACGTGTATCTGATGTGGACGCAGATGTTTCAAGCTCCCTGATGTGATCAAGTACAAATCACATTAAAATCTCTTCCGATACAAAAAATGACATTCATAGCAGTTCATAGCACTGCTCATAGCACTGCTGATAAAATAAGAGGTGATTTACAGAAAGGGTTTTAAACTACATTTCAGGTACAAAGAAGAATTAAGGGGGGCATGATTGAAGTCTTTAAAATCTTAAAAGGAGTTGACAAAGTTAACCCTATCCAATACTTTAAGCACAATACAGGAACCAGGACCAGAGGCCACAGTTGGAAATTAAGTGGAGATAGACTTAGGTCACTAGAGTATACTTTACATAGAGAGTGGTGAGGGTTGGAATGGGTTACCTCGTCATGTTGCTGAGGCAGAATCACTTGGATCCTTTAAGACCCAACTTGACAAAGTTTTGAGATCATTCAGCTACTAGGAACCGGACATGGTTAGATTGGCTGAATGGCCTCCTCTCGATCATAAATTTGCATTAAAACAGACACCACAAATGTGTCCCATTTATCCAGAATCAAATACTGCAGAAGCATCCACAGGATCATATCCTAACCCTTAATCACAATTCTACCCATAACCTTTAACTTAATCCTAACTAACAGAGCATTTAGCACTGGACGAATCAACAAACTGCACACGTGCAACTGTCTCCTTGGGGTTAGTTACCACTGAAGCCACACAGGACAGTGTGAAAATGAAGCTAATAGCAATATTGCATGAAATATTAATATTTTTAAATGACTATTGTGCTGTATAAGGATGCTAGGTAGCATAGCGGTACACTAGACTTTCACCTCTGGAAAACGGACTGCCCAATGAGAGTATTGTGAGTGGAAATACAAAGTGGATACTAAGTGAAATTTCAAATGCGTTTTCATGCAGACATTGATGAGTGCGCCCAAACCCCCTGGCTCTGTGGTCCGAATGCACAATGTACCAACACTGTCGGCAGCTACACCTGCTCTTGTAATCCTGGATTATTTCCTAATACTGGATTGAAATGGATACTAAATCAAACACGGTGTGAAAGTACATAAATAGAAGATGCCTTACACTGGGGTTTACTAGACTTCCCACTAGGGCTGTGTT